>VZRI01013786.1:17344-58485 GCA_013397515.1 Upupa epops | reverse complement strand
GATGACTACTTATCTAAACTGGTCGATGGGGGTAGGGTACAGTTTAGTTCCCCTATTATCCAAGAGGTACTAGTTAGAGACCTGCTGATCCTTTTGGATCCCCACAGGTCCATGGGACCGGATGGGATTCACCCCAGAGTGATGAGAGAGCTGGTGGATGAGCTGGGTATCTTTTATTTGGCCATTTCCTGATAATTGTTTCAGCCTTCCAGGGGGCAGAAAAGTCATTGGGGTGGGGAGATGTTTCTGCCTCCCTTCACAGTCTAAATCAAAACATATATTTTATTTTGAGAGGAAAAGGAAAGAAGAGATGATATGAAAATCATTTTTTTCCTAACCTACAAACACTGTCCTGCTGGAATGGCAAGATCTTTTCCACTCTTGAGTTTGTACAAAAGAAATATGGTTTGAAAATAAACTCATTTGATAACTTCATGTAAGTGTAGTAATAATGAAAATGAGAGTAATTAAAAAAGACCTTCTGAAGTATTTATGAATGTCTCCCTGTCTGTGACCCGTATGGGAAGACTGTCTTTACAAACTAAATACACTTACTACAGATTTTATAATGACTACATGAAATTAATGATAAAGGGGAAACCAAATTCTCTTTACACTGTTATACATCTAAAAGTACTGTTTAGGAGTCAGTATTTACCTCAGATTAATTCTGTCAACTTCATGGAAGGAGTAGTAATCATTTTAATTACAAAAGCTACACTGTAAGTTACAAAAACCAGTTTACATTCCCGTGCAGATTTACATGCCCTCATGTGCATTTAAAAACATACTTCTACGTTTGAAGACTTCATTATTAATGGGAATTTAGGTTCAAGATTTTTAAAAGCTGTTTTTGTGCTTCAGTTTTGTAGGAGATTTTTTTTTTTAAGTTTGCCAGCACTATCTCGATAGCTGAAAAAAACCAATGCTGTTTAGTTTTGCAGTCCAGGAATACTGGAAATCAAGGAGTACTATCTGAAAATTCACTGTGGTTACTGTTGCCTCCTAATATATCCACATTGAAAACTATTTCCCAAAGATTTGCAGATGTGAAAATTATTGCATTTCCCATCTTCAGTCTACATGATGAATGTGAAACATAGGTTGGATTCCCGCATGGCAAGTTTTACCTTTGAAATGTGGGATAACAATTAATTTCATTCAAGTAATTAGTTGGTACAGCCTGGGAAACAAAAAGTGCATATAAAAAAATGCAATCTAGAAGTTGCCCAAGTAGGTTCGTAGTTGGAGACCTTTTGCACTGAGTAGAACTTGCAGGGAAATCATGAGATTATTCCCAAACACTGAATCAGGGGGTAGCAATAGAGAATTAGGGTTGAGGTGGAAAAGAGAATAGCTATGCTTTTTCATAAGGATTTGAAGTAATATGCTGACATTGTCTGCATCATTTGATTAATCTCATACTCTGTTGTAGTGATTACTTTGTCAGGAAAGTTAATAGAAACAGAAAATAAATATTAACTTTGCAAACATAAAAATGAATTCAAGAGCAGAGGTGCTCCTAACTGAAAAGGTATGGAATCAAAGAGGTTAGTTATATAAGGGAGAGTATAGATAATCATAAGAAATGAATTAGTGGTCTCCAGAAGGTGGTCTGGGATTTTTTTTCCTCACCTCCAGTGTAAGAACATTCATACATTAGCAATGCTATAAAACAATAATGTTACAACAATTTATTTTTTTTCTTTAAAACATAGGCTGCAGTTAAAAAGGTTATTTTTTTTTAATTTGACTGTTTATCCTGCACTGTAGAAACACAGAGTGAAGCTGTGAAAATGTTGGTAACTGGTGACTCATTAGCCTACAATGCCCTAATTCCGTTTTCTTCAGCTGAGGCTGAGTCTCATAGTACTAAAACATTACTTGAGAAAAAATAGAGGCATGCAGCACAGTAGCTCTCTGCAACAGTTCAAAATGAGATTTAAAATCTCAAAGAAAAAGTGTATAGACTGCAATAGATTGTACCCTATTAGAATATTGGCTTTTGCTGTAAAATATGGACTGAATACTTTGGAGATGGGAAGAATAACACGGTGATACCCTTACCTCAGACAGTGCTGAGGCTTGTGATGGTTTCCTGCTTATGATTGGTGTCAGACTGTGTCCAGGTCAGAGGGGTGATGTGACTGCAACACACCTGCACCATCCTGCTGTGCCCCTAGGGCAATGAAGAACACATCTGCTGCTGTCTGCAGCCTGTACCTTGCAGAAATAGCAGCTGCAGCTGAATGGCAGCCTGTTCCTAGAGGGCAAGGTGAGCCTTTTGATTATTTTTGTCTAATCGTAGAGTTCTTTACTTGGGCTGTGATTTTCTTCCCAGGATTAGATTCTGAGAGAATTTTTGCCCTTTTGTTTTCTGCATTCAGTGTTTCACAGCCAATTCAACTCTGACTAACTTCCAGGCATCAGAGTTGAACTCAATGGCCCTGGCAGAAGCTTCTTACAGCCCATGTTTGGGTTCATGCAATATGAGGCTGACCTGTTACACCTCACCTCTAAGTCTGTTGTTCTCACTAAACAGAGGGAAACAGGTCTTAAACCAAAAATCTCAAGAGAGATATGTCAGAATCGAGATGAGAACTAGCCCCTGTAAAATTACAACTCCATCAATTTCAGTAAGTTCCTCTACAAGGGTGATCTCTTCTCTTTGCTATGGTGTCAGGGATATTTGCTGTAATCTCTTTCCTCAGAGAGCATTTTCCCATACATTTACCTCTGTGTGTGCACATTAATAAATTCAGGACTGATGTCTCAAATATCAAAGTGGCACCCAGTTCAAGATGTAACTGCTCAGAGTGATGAAAGGTCAGCGTTTACAAGAATGTTAACTTGACTATAACAAATTTGGGAGATTTACGGGATGCTGTCTGATGAATGACAGGTCAAGGCAAAGTTGCAAGGCTATTTTGAAATATGCACTTGTCTCTCTGTGTGCATCCTTAAAGAGAATCAGAGAATTTCCTTTGCAGGTTAAAATCCAATAAAGAAAAATAAGGCAGCTCCAAAACAATTCAGAGGAGGAAGAATTTTAGGTCTGTCAACGGTGGTCATAGGTCAAGGCTTAACAGGCAATCCATGAAATAATGTTCATTGCTCTAGACAGCAGCAATAGCTGGTAAAGAAGATAGAGCTTGAGCATTTAGACTTTGCATTACTCTGCCTTCCTTTTCAAAACATGCTTCCTAGCACAGCGGCAGTACTTGAGTATTGGTTAAAAGGTATCTTTCCAATCTTCAATTGCAAAGTATAGCGTTATAGAAAGCGGGATTCAAAGGGACACCCAGATGTTATCTTGGCCGCTCCTTTGCCTGGAAAGAGGATAGACTGTACTTAATTTCCAAAAGATTTCTGTCTAACTTGTTTGTAAAACTTGTAATCAGCAAGATCCCCAATGTCCCTGGAAAATACTTCACTCTATTCACCCTTATTTTCTTCTAAATCTCCCTACATCACTCATACTATGTAATGATCTGGAATGCAGAGTTATTTCCTTGTAGAAAACCGTAGTAACAACTTGGCTGCTAGATAATTGTTCAGTCACTTTGGCAGTCTCATGCCTCAATCATGCAACAGAAAATTCCTACCAGTTCTTTGTGAGTTTCATGTCTGTCTCACAATAGTTGGTGTTACTGCTGAGTCACAGATCTTCACTTTTATTTCAAAAGGAAGAAAACCTGAAGTGCCTACCCGAGCCTCCTGTGAAGAAAATGCTTGCAAAGACTTTTTAAAATAAAACCAAAGGTATTGGCAACCAATTATTTTAAGTTGGTATTGTAATTTTTTAGACTTTTTAAGTTTTTAGGCTGTTCATCATTAGTGTTTGTTATCCCACAGTCACGTGAATGTCTGATAACTTTTCTGCGTAGAAGTCGGCACGCAGAGATTAATCCTAAACTCTGGTAATTTATAAATGTATTTGTAATTTGTACCTTGCTGCTGCTTCCAGAAGCAGCACTGAGTTGAATACTACAGTGTCCTAGAAGCCCCAAGATTAATGGCTAATAAACTGCATTTAATGAAACCATGGGAGATGGTGTTTGCAAATACAACATAACAATATCAAATCATGGGAAGGAATGCAGTGTTTACTTTAAAAGAAGTGGTCCAGAAAGTTTAGTAACACGGAACTGTTTCTACTGGCCTATGCTCAGATACAGTGAATAATTCAAATCTTTCAAAGTAATTTGGAGGAGGAATAACGGAGGTATGTTCTTGCTTTGTCACATGTACAAACTTTTTAATATGACTCTTGCATCGTTTTTAAACATTTCTCATGTGAATGTTCATTTTTATAACAAAATAACCTCATATACAGATGTAAGAAATACTATATCGTGAGATCTGTGACTTGAATGTGATGTTCAGGATTTGATAGATCTGCATTGAAGTGGAATGTCTTCTTGCAGAAGAGTTTTGCAAAGTTCTTCAGAAAATATTATTGAAGAAGCAGTCAAGGTGAGTGAACTCCCAACTGTCCCTCAGTTTGTATGCAGGTAATGTGTACCAGATGCCTCTTTCATAGAGTAGGCTATGAGTTGCGACTGAATCAATTTTAGTGCCAAAGAACTTTTCAAGTATGTGGAATATGAACAGCTCAATGTATTTTTCTCTATGTCACTTATAGACAGCTACAACACTCAAAATAGGCTTTGCCCTTAACCAAAATACACCTGGTATTTGTTGGCTTTCCACAAATGGTGGCTGGCTGGACTTAGTGCTTTAGCTCTGTTTCATTGTGATTAAGCTGGTTAAGATGTTATGGGTTTAGTATCTGTTTCACAACATCTTCATTACCATCTGGTTTATTCAGATTCAAGTAGTTTGTATTTTTATGTTTGCCTCTGGTCTGTATAGACCTTGCTCCACTTTAAAAACCTACTTTTCTCAGTAGTGGACATTAAAGTGTAGTGGGATACACATGTGTCAGTTAAATGTTGATCCCTAGAAAGCTCCCAGTTTCCCAGGTCCAGTCTTCCAGACTAGCTTTAAGAATCTTGCTACCTGAAGTGTGGAAAATGGTGTGTGTCTGTGTTCATGTCTTTCTGCAGGTTCGTGCTTGCACGTTTCTTTCACATTGCCCCAGTTAAACATTTGCAAAGTTTATCTGGAAAGCAAAAATGGTTATTCCTGGAAGGTGGTTCAGAATGCTGTTAGAGTAAGTTATATAAGCATTATATTGGATTAATATCTTTCTTTATGACGCTTAGAAGATGTCCTACCCATATCAAAGATTCTTGAGCTTCATTTCCCATGAAGAAGGTACAATGTTTTCTCTCAATAATCCCAGAAGTTACTGATTTGCTTTAATATTGAACAGACTGCATCTTACATAAGGTTCTCCTACATAGTGTTTGGTTTGATTTAAACAGGGAAGAAAAAGTTTCTAAGAAACTTTCTAGTCCCACATATATAAAAAATAAACCAGGGCATTACAAATGTAAATTTAAAAAATTCTCTATTAAATAGTCTCTGAGACTGTAAATGCATTGAATATAGTGTTTATCATCTGTTTCTTGTTTTTATTATATTCCTTTTCAATTATTTTTTCTAGAGCCTTGAGAATTTGATGGCAGTCCTTACCTTAAACAAGACCTGCCTTTCTTCAGAGGTACTGCTACTGTAAAATGTTCGCTGAAGTACTGAAATGTTTGTACAGGATGACAATTTGCAGAAGTGCTCATACTTTGAACAAAATGAAACATTCAGCTTTCAATCTTCAAATCATCTTCTCTGAAATCTGCATATGGAGCTTAGTATGCTATTAAGGCTTCACTATGAGTACTGATGTAGCCTTCTCATTACTTGCTGTACCTGAATACGGCATCATTTTTGGCTTTACCTGGCTCCTATGCAGCAAAAATAGCATTATGCATCAGCTTTTCGAACAGCAGATTGTTCAAACCTTGTAGCTGTTGAAGTACACTTGAAAATCATAACTGTCTCTCTTGGAATACCTCACAATAACCCCGCCACAATTCTTGGTTAATTTCAATGATTATTGAATAATGTTTTTACATAAGTATTTTTGTGCATGCTGATGAGCACCCAAAGTTTTCACCATCTCTAAGACAGCTTGCAAGGTGTGTTCATTGGTGCTTATAAAGAAACTGGACTGATAGTGCGCTGGACATTTTCATTTCTGCTCTATTTGGTTCTTTAGGTTAGTCAGTGCACTCAAGATTTTCAGATGGTCTGTATCAGCAAAGTCTGGGGAGTAGGAAGAAGTGATGGAACAGCTGAATAGGAAGAAGTCACAAAATGTGGTGTGGTTTGGCTGTAGAGCTGTACAGATGCTGCATTTAAGATGTACCTGGTTTTGGATAGCTTCTGTTCTTCTGCATGAGAAAGTGAAACATCAGTAACTAAAGCTGTGGTGAACTTTCACTGGGAATAATTCTGACTGAATTACCCTTGTTACGGTTCATGGAGTATGAAAGAACTCAGTTTCTCATGTGCTGAGCCAAATTTGTGAGACTAAGAAAGGGCTAGTTCGATCCTTTGAGATGGCAAGATTATTTTCAAAGTACAAAAAACCCATGTCAGTTCTTTTCTGTGCACCTATAGTATAACAAACAGCTTATATCTGCAAAGTTAGGCTCTTGTTGCTACAGGATAGGCCTGACAATGAAAAAATGAAACAAAGGCTAAATAAACACATGCAGGATCCTTGAAGAATTCTGTCAATATAATCCTTGGGAGAGATATGCAGACACTGAACTTTAGCTAGTATTATTGAAAAGAATGCATTGCTTCTATAGGAAGATTTAATGCCTCCATCTTCAGGCAAGGATACAAAACAAAGGTTATCTGCATAAAGCTTGAAGGTGTATTTTGCAGTCTGTTTTATTTTGCTCATTGAAACTTGGGGAAAGCCAGTCATGACATTTCCAGTCACTAGCGAGCTACGTACAACTATAATCCAGAAGTTAGATAACATGACTCCTCAGCTGTGTGTCTGTTAGTTTCAGAATGCAATTACTGTTTCAAAGTTTTGCTTGTGTAAAACTGCTGTCCATGCTTTTGCATTGCTTCAACCTCACCTACTGTGTAAGCGTGATTATTCTATCATTTAGCAGTTTGCGATTAAATACTTCATTGTTATGCTCATGAATTTAAATACTAGCTAGCATTAAATGATTGTATGTTGCATAACTCACTAAGGTTGCTTTTGCAAATGAATATAATTCTGTGTTGTATTGGTTATGCTCTCAGGTGATGGGACAATATTGTACTGCTCTTGTGAATTCTGTCAGAAAACACAGAGAAAACGCAGGAAGAAGTGATCATGTGGAAACTTCAGTACACAGAACCGGAGTTTGACAAGAATGAATAGAGGTTCAGAAAGTTTTACTAATGTTTCACACTGTCTACATTTTCTGGAACCAAAACGTATTTTTTCAAGAGAGACAAATATCAAATGCTGTGTCCTTATAGGCAGCATTGCAGAGACAGAGAAGACTCTTGCTGATCTCTAAATGCAGGCCGTTGATGCTGACAATTTTTGAATTGGAAATTAACCGGACCAGATTGGTTGGCCAAGGAACATGGGAAATACGGTTCCTCTTGCAACGGTGTCAGCGATGCTGGGCTATCAAAAGCAGAATTTGCTGTCAGCAGATGGCAGCAGAGTGGGAAAAAGACAACTCTGAGCTAGCGGAAAAAAGAACTGATGTTTAACAGCTTTAGTTTCACTATCGGATTTTGACTGTGCAAGGTAAGTTAGGGTTCAGTTAGAGAAGGGAAATGTCCAAGGCATGCCGGCTTTTAGAATATCATCTTGGGCTGCAAAGACTTGTAAACACTGATTTCAGGTGGAAGTTTCAAGAAAAGATTGTATCTGAGCGTATTTAAACTAGTGCCTGTCTATAAAACTTCTAATTTTTCCATAGTCATATCATGTGGATAATTACTAATGCCAATGTTCTGTTGAAAAATCTCACCGTCACAGAGTGGAGAAGTACTGATTCTAGCTATCAACTTCTGTCCAGTTCAGGAAAGACTAAAACCTTTAAGCCGATTCTCTTTGCACGCACCTTAGTTAACATTTGATCACCCAGTTTGAGAAGTAACTTACATTCTGTGAATATGTTTCTTTGGTGGAGGTAGGGTGTTCCCAGGGGAGGAACAAGGGCAGGTGAATGGAGTTCAGTTTGTATCTTGATCTTAAAATCTGCTTCAGTACCATCTGCACTTTAGGGAGAATATGAAACACTGTTGTGCGTGCTTTGTGGTATTCTGCACTACAAACTTCTAGTATTAAAGGCACAGGATTGAAAGCAAAGTCTGCGTACAGCTCCTTATTCGAGGTTTCTGGTTTTTAGTGTTGCCAAGCAAGCCTTTCCAAAGTGACATAGAAAGAATGCTTCGTAAAGAAGATTTGAGGCATACACAAAAACCCACCAGTGATTCGCCAAAGGTGAAGAAGGTAAGAGAGAATCATATTATTTCTGCTTTCCTTTGAATTTGTCCTTTTTTGAAATGTGACATAGGTTTTTTTAGAAACAATGTGCCTGTGTATAAATTTGAAGGACCTATGCCAAATGTTAACTGAACAAGGCTGGTGAAGGGACCAGAGGGAAAGTCTTACAGAGAAAGGCTGAGGGAGCTGGGGTTGTTCAGTATGGAGAAGAGGAGACTCAGGGGGGACCTTATCACTCCTGACTACCTGAAGGGAAGTTGTAGAAAAGTGGGAATTGGGCTCTTCTACCAGGCAACTAGTAATATGACAAAAGGGCAGGGCCTGAAGCTGCCAGGGGAGGTTTAGGTTGGATGTTAGAAAGCCCTTCCTCACCAGAAGCTTAGACACTGGAATGGACTGACCAGGGCAGTGATGGAGTTCCCATCCCTGGAGGTGTTCAAGGGCAGACTGGCTGTGGCACTTAGTGCCCTGGTCTGGCTGATGTGGTGATGTTAGGTCATGGGCTGGGCTGGATGAGCTCAGAGGGCTTTTCCAGCCTCAATAATTTTGTGAAGACTCAGGAACTGTTTTATACCTCAAACTCTGTATTGTATAGTCTTGTACTAGGTAGCTAGTGAATTTTCCATAGAAAATGCAATGATTCTGTGTCTACTACCTGTCTGTCTATGTACAGCTATAGATCTCTGCAAATTGTTTATGGATATCTTGTGTAATATGTCACAAGCTTATGCCCTGTTGAATTTTTGCTTACTGAGTTCAGGTTTTTTAGGTTTTAAAGGCTTAGCATGAAGCATTTGAGGGGTAAATATTTTGAGACAGATAGGAAGACACCTCTGTTTTACTTAACACTTCCATCTTTTGCATGCATTGTATAATCATTTGCGTTGATTATGCCATTATTATTCTAGAGATTTTAAAAAATAGTATTTTCTTCTTGGCTGGTCAAATTACACAGAACATATTTTTTCATAACTTCATTTAGCTCTAACGGCACACATTGAAGTTAGTTGATTTTAATTGACCTCAGAGTATCACAGAATCATAGAATCCTTAGGGATCGGAAGGGACCTTGAAAGATCATCTAGTCCCCAATACCCCTGCCACAGCAGGATCACCCAACTAAGTTGCACAGGAACACATCCAAGCAGGTCTGGAATGTCTCCAGAGTATGAGATTCCAGAACCCCCCTGGGCAGCCTGTTCCAATGCTCCATTTCCCTCCCTGGGAAGAAGTTCCTGCTGATATTTCTGTGGAACCTCCTCTGCTGCAGCTTGCACCCATTGCCCCTTGTCCTATCACCAGATGACCTTGAGAAGAGCCTGGCTCCATCCTCCTGACACCCACCCCTCACTTATTTATAGATAAGGTCACCCGCAGCCTCCCCTTCTCCAAGCTAAAGTGACCCAGCTCCCTCAGATAGTTTTAAACAAGTTATTATCACGTGCTTCTGACAGTTTCTGTTGTTTTAAAGCACTTTGAAATAGGAATATAATTTGGTACTTAAACACGTTGCTTGCAGTTGAGTGGCAGTGATATGGTTGTGGTGAAACAGGGAGAGCCTACCCTTAATATAATACAATAAGCAAGGCACAGGGAGTATCACACTGCAGTTTACCAGCCATGGCGTGATGAGTTTTTTAGTGTTAATTGCAAATACTATTAGTCTACTAGTTTATTATCCGTGTGAAACTGGCAGTCTTTAAATCTAGAAGGTAAGAGAAAAGTAGTAGAAGTTTAGAAATTCAGTTGACCCAGTTTTCAACCTAATTATGAGTTTAGAACTGGGGCCAGAATGAGTTCTGCATATAACATTTCCCTGCTCAGGCTCTTTTGAATGGCATTAGTTCATCTTGCATCTGTTCAAGAACAGATCTCAGTTACCCAAGGTCGTTGTGTGAACTGAATGTGGAGAATGTCCATGTTTTCAGTTACAAGGGGATGCTTAAAAACATGTCTGATGCTGCATTTTATCTAGTCATAGTAGTTTTGATTTTGGCAAAATGTGTTTGGTAGACTTGACTCTTTTGCATTGTCTTTCCCACATTTCATGTGTCAGGTGCAATTGAGGTGTTAGGAGTCTGATGGAGGTGTTAGGAGGAAGAAAAGTGAAAATATGCTAATGTGCTTTGTTAAAGAGTGGTTTTATGTGAACAAATTACATCAATCGGAACAAATGACATACTGCTTCCAATTATGTAATTCAGACAGTTTGAATTGCTTTCAACACTTTCAGTGTGAGTAAATCCCTTCTCTTTTGAGTTCTTCCCAGTAATCAGCATTTATTTTGCAAGTAGCAGGCTTCATCTCTGTTTATACCTTCACTTTGAAAACATTGTGATTGAAAAGACAGGTGGAGCACCCCCATCTCCTTATTGCGTAGAATTATTAGTCAGTCAGAAATATTTGAAGATTTAGGGGATTTGTTAGCACCGATGAGTAAACTGGAGCAGAGTTCTTATTTAATGATCAGGTTTGGATAGTGCCAGTAAATAATGATGGAGATAATAATCTAGGTGTACAGTTGAAAATCTCAAAGAGATTTTTTATTTGAAAGTCTAATAAATTTTTTTGTATGTTGACATAAATATCAGTGTAATGAAACGAGGCTGTGAACAACACTGTAAAAATCAATGTACAAGTACAGATTATTAGTAAATGTAACAGGTGACAATGTGATTAGACATTGAAAACATGGCATGTCAAAGTGCTACAAATGAAGCAGAAGTCTTGATCTTTCTTGGCTATATTTCAGATCTTTGAATAATACACAATGCTGCTAACAAAATTTCATCGTTGTGAGAGCAGCGTTTGGAAGGATCTTTGTTTCATTTAAGAGTTTTTGGAAAATTATGTTGCAATCTGTTGTTTTACTCATCCCTGTTACCCCTATAAATCCCAGTTTACCCCTGTAAAATGAATCTAAAGCCGAAGCATTGTATCGGTTTCTGGCACAACAACGGCGCCTTTTGAAATGTGTTTGTCCAGTAAGGGCTCTGAATGTGAGAGTGCTGATTAACATCTGTAGTTTCTTATTACTCACAAGAGAAAAGTGTCCTTGAATTGCATCTATCTAGATTGAAATTAAAAATCATTTATTTTTAAAACCTTTTAAACAAATGACTTAGGGATGAACCCTGAAACAGAATCTGTGCTAGAACAGATCCCTTTTCCTGAATGGATACTTCTGTAGAAACTAATTGCTGAGTGCCAGGATGACACTCGGATCATTCAGCTCTAAATATCCCAGTGAGGGCAGACACTGAAGAGGTGCTGCTTCATGTGCTGGCAGAGATGGAGCTTTGCAGAGTTGTCTGTCTGTTGGTGAGTGAATGTGCCCATACATACGCACAGGTAAAATCAGGCTGGTAAAAGATGTGTTCCTAATTTTCTGTCAGTTACACGTCAACTTCCTGACATTTACTCTATTTCAACATTGAGAGCTTAAAACAGCTGCCACTATAGAAAGAAGAGGGAGAAAGGGGAAAAAATGATACTAAAATATTTTATCCTTTCTCAGAGGAATATGGAATTTATTGCATTGTTCTCTGCATGTCCAGGGGCTGTGATAGGCAAAGCTCAATATAGTTCACTCATACATTTTGGATAAATATTTGTGTTTCTTTCTATTTTCTCATACTTCATTGCTACAAGCGAACATGAGCTTTCTATCACTGAAGAAACGTTGCTTAGTTCTGTTTGGCTCGAATCCTAATATATTGCTTTTTTAGATTATGAGACACATTGGGTGTCTCTTTATAACATGCTTCACGCTATTATTGTTAACACTTCTTCCTTCTGATCTTCATTTGATCAAATCAGTCTCTCAATTCCTCTGCTGTCATCAGAAGGAACACTGTCGTGTGGCATACTAGACGTGGCTTGATGGACAAAATGGTAAATTCAAGAGAATTCTAGGGCTCATTGTTTTACACACTGAATAGGCACACTTACAAAGCAAGTTATGCCATTTTAACTCTCTGTGTAAGGCTACTCTGTCTCTAAACGAAACTGTGTCTGATTGGTAATACAAGTGGGGCAAGAACATTTTTTATTGTCTCAGTAACATTCTTTTCTTGGTATTGGGTATTCCAACTATCATCTTCTGCAATACGTTGTACATGTCTCTTAAACATATAAAGTCTATAGGCACTGGTTGCTGTCATGGTTCTGATTTTCTGCACCACTTCAGATTCGTTTTGACTTTCTTCTAGTGAGTTGTAGGGGAAACAGCACATGCAGTTGGTTATAGCTATTTGGTCACTTCTCATTGCCTAAACCTCAGTGACTTTGACTAATTACTGTTAGCTATTAGGAAATGAAGTACTTTTAAAACTCTGTGTAAGACAATTTTGCAGAAAGCAGCTGAGTATCTTTGGACTAAATTTAGAACACATTGCTTTTCTGAGCTTTATGTTTTGGAGGAAAACAAGAGAGGATTATAAAAGAAATCTGAAGATTTTGCACTTCATAGCTCCCTGAGCGTCTCTTATCTTGCCTATCTGCCTTTTCCTTCTACTTTGTTTTGGACTGGCTGAGAAGCTCTGGCAATATTTTCCAAAGCTAGGAGCTATG
Source organism: Upupa epops (assembly GCA_013397515.1). Classification (NCBI taxonomy): domain Eukaryota; kingdom Metazoa; phylum Chordata; class Aves; order Bucerotiformes; family Upupidae; genus Upupa; species Upupa epops. The sequence continues at coordinate 45,473 of VZRI01013786.1, read as the reverse complement.
TAAATCAATTTTGCTTCATTTGTAGTATTTTGGGTTCATTGTTAACCAATCCTTAGGTAGGATTCTTCTGCTCTCCATCAGTCTAGCGCTGCTAGGGAAGGATCCCTTATTTCTGAGTAACACACATGCACAAAAGCAGTTAGTACTCCTGCGCAAGCAAGAAACCCTTATTTATATGAAACTGCTGGGATGTGTCAAATTATTCTGTGACATGAGGTGACTGCGTCGATTTGGAGTGGTAAAATAAAGGGCTTTTTTGTATGTATGTTGTTGCTTCTCTATCCCTGCATAGGAAGCAATTCAGGCATAACGGCATTTTTTGTTGATTCTGGCAGGTTCATGCTCTTCCTAAGCCCCCAGTTAGGTGTTCTCATTTGTTGCTGCTGTAAGATTGTCTCTTTATTCCTGGTCCTTTTCCATTTCCACATCTGACAGGCAGTGAGGCCTGGTCAGAAAGGCAGATCACCTGGGTCTGGTCCTAACGTTGTTGCTGCTATGTTGGGGAAACATCAATCTCCTTCTCTTTGCTCCTTTTTCCTTTTCCATTTCCTTTTCCTTGCAGTGAGCATAATAATGATTTCTTATGCTAAGTCTATGAATGAAGTACAGAGATTCCTTAATTAAAGAATCTGCAGTCTTTGGTAGTAAAATATTTCAAAACACAAGAAAATTCACATTTTTAAAGATCTTTCTTAAGGACCTGTGTCTGATCACCTAGAAGCCTGATTAATCTGCCTACCAAGTAAGACTGGCTACCAAATAGCAGTTTTGATGATGGACTCCAGTTTCAGAAATAGGAATTGCTTGTTTGGACAACAGGAAAACAATAGGAATAGTTTTCAGTCTACAGATGTTTCCATTGCACTTCTGCCTCAGTATCTCTAGTCTGAATGTAATCACTGATCTCACTAGCACTTCAAGACTATAGAGAAGGGATAAAATCTACATCGTGTCTTCTTCCATCCATGTCCTCAATGATGTAATAAAGTTACTGGTCTAGTACAGTCGGGTTCTACTGGTTGACTTCTATGGCATCAATATTAGTACAAAGACATTCTACTGACATCGCTACCTTGCCACACCCCTAAGGAAATGTTTTGCAATGTGTTCTGCTTTTTGTCAAGGGATCTGTGTTTTACACTTAGGTCAACAGTCAAGCTCATAGATTTAGTCTCTGTGTTTTCCTTTATAGAGATTGTGGTTCTTTTTCCTCAGCCATATAATCTCTGAATATTATAGGGGTTTGGACATGCTGGAATGTAGCTTACAGTGGCCAGGATCTTGACTAAGTATTATCTTCAATAACTAGTGACCTGAATAACTAGTAAATGCAAAGCTTCTGAAAGGCTAATCTCCCCAAATCAGTCTTCCATTGGCTGAATAGTCAGTATTGACATCAGTCAACAGGCTTATGCAGGTTTTGACGCAGACCTCCACCATCTTAATACTATACCTGCTGCTTCATAATCTAGTCATATGAAGGTAGTTTTTCATAGCCATTTACTGTTACCACATGGGAGAATTAAATGCTGTAAGAGATTAATAACAGTGCAACAAGTACAGTGTGCTGTTCTTACAGAGTTAAGAGTTTAAGATTTCTCAGAATGCACCTGTGCCAGGTTTGCCTTATTCAGGATATACTATAAGATCATCTATTTTAAGGTAAAATGTCTGATCTTGTGAGACAGCTAATAAATATTAAGGACAAGAGGTGTTTGCAAGTTGAACTGTCATTTGTTTTCTCCTATTCAGGTAATTATTGATGGCCTGAGACTTGCTGTTCTAGAAACACTTTTAAACTTTGAAGCAAAAGTATTACAGATACTGCAAACAACATGGCCAGGAAGAACGGCGTGGGATGAGCATTCTTTTATGTCTCCCTTTCCTCCTGTCTTTCTTTGCTAACTCCCAGAAATTATAATTTCTGACTGGTGCAAAGCGAATAGGAAATACATTTTGAATACATACAGTGACAGACTTAGTAGTGAAGTAGTATCTGTTGAGTACCTATTTCAAAGAAACATCACCACAAAAGGACACTGGAAGTGAAGATCAAATTGAATTAGAAGATTAGGTAGAAGATAGGAAACAACCTTCCTTCCTACCTACCACACAACACCACCATGCAACACTATAGGCTTGGGAAAGAGTGGCTGGAGAACTGCTCAGTGGAAATGGAACTGGGAGTGTTGATTGGCAGCCAGCTGAACATGAGCTGGCAGTGTGCCTAGGGGTACAGGAAAGCTACCTGCATCCTGGCCTGCATCAAGAATAGTGTGGCCAACAGGACTAGAGAGGTGATCATACTGTGTTCAGTTTTGAACACATTGATACAAGAAGGATATTGAGAGGATGTAGCTTGTCCAAAGAGGAACGGCAAAGCTGGTGAAGGGCTTGGAGGTCAGGACTTATGAGGAGCAGCTGAGGGAACTGGGGTTGTTTAGTCTGAAGAAAAGGAACCTGAGGGGAGACCTTACTGCTCTTTACAACTACCTGAAAGAAGATTGTAGAGAGGTGGGGGGGTCAATCTTTTCTCCCAAGTCACTAGTGATAGAACAAGAGGAAATGGCCTTAAGCTGTACCCGGAAAGGTTTAGATTAGACATTAGAAAAATTTTCTTCACTGCAAGATTGGTCAAATATCAGAACAGGCTGCCCAGGGAGGTGATGGAATTGTGATCCCTGGAGGTGTTCAAAAAACATGTAGATGTGGCACTAGGAACACGCTTTAGTGAGCATGGTGTCATTTTGTTGACGGTTGGACTTGATGATCCTGGAGGTCTCTTCCAACCTTCAAGATTCTATGACAGAAGCAGTATATGGCTTTTAACAGAGAAAATACTACACATTTTAGGACTATGCTTTTTTTTATATAAGGTGAGTTAGTGTAATCCATGTCTGTCTCAGGCAATGGAAGACTTTATGGTTGATAATGTGGGTGTCATAACATTTATTGGAGTGGAACAAAGGAGAAAAAAGTACTTCTTTTTTTTGTTTGTTTTTTTGCTTTACCTTCCCAACTTGCATGATTTTGTATTTTCTGAACATGAAAATATGTGATTGTCTACTCCATAGCACACAACTGGTGGGGTATAATTCAATAGCTGTGAGTCTGAAAGCATGCAAAAGAAGTTTCAATTGGAGATTTTTTGTAATACCTAGCTGCTTTGCTTGTGCAAATTTATAATCCAGGCTTTTATAATTTGGACTAGCAAATTTCATCCAGAAGTATTGAATACAAAAGTAATGCTTGATTTTATTTTTTAAATTGTATGTTGGCAGTAAACCAATGACACTGAGATTCCACTGGTAAAGTGTAGGACTCCAAGAATGCCTTTTCAGAAATTTTCAAGGCTCTATGTGACTTTGTGTAGTATTCCTGTGCTTATTTCAAACTTGTGCCAAAGATATTGTAGAGATATAAAACATGCAGTATTAATAATTGCTTTTGCAGTTCCTTCTTTTCTCTGCTCAAAAGATTGAGTACTTAAAAATGGTATCATCAGTGTCATTAGAAAGCTACAGTTTGTCACCTGTACATACAATTTGATTGAAGTGTTTGATTCCTTTCACTGGCTACTGCAATATAATCGGTCCACAGTGACATGCAGCAGCTGTTCAAAATCCCCCAGACAATCTGCACAGCACTGAAGGGGATGGGTATAATATCTAGCCAAAACTTCAGGGAAAGTGTTACAGGGGCTGGTTGCACTGACATTTGACCACAGCACCACCGTGACTCATATACACTGGATCAAAGAGGACTGGAGTACTTCACACTAGCCACCATATGAATTTCTTTAGAAAGAAAAGCTATTTCTTAACAACACATTCAGTGGCCTTTCCAAGAGTGAACATATTTGATCCGGTGTTATATCCTTCATAGTCTATAGTTGTGACAGCTGCAGCACCTTGTGATCACCTGAGGCCAAACACTGCATTTTAAGAAGTTACTTACCCTGAGATGTCAATGAGCCTGCTTTGTTCTGCCAAGGGACTTAGTGTTGGATTTCTTCAAGGACAGATTTTGTATGTACTTTAGTTTGTAGACAATTTAATAATAATAAATTTAATAAATGGCCTAGGCATATTACTGTCATATTCTAAGAGGGAAATTTAATTTAGCCACAGTTGGTGTGGCTAAAATTCTGAAGTGTAAAAATAACCAATCCAGGTGCATTAGGGAAAGAAAACAAAGCCTTTTGAAGGCAATAGAACACTAGAAACGTTAGCAGCTGTACCTGATCATTTTGACTCCTTCCGCTCTGACTGGACATTAAGTACATGACACACATCCTTTTTCTTTAGAGAGATGCTTATATGTACTGTTTTTAAAAAATTCAAGGAATGAGAATTCCACAGCATAATCAGGTAACTTGTTTTAGCCTACATCTTTCTTTATGTTTAGCAAGCTTTTCTAAGACCTAAACTACCAAATTTTCCCTTTCTGGAAATGAATCCCATTAACTTTATCATAGGATCATAGGATGTTAGGGGTTGGAAGGGACCCAAGAGATCATCGAGTCCAACCCCCCTGCCGGAGCAGGACAAAAGTATCTAACACAGATCACAGAGGAACGCATCCAGGCGGGCCTTGAAAGTCCCCAGAGAAGGAGACTCCACGACCTCCCTGGGGAGTCTGTTCCAGTGCTCTGTGACCCTCACAGCAAAGAAGTTCCCCCTTGTGTTGAGGCGGAACCTCCTCTGCTGCAACTTACACCCATTGCTCCTTGTCCTATCACAGGGAGCAAGTGAAAAGAGCCTGTCCCCTCCCTCCTGGCCAGCCTTCAGGTACTTATAAACATTTATCAAATGGGGTAGAACCCCACCATGTCTTGCCATGGAGATATGGCAAAATTGAACACTTGCTGTCTTAATACCCATTTATAAATGTTTAGATAGTTATGATAATGTCTCCTCAGTCATCTCTTCTTAGAAGCCCAGTTGACCAAAGTTCAGTTCATAAGTTCTGTTTTATCATTGTTTGTATTTTGTGGATTCTCCCATTTGTCTACATCTGTCTGTCATCGCACACATTACCAAGCACAGCATTTCAGTTAATTTTGCCTGCTTGGTAGAAGGAACCTTCCCACACTGATAAGGGCAAAGTCAACTAAAGTTAACGTCATGGTTTAAAAACAGTGACTCTCAATGCAGCGACTTAATTGCATACAGCACTTTCTATGCGATGAATAGCATTTGCAGAGTACAGAGAAAAAATAGACAAAGGCCCTTCTTCTTCCCAATGTGGGTGGAGGAGAAAACATATGAAGATGTTGTATCTACAAAAGCAGATGTGTTAGCTATGTGAGCATTGCAAGCTAAACAAGAAACGATTAAGGTTGACTTGCAACCATTTGAGGTCTTAAAACCACATATGAGAACAATGTCTTAGTGAGAATGAACTCATTTAAATTCAGTTGTTCCTTGCTAAACTTGTCTGACTTAATGGGAAACCATTTGTTTGTCTGCCTTGTCAGTGGTAGATATAATTAAATACCATATATTTCCTGTGCCATCTTCTGTATAAATACAGAAACACTCTAATAGTATTATCAGTGGTCAAGTCTTCTGAAAGCTAGGCACTATATGAAACTGCCTTTCCTGGCAGAATCTCATCCAGTCTCAAGTCTCAGTTCTAAACGTTTTCCCTGTAAACTACAGGGTCTTAGTATCAAGGGTGGTTCTACACAGTGAGCAATTTGCATTTATGCTTGTAAACGATAAACCCAGAGTTTCTGAAGTTGTTCTTCCATTGGGACAAAATGACTGATAAGTGTGACAAACAGTCTGTACATTTGTCTTGATCTGCATTGATCTTGGTGTTAAGGTATCTCCTCTGCATTTAAATGAAGTAATGATGGAAGTCTTAGTAAAAATGCCTTTTATGTAAATTATTGTACAGTAAAATTAATATCCTCAGTTGAATTATGTTGATCAGAGTTGCATGAGAAAAGGGGCTTAAGAACTCCTTTAACTAAGCTTACAGGTATTTCAGTGAAGAGTGGAAAATTCTTTACTTGCTCCATTAGGCAGGGCTCTTCTGGTGAAGTGAACATCTCTTTTCCATCACATACTCCTGGCAAACTAAGCAGGGAGAGCAATGTGGATGTAAAAGCTTTTTCTACATGGAAAAGTAGTTTCTGTGTTTGCTTTTTTAGTTCTTTCTATTGTAGATGTGTTCCATGTCTACACACAGATATGAAGATGGCTAGTAATATAAGCAAAGCTACTTTTGTAATCTAATGCTTGCAAAATACTTTCTCTATGCAGCTCATGTACCTCAATTTTGTAATATTTTATAGAGGCTGTCTATGTTCCAAGTTTCATCTTGCAAAGGGAAAAACGAGTCATGAAATTGAAAGAAGATCTTTCAGCAAGACAGGAGCACATAGGAAGAGAACCAACATTATCCTGTCTAGTGCTTTGTCGATGAAGAATCTCTACTTGTCTGCCCTTAACAGGCATTTAGTCTTTAAACAAATCTCCTGATGGTACTGTAACTGATACATGTCAAGTATTTATCTTCTAGTTTTCTTCAAGATTAGAGCTCTATCTAGCTAAAGTCTTTCCCATATTTGAAGCAGATTATTATTTCCATGTATTAATTTTACACTTCTTTCCTCTGTTTAGCATAAAAGGTGATCTCTATGTTCAAATTTTCTGCAGGAATAAAGTAGAAATCTATCCATAAAGAGCTTGTGGTTGTATTTGCTCAGGTGTTCAGTAAGTTTGAAGTCTTTCTGAAGAACTGGATATAATGAGGGCTTTCACCTGGGGTCTCCTGGTTCTTTGGCAAGTGTCCAAATTATCAGATTCTGAGAATGGAGGCCAATGAACTTGTGATTAAGTATGCAAACTGTGTCAAAAATGAGGGGGAGCACAGGGCATTTTGAAGCCATGTGTTCCCTACAGTGCAGATGCATGATCTAATGACTGAGCTATTTTCTAGTCTTGGAAATTATTCAGAGTAGCTAGAAAGCCTAGCTGGTACATGAAAACCCTTCAGAGTGACCTGGTATTTCCAAGTGAAAAAGTGCCACCAGAAAATCACCAGTCTGTTAGATTTATGAATCGTATGGATGCACATATCTCGAGACCTTTAATCAAATAAATTGTATGCATTATGAGTGGATATAGTCTATTATTATACTAATTCTTAAATTCTTTGTCCATGCTGTGTTCTCTTTAAGTCACTTCAACTTTACCTCAGAGCACACACTCGTAAAGTAAGGTCCACTACACAGTCAAACTATACTTCTACATGAAATACTTCATACATTAGGGCTCAGTTATTTCATCTAGTACATTTATTCCTCTTTAGATTTAGGAAGGGAAACAGTGACTTGAGAGTTTTTTAGTTTCTTGGCAAGATGAGGGGAAAAGTCTTGTTTCCAGTCAATACCATCACTCATCTTTTGTGATCCTCTCTCTGAAGAGAGAAAGGCCTTTTCGGTGCAGGAGATGTTTTTAGTGACTTCAGCCATCAGTTGATGGGTTCATATACTGTATCACACTGCAGACTGTGAAGGGGATTTCCCTAACTGCTTGTTTTCCTGTATTCAGGTTACTGTTTTCCTGATTCAGGAATAGTCTCTCTCATTCTCACTTTCTTTCTCTTCCTTTCCCTTCCTCCCTCCAAAACATTTCTGATTTTTCCCAAGAAGTAGTTTGAAGTAACTTCTGTTAAACAAGTTAGACAATTTGGTGTGAAAGCTTTTACTGTTAGGCTATAATAATTCATCTCCTTTGAAGGGAGGAAACACTAATGAGATCTTTGATAAAGAAAATGCACTGGCACCAAAGGATTCAGTAAGGTGGCTTCTGTCTTAATCCACCCTAATTGCATATTGGAGTCATGGTTATTGTTGTCAATGCTGTGTTGATGCCTGTCTCTGAGTATACACAAACCTTGAAAGATTGGTCAGAGTTAAAAGTTGGCCTGGAAAAGGGTGCTTTGCATTTCTGCTTTCCTGTCTAGTGGTGTAACGCTGCGTTGTGTCAATGTGTGTCCTGTGAACACAAACGATTTTCTTCAGAAGTAATCTTGCAAGATGAGGAAGAGGCAATTAGTACTACTTTGGGTAGTTAATGTAAAATGACATCATTATTTCAGCAGCAAGGAAGACACTAGCTTAAAAGCTTGATATGGCAAAGACTGGACATGAGCTATAGATTTCTGGTCTGCTTTAGGAAGAGTTTTGAAATAAAGAATGAGTTATCAGGTAGCTTGCAGGTGAAATGAGCTTCAACCTGTTTCATACTATTCCCTCACTTTCTTAAAGGAAATCTAATGTGACAATGACTCTCATTTGTCAGACCAAGAGAGGGATTGCTGTGTTGTAGGAAACCACTCTTCTCCCTGGAGGTCACACTCACTTGTTCAGCCTGCTACATAGAAAAGTGTGTTTAGTATGGTGAACTGCTACCAGAAATAACTTGAAATGCATTTAAAAAGGGTTCAGTAGAAAGTGATCCAGTGAGTTATTCTCACTGAATTATTTTCTACTTCATGTTCTAGGTTTGCTCTTGGTTTTGGTTTGGTGTTTCTAATGTATGTATTGGAGGGAAGGAATACATAGCAGTCTTCCTATTTAGTCAGCCCCTGTTTATGGCAGTGGCTCTGCAAGGTACACTGCAGATGTGAACGGGTGAATTTCTTGGATGCTTTTCTTGTTTGCTTAAACTCAGATGACATTTGCAGTTTTGTGTGGCACTAGACTTAAACATTTCATTTAATATCTTATGAGGTCACTTAACTGCTTGGCTAATTGAACAGAGCTGTAACAGGAAGACCAATATTCACAGTTTTTGTTGGTGAGGGTATGGTGTGACACAGTCATCTAGGAAGTCCTTTACAACCATGACTACTCTGTGATTCTGTATGGGTCAATCATTCCCACTAGTGCTGGGATACTCCAGCTCTTGAGTTGAAGTCACAAAAAGCACACAAAACTACAAGAACTGGTAGCAATTCAGTGACAGCTCTACATGGGTTGTGACAAGTCCAGTTATCCCCAGGATGTTCAGCCTCCTGAGCTGGAAGGCAGGGATGCCCATAATCCAAGAGGAAGCAGTTAACAACCTGCCACACCACCTGGACATGATTAATATCTATCTGTTGTGGAGGGCGTATTCAAAGCTTATCAGAGGATATAGTTAACATCATAGTCTGCATCAGAAATATTTACACTCTGTTTTAAAAATAAATGTCTGACTTAAGGAAGATACAGGACCTCATAATAAGTATCCTCATGAGCAGAGAGGAGGAAGAATCTAAATTTACATGAAGCGATACCTTGATAAATCTGTAATATAAAAATAGGACAATTGCTAGACAGTATAGAACTGCTCACTCTCCCAAAAGCAGCTTACTGCTGCATATGCTTCTACGATATTAAGAAGAGATATTGTCATTTACAAATGGAAAGGATTACATCTTATGTAACTGCACCATCTGAAAATTTACCACTCTGTGGTAAAGCAGGGAGCAGCCAGCACAGAACATTTATCTGTTTCAATGAGCTAAGACAATGTGACTAGAGAGCACAATTTTAGACTAATGGTTTTTCTGTTCCTGTGACCTGTGTGCCTGTAGGGAAATTGTCCAGGTACCTACTGCTCACCAAGCCACTTTCCATCATTCACTGTCAGTCCTGGCTAACAGATGAGATGTCCGTTGACTGGAGATTATCAAAGATGACACCCTGTCTACATGAAGGGCTGGAAGTAGGATCCAGGGAACTACAGACCTGTTGGTTTGGCCTTGGTGCCAGAGAGGGAAGGCTATGGAGCAAATCATCATTAGTGTCATTATGGACCATCCTCAGGATGACTGGGTGATCCGACCAGTCACATGAAAGGCAGGTCCTGCATGATAAACCCAATATGCTCTGCTGGATCCACTGGCTGTATGGCTGGATCCAAAGAGTAATGGTGAGTGGAGTTAAGTCCAGTTGGTGGCTGGTCACAGGTGGTCTTCCCCAGGACCCAATATTGGGACCACTCCTTTACTGATGACTTGGGTAAGAGAATTGAGTGCACCTTCAGTAAGTTTGTAGCTGACATCAAGTTGGGTGGGTTGAACTGCTTGAGGGGAGAGAGGCTCTACAGAGAGATCTAGAGGCTGAGTTGATGGGCCAAGGTCAATTTAGTGACCTACAACAAGGCCAAGTGCCAGGTACTGCATTTGAGTCACAACTGCCCCAACCCCATGCAACTCTGCAGGACTGGGGGAAAGTGGCTGCAAAGCTGCTTGGTGGAAAGGGACCTGGGCTTATGGACTAACAAGCAGCTGAATGTGAGCCAGCAGTGTGGCTGGCCAAGAAGGCAAATGGTGTCCTAGTTTATGACATTCTATAGGCAACAGGGGTAGAGAAGTGATTGTCCCCCTGTGCTCAGCGCTGGTGAGGCCAGATGTGTACTATGTTCAGCTTTGGGCACCTCAAAGCCAGAAGAACTGTGGTGCTGGAGTGTGTCCAAAGAAGGTGCAAAAAGGCTGGTAAAGGCTCTTTAGCCAAAGTCTTATTAGCAGCAGCTGAGGCAACTAGTCTGGAGAAAAGGAAGCTGAGGGGAGACCTTACTGCTCTTTACAACTACCTGAAAGGAGGTTCTAGAGAGGTGGGGATTGGTCTCTTCTCCCAAGTCACCAGCAATAGAACAATAGGAAATAGTCTGTGGTTGTGCCAGGGGGAGATTATATTGGACATGAGGAAAAATTTCTTCACTGAAAGACTGACTGGTCAAGCATTCAAATAGACTGGTCATGGAGGTGGTGGAGTCTTCATCCCTGAATGTCTTCAAATAATCCATAGATTTGGCACTTGGTAACATGGTTTAGTGGGAATGGTGGCACTGGGTTGATGGTTGGACTTGATGATCTTGGAGGTCTCTTCCAACCTCAATGATCCTATGATTTTATGTTTTGTGTTTTAAAATAGTTGGCTCACACCTTGGCTTTTCTTTCAGAGGTACTACTGCAGTGAGACACACTTAAAGATACTGACAAGGTAGTCCCATGTTTACGTGTACTTACAGACCAACAGAATTTCTTTTGAAATGTAATTGCTCCATTGTACCCCATTCCATGAGAATCACAGAACCATAGAATTGTTTAGGTTGGAAAAGGCCAGCTGTTGGATCACTGAGTCCATCCATTAGCTTAGCTGTACCGAACCCACTGCTAAACAATGTCCTTAAGTCTACATGACCTTTAACACATCCTTGGATGGAGAACTTTTTCTTCTTGGAAACTGGAGAAAGTTTCAAGGTGCTTTCTTCTATTTCTATTCTTTTTATTCAGTGAGCACTTGTGTGAGAATCAAATCCTTTGTGCTAGAAATAATCACATGCCGTGTTAGTGTTAGCTCATGATTGTGGCTTTCATTTTCAAACAACTTCTAAATTAACGAGTCATCATATCACCTTAGAATGGCTTGTTTTGCAGCAACTGTTGCATGGATGCATTAAGCTAGATTTGTCAAGCTTTGTATATTGTTGGGGAGACACTCTTTTGATTTGAGACTAAGGACTTTCAGTTTGGTCTAAATGTGTTTTTAAGGTCTTGTCCACAGAAAGATATTTAGAATCACACTGGGTTGGAAGGGGCCATTAAAGGTTGTCTAGCTCTACCTTCCAGAAGTGAGAAGGGACATCTTCAACTAAATCAGGTTGCTCACAGCATCATCCAGCCTGACCTTGAATGTCCCAAGGGATGGGACCGCTACACCCTCTCTGAGCAGCCTGTTTCATAGTTTCACCACTCTCATTGTAAGAATCTTCTATCTAATCTAAATCTTGCCTCTGGCACTTTTCCAGAATTAGGGTACTGGTATATACAGTTAGTCTATGGTTTTCTTTTCTGGATGACTTCTAGTCTCTCTTTTTTCCTTTGATACAGTACTGTTGCTTTTGTTTAAAATTATGGTAAGAATGCTGGTAGATAACGGTGGATGACTATGTATCGCGTTGGGAAGAGATCACAGAATACTTACATCTATTTATTTTTAAAAGCATGCTTCTTTCTGGAAAAAACTTCATGGCTTTGTAGATGCAAATAGCATGTTAGAGTTACAAGTAGAAATGCCAGTAAGAGAACACCTTACGTATGAATGTAGGAAAAGAAACACTTGTGGAAACATGGGTATGTAGTTTTGTTTTCCAATGTACATGCGTATCAGAAGGAAACACAAGCAAAAATTTCAAGGTGGTTTTAAGAATTAAGACTTTGATTAAAGAGATGTTTTTTACCCTGTTGTGAATTTATTCAGTGGATTTAACTCAAGATTAAACAGATGTCGGGTCAGAAGATTGCATAGAAAAGACTAAAAACATGAATCCAGGGTGAGAAAGGGAAGAAAACCTTTTAGTGCTGTGTGCAAAGGGACTGCAAGGCGCTGTGTCATGTTTTCCTAAAGACAACTTGACAAAACACAAGCACACACTGTAGATTATAAGACAAAAATGCAAGGCTGGAAATGTATGCAAAAGCAGAGAAAAGAAGCCAAGCTTCTGTGAACAGTAATATGCAAGGAGAGAATGAAGAAGGAATCAAATATGGGCCTGAAATGGCAGTTTGATAACACAGACTCATTTAGGTTGGAAAGGACCTTCAAGATCATCAAGTCTAACCATTAGCTCTACCAACCCCACTTCTAAATCATGAACTTAAATACCATATCTACATGAATATTAAACACACCAGGCATCGTGATTCCACCACTACCCTGGGTAGGCTGTTCCAATGAAGAAGTTTTTGCTGATCATAAACTTCCCTCTTCTCTGGAAGAGAAAAATACTGATACAGGTGATACCACACTATTCTTGACCACGCAGAATACAGGGTGATAGGATAGGGAAGTGTTAAGTAACAGACTATGAGAGTAATACAGAATTCCACGATGGCTGTAGGGGGAAGGTATGAAAAGCTAAAGTTTCTGAGCTAGTAATGAAAATTTTACCAAATTAAATTCACTATTTATTTGTAAAGTGATAAGTTTTTCAGTAATGTTCCTTTCACTTTTACTGGCTTAAAATCCAATGATACCTTGATGGTTTGTTTTTTGTCTCTTAACTAAGGAAAATAGTTTTGGATATCCTTGTCTCTTTTCACAGAATCACATAATTATTGAGGCTGGAAAAGACCTCTAAGATCATCAAATCCAGCCCATGACCTGGCATTACCACAGCAGCCAGACCAGGGCACTAAGTGCTACATGCAGTCTTTTCTTAAATGCCCCTAGGGATGGGGGCTCCACCACTGCCCTGGGCAGCCCATTTCAATGTCTGATCAGCCTTCCTGTGAGGAAGGGCTTCCTAACATCCAACCTAACCCTCCCCTGGAACAGCTTAAGGCCCTGCCCTCTTGTCCTGTCACTATTTGCCTGGGAGGAGACCCAACCCCCACATGTTTACAACTTTATTTCAGGAGTGATAAGGTCCCTCTCGAATCTCCTCTTCAGGCTAAGAATTCCCAGCTCCCTCAGCCTTTCCTCATAACACTTTCCCTCTAGTCCCTTCACCAGCTTTGTTACTCCTCTGTACCCATTCCAGCCCCTCAATCTCTTTCTTGAATTGAGAGGACCAGCACTGCCCCCAGTGAGCGAGGGGAGGGCTCCCCAGTGCCCAGTGCAGAGGGAGAAAAATGTCCCTAGTCCTTCTGGCCACACTAGTGCTGATCTAAGCCAGGATGCCACTGGCCTTCCATGTCATCTGGGCACCCTGCTGCCTTCTGTTCAGACGGCTGTCAACAAGTACTGCTAGGTGCCTCTCTGCCAGGCTGCTCTCCAGCCACTCGCCACTCATCCCCCAGTCAGTAGCTGCAGGGGGTTCTTGTGGCCACAGTTCAACCCTTGGCCCTGTTCAACCTCATCGCATTGACATCTGCCCATTGACCCATCCTGGCCAGATCTCTTTGCAGCATCTTGCTCTTCTCCAGCAGATCAACATGCCCCCCCAGCTTGGTGTCATTCATGAATTTACTGAGGGGATATCCCATCCCCTCATCCAGGTCATCAATAAAGATGCCAACTTAATTGAAAAGATCAAGTTTGGGAAGTAGATGTGATAGCCAAGTTATTCAAGTATCAGAAGAGAGAGGCTGATGCAGAAATATAAGAAGAACATTCTTTTTAGACATTCAAATGAAAAATCTCTCCGACACCAAATAATTTTTAGTTTATAGGAATATATTTTTATTGGCTTTATTAAAAAGCCAACTGCGATAGCAGTTGCATAAACCAGTGAAAGATAACTTTCAGATAGATAATGTTTCATTAATTTTCCATTACTTTCAACTGAAGTTCTCACTAGTATAGGTTTTAAAGCCATTTTGGAGACATCAGCAATAAAGGTTTCTCCCAAATGAATACATTCCTGCTTCTCATCAGTCCTTTCATATTTATTTGAAGAGCTATAGGCAGTAGGTTTCTTGCATTCAGTACAATTTATTGACTAGCTGGAAGAAACATTACAACTTTGTCCCATTAACTGCATCAATTTCTGTCCCATGGAATACTCTGGCTAGTCTTTCTTTTTTCTTCTTTTTTGTCCTCAGAAGTGGAGTTTGTACTAGCAAAGCTGTGTTTTTATGGCAGAAATTCTGCTGTGACCAATGCAAAACCTGTCCAGATTCTTGTCCACAGGCAGTCTATGGGACTTGAAGAATTTATTCAATGCCTTCTTTATGCCATCATATAACGTGCATAATGCAATGAGAAGGTAGTTACATGGTTCATGTTTTTCAAAGAGTTTTAGGACTCTTTCATCTGCATTTTTTCTGCAATCTTAAAACTGTTTCCTATCTCACATTTTCTCCAGTAAGTCCCTGAGTGATAGAATTAAACACCTATGTATGTAGATGAGACTTAGGGTAAGGAATGATGACAAGAACTGCTAGAAGAGTTTCTTCTTGGAGAGTTTCCAATTCATGGCACGGCAACCTCACATTTTCATAGTAATCTTTTCACGCTCTTCTCCACAACTCTGACATTACTTGCTGAATAAAGGGTTGACTTCAGCAATGTTCCTAGTAACCTTGGAGGACCCCACTAGATGCAGGCCTCCAACTAGACTCTATCTAGTATAATATAGAATGTGGAATGAAAGCACCTCTGCAAAGACAAAGCCCTTCCTTACTTCTTACTCTTTCAAACAGTCCCTCATTTATTGAGGAAGTGACACTAGGAGGAACTAAGTGGACAGAATTCAGGTGCAGAGGTAAAAATCTCTCTTAATTTCAGCTGAATGCATACTTTGTTGAAATAGATAGTTCCCTTCCTCCTAGATAACTGCATCCTTGCAGAATGAAGTACCATATCGTTTGGCAGTTTGTGTGTTACTAGACAGGTACTGCCAGAGTTTGTTAGTGAAAAGGTTCTGCGAAGAGCACTTAGAAGGTCCTTGTTCGTTTGGGACAAATATCTGCTATTAGCATTTAAAATAATAAGAGATGTAGAAGATGGCTGGCATGGGAAGATGCATGCTTGAGTATCTATTTATGTGGCACATATGGCATGCTGGAAAACAGCAACAGAAACTTGAAGTTAAACTCAGAGCTCTGCTATTTCCAACTATTCATCAGTTTGAAATGCTAGGAGTGTAAATAGCATGTTAGAACGCTCAATGGTGTTGTATTTGGACTTAAGCTGTGTGTTACTTGTTAAGGCACGCTGACACTCCGAGCAGCTCTGAATTCTGGTAAATGAGCTGTTAGCTGACCTGCAGTCAGTTTCTTCTCTCTATACGTACCACACACCTCCTCACAGATTCAAGATTTTACAATTCCGGATCTCAGAAAACACCTTTTCTCAGCGAAGGTTGTGAGACGCTACTGCAGGTCTCTGTGTAGTTCTATCAGAAAAACATCTATCTCCACAGAGCTACATTAGCAATTTCAGATCTCAGAAATGTCTGCCACATTGGAATGGGTGGCTTTAGTTGAGCATGTAGGAAGCAAATTTAAAATACTGGTTGTTAGAATTGTGTTATTCCATGAAAAGAGAAGAGCTGCTATTAGGTGCTGTCTTTTGAGCAGGACCAGCAGCCTATCTGTCAGTTCCTTTGGTTTTCTCTTTCCCGTTCTATTTGGAAATTTTGTAAACGTTATATAAATGTTTCAAAGCTTACAAACCAAGATGCTTTTGGAAAAAACCCTCTTTTGCTGGGCATCTGTTAACACTCAAGCTTCTGAACCACATTTTTGTAAAGCTATAGACAGAAAAACATAGAAAGGTAGAATAAATTTCCACTCAGGCTTTTATAGCTCTGCAGCATTGAAAGCAGCTCACATTATCACTGCCAATAAAAAAGGGACTTCAAGACAACTCACCCTCCTTCAGCTCAGTACAAAATACTGGATTTTCAAATTGTGACAAAGTTAAAAGAATGGATTAAATTAAACTATACTTTTTTTGTCAGAACAGCAATTCTTCTATAAATTAAACAGGAAAAAAAAGGAAACCCAAATCCTACTGATTGTCACACTGTTAGAAAAAGTCTGTGTGTTTATTAAGGTCAGCATTCTCTTGCTTTGTGCCACATCTATAATAATACCATAGAATCATTAGCGATCGGAAGGGACTTTGAAAGATCATCTAGTCCAATCCCCCTGCCATAGTAGGACCACATAGACTGAGTGGCACAGGAACACATCCAGGCAGGTCTGGAACATNCTCAGCCTCCTCTTCTCCAAGCTCAAGACACCCAGCTCCCTCAGCTTTTCCTCATCAGGGAGCTGTTCTCCTTCCTTCATCATCTTTGTTGCTCTACGTTGGACACCCTTCAGCATCTCTGTGTCCTTCTTGAACTGAGGGGCCCAGAACTGGACACAATACTGCAGATGCAGTCTCACCAGTGCAGAATAGAGGGGGAGAACAACCTCTGTTTATCTGTTAACCATGCCCCTTCTGATCCCCCCAGGATGCGGCCCTCTTGGCCACAAGAGCACATTGCTGGCTCATAGTCATCCTGGTGTCCACTAAGACAAAAAGGTCCCTGTCTCCTACATTGCTCTCCAACAGGTCAGTCCCCAACCTATCCTGGTCCATTGCATTTTTCTTGCCCTGATGCAAGACTCTACACTCACCCATTAAGTTTCTCTCTGCCCTGCTCTCTAGCCTGTCCAGGTCTTGCTGAATGGTAGCACAGTCTGCTGGGGTGTCGGCGACACCACCCAGCTGATCATATGGCCAGTTCACAATTTCTTCCAGCAATTCTTAGTCAGGTGTGCTATAGGGTCCTATAGGGTATTACGCTGCTACCTACAATTTCCATTATGTTGTGCACCTTCTAGCTACTTGCCTACTGCTGAACGTGTTTTTCAATTGCCATGGAATCATACAATCATTAGGGATCAGAAGAGACCTCAAAAGATCATGTAGTCTAATCTCTCTGCCACAGCAGGACACCTCAACCAGGTCCAGGTGAGTTTCAAACGTCTCCAGAAAAGGAGACTACGCAAACTCCCCAGGCAGCCCCCTCCAGTGCCCTGTCACCCTCCCTGGGAAGAAGTTATAGAATCGGTCAGGGTTGGAAGGGACCACAGGATCATCCAGTTCCAACCCCTCTGCAGGGACACCCCACCCTAGAGCAGGCTGGCCAGAGCCTCACCCAGCCTGGCCTTAACCACCTCCAGGGATGGGGCCTCAACCACCTCCCTGGGCAACCCATTCCAGGCTCTCCCCACTCTCACTGTGAATGATAAATAAAAAGGTGCTGAGAATTCACTTGGAAAATCCTCATCAGATGGTCCGTATTACAAATTTACGTAACACCTACCAGCAGAAACAAGAATGAAGTCTCAAGCACAGGCAAGTATGAGACTTGCTCAAAGGAGGTTGAGTGCATTCTTTTTCATCTTCAGCAATATTCCTCTGTGGAAAGAGGCTATAGAAATTCATTCGAATTAAATAAATGTGTGCTTTTCTGTAGACATTCTGCAGACATATTTCATTATCATGCTTCTTATTTTTGAGAGACTTAATTAATCATCTGCAGCAGAATCACTGCTATCTCTTGGTTGTTAACATCATATTAAATGCCATGGGATATTTTCATAGCAGCTGCTATATATAGTATATACGTTTAGACCCCGTTATTAATATTTACTATGTTGGAAGCAATAATAAGCATTTGTTTTGTCTTTTTGTTTTCTGCTAGATTTGTGAGTGCATTGGTATGTTTAAAAATACACAGAATTAACCAGCAATCTTTAGATAGAGACACTAGTGAATACTAAATTTTGCCAACTGAGGATGAGAAGTGACTTTACGTATATGTTTATCTTTACATACACATCTATGCATGTGTGCAAACATATATGTATGGATTAATATTCTTCTTCATGACTGAAGTTGAATGCCGTAGCAAATGCTGAGCAGTGAAGCTTTATGTAGCCCAAATGAAGAGAGATCGTTGTTGAGGGTGTATACATGAGTGGTATTTCTTGAGGCAAACTTTACACTTGTAGTTGTGGTGACAAAGTCTGTGAACTGGTATCACACAGAGACACGTAGAATAAGGATTGGAAGGGACGTCTATGAATCATGTAATCCAACTCCTTTGCTAAAGCATGCTCTCCTAGATGAGGTCACACAGAAATATGACTAGGTGGGTTTTGAAAGCCTCCAAAGAAAGAGAACTTACAACCACTCTGAGCAGAAAGTTCCAGCGTTCCATCACCCTCAAAGTGAATAACTATTTAGTTATGTTTAAATGGAACTTCATGTGTTTCAGTTTGTGCCCCTGAATCAGGAATATGTCTTCTACAGGTGTACAGCTTTGGGGCAATGAGCAAATAATAAACACATGCATCATTTAGAGGGGGAAAAAAAGATGACCATAAATAATCATAAACATGTATTTGCCAACATTATACTGATGGCCTTCTGTGATAAAGCAAGTGGATGATAATCTCGATGATGCAGAGCAGTAGATGTTATTTATCTTAACTTCAGCAAGACTTGGTTGTATCTGCACTGGTGCAAGTTGGGGAAGCAGCTCTGCAGCTCTTCTGTGCGCCTTAACAGGCAATGAGCTGATCATGAGCCAGCCCAACGTCCTAGCAGTGATGCAGACCAACAGCAAACTTAATTGTATTAACAGGCAGTCAATAAGTGGAGGGATGCAATTACCCCTCTTACATACTGTTCATTAGTCCTCGTCTAGAAAATTCTGGGGCCCTTCAATATGAAAAAGTCTGTAAAGAGTTCAGCAAGGGGTCACCACAATGGTCATCTACAGCTTTTGTCCTAGAAAGTGAGGCTGAGGCAACTAGGTCTGTTAACTGTTAACTCCAAGTTTACTGACATGATGGGTCCCAGCAGCAAAAAATGAGGCAACAAAGACAAATTGAAACAAGAGGTTTGGACTGTACATAAGGAAAACACTTACACCATGGGGTCAGTTAAGCCATTGAGCGGGTTGTTCTGAGCAGCTGGACTTGTAAGATCCAACTGGATGAAGCCCTGAGCAACCTGGTCTAACCCAGTGACCCAGTCTGTCTTCATCTATTCCATTTCTATTTCACAGCATCTACTCCCCAGAACACCATAAAGTCCTGACACTGGGCCAAAACAATAGGTTTTTTTGAGCAAGAGTCCCAAATTCATGTTCATGAAGAGCAGTAGACACTTTAAAGAGTACCAGCTAAGGCTGTGCTTTGCTCTTTGGGTATATGCTACTGTGTTGTGATGCGATTCTATAGAGCTGGGTCACAGAGCATAGAATCACAAAATTGTTTGGGTTGGAAAAACCTCTAAGATCATCAAGTCCAACCGTTAATCTAACTCAACTAATCCCACCATTAAACCATGTCCTGGAGCACCATATCTACATGACTTTGAAACGTGTCAAATTTTAAGCCATTTCCTGTCTGATTTGGTACCTGAATTACTCCCCTCACCTGTATAGGTTGATTCATGCCGCTTTTACAAAACATGCTTTGTTTAATCATGTTAAATATTTCTGAATTTAGAAATACCTGTATGCATTTTGATGCTAGAAAAATCTAGCAAAAGCATCCTTCTGCCAATAGAGTATGAAAAATGAGTGTTTGATACTTGAAATTACTGTGATTATTCTAAAATCTACTACTGTGCATAGAATTTGCTTTAGTTCAGATGTAGTTTCCTTAATTTTAGGCATATTCTGTATCTAAAATTAAATGTACATGGCTCTTCTGGGGTTCAGCTTCAATCTGTTTATTTGTTTAAGTGCATTGTTAAATGTTTTTATGGGGCTAAATTTATTATGCTCTTATTTAACTCCCAGCTTACCTTTTTCATAAGAAAACCACCACCTTATATGTGTCTGGTTTGACCTGCTACTTTGGAAGTGGTCTAGTGCCTGATCCAAGGCTTGGTGAAATCTCTGGAATGGTTCCTTTTCACTTATTTCAATGGACACAAGCTCAGCAATCATCCATGAAGCACCTTTGCTTTTAGTTCTGAAAAAAGAATCACAAAGTATTTCTCAGGAATAAATCAGGATAGTCTTTGTTTTTTTCTGTCCAACAAATTGAAAGCAGCAGAAAGGAGCCTGGTCAGGTTGTTCACTCAGGGCCACGTTACCAGATTGTTACCAAGTTGATGCTAGAGTAGTGGAATCATGTACAATGACTCCCCACAGATTCATAGCTGGTTGTCAAAGGCTGCATCTGGCCAACTCTTAGGCAACATCAGAAGACTGTTAATGCCCATTTAGCATGTGTCTGTGATGAAGCTAGAAAAAGCAGTGATCCCATCACAATTATCTGCATCATCTTTTGGTCTGTGTGAGTCCCCCGTTTAGAAGAGAATGGAAAAGTTGTGGCAATTAAAAGAGGAGTTCTTTATTTTGTCTTTGTTTTATATTGTAACTTCCTAAGTAGTAGTCGTGAAGCTGTTAATACTATGATTTGACCAGTGGGGTTTTTTACTGCATTTACTGACTCTTACAGGAGAACAGACATAATGCCCATTGCTTGTGGCTTGATTTCGATCTGATTTCCTTGGCTTAAGAGCAGCTCTGAATGCATCAGTACAGTGACACAGATTCAAACTTGTGAAGAAGGAATATAGAACTATTTTTCCATGTTGAACAGCTACAGTTATTTTTTTATCATAGGATTCCTGGTTCTGTGCAAGGTTCTAGTGTTGCTCCCCCTGTTATAAAGCGGCCACCCTTTGTCAGAAAATCAGTTAATGCAAAGTCTGTAGTCTGACTTTATCACTCAGAAAGACTTTCACAGTCTCCAAGAAGGGCCTGAGCTTTTTGTTTGTTTGTTTCAGCAGTAAAATACTTTTGGTTTATTTAGAACACTATGGTCTGAAGAATGTCTTTGCAAATGTGGGTATGAAATGTTGTTTCCCTTACTCTTCTAATTGGGGAAAAATCTCTACTAAGTGTCTGGGGGATGTTCCTTCTCCCAATAGTAAATGTACTGTTTCATTTTAGGGATATAACCTTCTCCAACTTTTTAATTTCCTGAAGCCTTTTAAGATTTAAGAGGAATTTTGACACCATCTTGCTACCCAGAAAGTCAGTATTTTTGTCTGCCCCTCCTTGTAACTGTCCTGATGCACCTTTTGAAACTCCAATCACTGGCAAATTTGCAGGAGTGGAGGCAAAAAAAAAAATCCAACAAACCAGGGGCCCTGTTTTGGGGAATTTGAAATGCTGACAAGTCTGTTGACACAGGATGCGTGAGCCCCTTGGAGCTTACATCCACGTTTGTTATATGGAGCAGAGAATAGACTGTGGAAGAAGTTATTCTGAGTGTGTGTGCATGTGATTGAAGTTTCCAAGGAGACCACCTTCTTTGTCTGAACACGTCCACAACGATTGCCTAACTGACCTCATCAAATGGGACACTCTGTCTGTCTTTCTGTCTGCTTCCCTTCTTGTTCTTCACTCCACATTGTTAATCCCAAAGTAAAAATGGGATAGTTACAATCATGTAAATAAGCCAAGCAAAGCCATTAGCCTGCCCAAATGATGAGTTTGGGCTGTCCTTTAGCCCAAACAACTTGCTAGTGTGACACAGTATGGCTAGGGAATACGTTGTTGCTGATGTTTCTTCTCGATCTGTGTAATAACTTGAACATAGATGATGTTAAATGATTCCTTGAAAGAGACAGCTGTTAAAGCTACTACTGAATTTCTACCAATTATAAAATGAAAGGATCATCTCTCTTTTCCTTCTCGGAGTTCAATAGTTTCATTGATTAAAGAACCAAAATGAAGAAATACTCCAAACCACAAAAAGCTCAGAGAAGGGGATGATGTCAGTTAGTGGCAGAGCTGAAAAGCATTCTGATGTGCTTTTTTTGTTGCTTGTGGTTTTGTGGTAATGATGATTTGCTAATGAAAGCCAAAGCTCTTTCAAATTTAGTCTGCCAACACTGGAACTGGAAACGAAGAGCTCAAACATTCTTGCTAAAGGAAGGAGATTGCATAGGGTAGTAAGGATTGCATAGGATGCTGAGGTGAAACTGGAGGTCACTGGTTACTGCTATTCTTATCATTTAGGGACAGGTAAGATTTAAGACAATCCTGATGTGCTTTTGGGAAGATTCCAATTAACTTCAAGACACATTTAACCTGAACTAAGGACACAGAAACGTATTGAGACAGAAACTGAAATGACATCACTATTCAGGATGCAATGTAAAAAACGTATTAAAATATTAGTGAATAAACATAATTACTGATCTAACCTTGTCTTTAAAATCCTCTCAATTACTTTCTATTATCACAGTCCTTTTCCCTGTAAATGCACTCTTTAAAACATATGAACATTAGTTGCATAACATGGTTTCATTTGTTGGATTGTAGTAAGTGTGGCATCTGTAAAACTGCAGAGAGAGCACAGTCTGGGTGAGTTTATCTGCAATGTGTCGCACTGGAGGTAAATACCAGCTGTTACATGAAAAAGGTCCAGGCAAATATAAGCCAAAAGAAGTAAGCATGGACAGCTTGAGGAGAAAATAAGTGGTGTTTACAATTACAGCAGCCACAGCTCTCAACTTCCTGGAGGCATTTGTTAGATAGAATATGATTGATCTGCCTCCTAAGGAAAAGATCTCAATGATTGTTAGAAGCCAGTCCCTTTCGGCTTTACTATAAACTAGAAAGAAGAGAATAGTTTCACAGGCCTTAGATCTTGCCAGCTCTTACTTCCTGCCTCATTTACTCATGTGAGCAGCCCTGTTGAGCTGCTGGATGCAATTAAACATGGATGACAATCATCATTGCAATTACGTGTGACTTCAGCATGTGAGGATTTCAAAGTAGTAATTTACTGTATTTACAGATGTTTTTGACAGATGATCTTGTCTCTGTGTTTCATAATGACAAAAATTTAGGCAATAGACAACTTGAGGACAACTTGGGAAACTGTCAGTTCCAGAGCAAAGCATGCACTGTGACTGAGATCATTAGGTGAGACAGAGCAGGATACCTGGATGAAACAATAATGGTCAGCATCTGACTTAATTTAGTGTGGGGTCTTTACAGTATGTCGTACTGATAGCAAGATACAGTACTGAGGCTACAAGTCCCAAATGTCTGTCACAGTCGCTGTGGTCCTTCTGCTGCAACTCTGGGGAAATTCCTCAGCTGTATTTAATTAAAGCAAGGGTGCTTTAGTGGAGAAATGGTCCATTTGAACAAGTCTCTTTCCTCATTTCTGTCCCTTCCCTCAAATTCTGCCCAAATCCTGTGACCACTTCATCTGTTTTGTTCTGTAAGAGTGATACAAAGAAGAGTTAGAGTGTCTTTATGCTTTAGCTAAGAGAGAAATTGTATTTGCAGGACACATTGGATTTTCACTTTTTAACAATAATTTCTCTTTAAATGAACCTGTGTTTCATGCAGAGGAGAACTGTTGGACACAGTTGGTCTTACCAAGGCTGAATTGTGCAACAGTGTGTTACAAGGTTTTCCAGAGAGACCTGTTGCCTCAGAAGCTGGCATAGTGTAGCACAGTGGCAGTAAGAGCAGCAGTGCTGCTCCCTCCTAAGAATAAAGCAAGGAAGTAGCTCTCCCGTTTTGCAAATGCACCTGCGCCTACCTGGCCTGAATGAAAGCCTTGCAAAGGACACATTCCTGTGTTTGGAATACGGCACATTCAAAGCGCGGCACAAACAAAACCCCTTTAATTTGATGTTGTGGTAACTAAATAAACGTCCAAAATAGACTTTTCAGACTCACTTGATAAAATCCCTCTTTCTGAGCAAGATCTGATAATTGGCTTTTAGCATATACTTGAAGCAATCTGTTTTCTTTATTTAATTTATGTGAGATTAAACTGGTTTTGAACCATGAAGATAATGACTGAGTGTATTGCATGGACCACTATGTCAGAATTTGCGGCAGTATGTTGGTACAACTGCCCTGCCACTTCTGCATAAACATAGGAGGTTCTGTAACTGTAATGGCCTCACTTCTGCCCTTAGTTACTAACTGCTGGAATGGGCTCAGACTTTTCTTCTCTCCTGTACCCTTGCCTCCCAGCCATTCATTATTCTCCCTTTTCTTAGCTCCTTCTGCAGAAAGCTACCAAAACATGTTGGGCAAGGGCAAGTTCTCAAAGTGTCCTTCTGACTCAGAGAAATGTGTTTATTCACCCAGAGTCCCAAATGAATACTCTGCAGTTCATCTACCTTCTCATGTTTTGATGCTTTCTGTCTTTTAGACTCTTCAGTACAATATTCTGTGCCAAACTCAGGGAAACCCAGTCTGGCATAGCCTTTCTTGTGGGAGATGGCTATTAAACCAAAGTTAATGATAGTAGTCATGTAACAAAGAAGATTCTCCTAAGACAAGTTACTTTGTATTGCTAATTTTAAAGTTCAGTCAATTCTATAGGACTTTGACAGACACAATTAACTTTAGGAGCCTATTTAAAGAGATTACAAGAGCTCCTCTTTTTTCAACTTATATGTAGCTAATAAGCATATTCTATGTTTCTTACATAACCATTTCACAACATGATTTTGGTTGTGGTGATAATAAAAAAGCGAACATGCTTTTTCATATTCTGAAATACTTTTTAGTTTCATTAGGGCAGGAGAACAATTTACCACAGTATCAGCCAACTCAGGAAATTAAAGCATTGATCCTTTACACAGTCTGTTGTCTTACGGAAGTAAAGCAAGCTGTGTGCAAGTGTGCTACAAACACAAGCCAGGAAGGCACAAATGCAGTTGTTGATCTTCTTTGTACATTGGAAGGAAGAAAGTTTTGGTAGATTTCACTTAGGCAGCTCATACATTTTTTTTGGTCTTTTAACATTTGTTTTTCCTTTGTTCTGTGTATAATTCTCTGTAACCAATGTCTTCTAATTTTCCTTTTTCTCTAGCAGTGAAGCACATTAAATATGTGGTCCTAAGGGTATGTGGAACTCAGAGAATGCAGCAAATACATAGTAATTTTACTCAATTTGAGTATTTTATTAATTCTGTCTCTCACACACTATCTTGAGTAGAACAATGCTGGTTTCTTATGTTTGAATTTCGAAGGATTGTGCTTTCTGACTCTGATGATGTCACATGCATTCAGACATTTTTGGCCCTCTTAAAGCTGTTTTCCACTGTCCTGACAATGTAAGTGCTGAGGGCAGGATGTTTGGATTAACCACACTACTCAGAGTCAGAGGAGGAGCAGCACATTAAGGCAGCTTTTATGTTTCCACTCTCTGTTCTTATTATGTTAATTTTTCCAACCTTAGAATAGGGTAAAACTTCTGAAAAATCAGAGCTGTGTAAACTTTTCATTCTCAAAAGATTAATTTGGTTTGATCTCACAAATCATTTGGAGTCAAGGGTGTGTTTTTTGAATGTATCTTAGAGTAACAGAAAACTGCCATCCCTGACAGTGTTGATGATAATGAATTATGTCATCTACAGCATCACTTGTTGGGTTGTCTTTGAAAATCAGGTAAGTGAAAAATACTGCTTTGTAGACTTTTCGAATGTTAAAATAAAAAACTAATTCTCAAAATTATTCCTTCTCCATTTCTCTTACGATTTTTTATTAAACTTTCCAAAAGAAAGATGGGAAACAAAAGCATTCATACATACCTTTTGTGTATTTTGGTTGTGCTACTCCCGTGATAGTGCAGCCTAATGCTCAGAAGCAGAACCTTCTGTTTTAGACCAGTAGAGATTTCAGAGCTATTCCTGTATTTGTTTTCTCTATTTTATTGTGCTATATATTATATAAAAATATGATAGACATATAATACATAAAAATATAATAGAAAAAAATCTGATCTTTGGTACAGGTCTTAGGTTGTTCAATTGTTGTGATGGCTAATTCATCTGATATTCCCTGGTGACCATGATTTTGACCGAATCTTCGTCTTACATGTATGAAAAAAAAAACTAATTAGGTTTGTCCAACTAGCTTGTTCAATTCGATGTGAAAGTAGATGACATGAACATGGAGATGGTAGGATTTAATTATGAAATACAAGTGGATAATACCTAGCATCATTACAACTGAGCTGCTGTCAACAGATTTTTGCGTGTTATCTATTTAAGCAGATATCCAATTGTTGTCATCCCAGATTCTGCATCGTTTGCTTTGCATCCCAGTTATATATCATACAAGCTTACTGATCTGACAGACCTTGCTCTTCTTCTGATGAAAACTCTAGGTATACAAGTGGAGAGGGGGCACACGGCAGAGCACACTAAGCAATGTTCCTCCTGCTTGGATGATCAGGAAATTAGCTTATGGACAAGGAATATGAAACTACAATTAGAAATACTGCCTACACTTTTTAGTCTCAGTGCTGCTGGTTTTTGGAAGCTAAGTCTCATAGAGGATGACTTTCATGTGTATCGTCCCAAAGATAAAGTTTTCACTGTCAGGAAAACAAAGCTCTTTTTTTCCTAATTAATTGGATCACCTATTTTTCTTAGTAGCTCTGAAATTAATTTTTGCTTGTGTGTGGGCATGTAAGGTGCTGTTGCACATAGGTACACACCTTTGGACAGTATCCATAAATGAAATGCATTGGTCACAGGCCTTTGACTGTCTAGCTGGTTCATCGAGACATGATCGCTGGAAGAGCTTTGAGAATCTGTTCTAATGACTTTAAGCTCTTCACAAGACTTGTATGCATACACACATTTATCTCTACCAAGGAGACATTTCACTTCTGAACCCCCCCACACCGCATATGTGGAATTTCTTTCCCAAATTATTTTGGCATGACACCAACAGTGTGGATGAGTGGCATGTTTAAGATTTACATGAACCAAGTCTTCATGCAGTTGGAGAGGAGAAAGTTAGTTTTTGGGGCACGTGATGCTTGTTACTAGTACTTTGTTGAGAAACAGTCTTAAAGTAATGGATTTTGCACATTGGAAAAAGTTATAGATAGTGATTTTTGAAATACATTAGTTCTGTTTTCCCTTTCGTCTCTGACTCTTTTAGAGGTAGACACACCATGTTGTAGGAAAACAGAAATGCAGCAATGGTCATGGTACTCGCATTACTTATGCAGAAAATGTAAGTATGTTGTGTGTGGTGTTGATGTTTTATCAGCATTCATTTCTGATTATTTTATTGCTCTTGGCCTTACAGTTTAGGGATCTGGAGCTTAGCAGTATAATGGAGATAAAGCTGCTATACTACAGCATTTCCATTCTGTGTACATTCTGCTCTGCGTTTACAGTGTATGGATAGAACTTACGGTATAAATGATAAATCTTCCATCTTCAAGCACAAAGAGAAATGACAAAGATTTATTTATAAACTTGACTATAAATATGCACAGCAGTTTTTATGAGGGCACCTTTTTACCAACTTAATTGGAAGTAAAAGAATAAAAATTAATAATTAAAATATTGGTGACAATCCAGTGCAGACATTTGTTTTCCTAATTGCCTTAACTAAGAAATCAATTCTATACTAAGAAGGCAGGAATTACAAAGCTTTTCTTCTAAATGTTTATGTCTTGAAGCAGCTTTTCTTTGTGCTACACAGAAGAGGATTCTCTGAGAAGGCTGTTGACATATTTAATACAGTAGTCCCTTTTACATCAGACAAGGCAGTTACCTTTGGATAATGTCACAAAACCTGTAAGTAATTTGTGCCACCACATATGTATTTTGTATAGCATTTAGGTTGTGTGATATAGA
>VZRI01013786.1:0-17056 GCA_013397515.1 Upupa epops | reverse complement strand
GGGGGTTGGACTCGATGATCTCTTGGGTCCCTTCCAACCCCTAACATCCTATGATCCTATGAACCTGGTCTGTATGGCCATCCCATAGTAGTGGCTATACTCTTGGCACTTCAGCTCACCAAGTGCTGCTTCTCTATTTTTTTCCCACATTGATCTCACAGGAGTGGCCCTCATCTACACTACAGTCTTCTGAAGTCTGACTATTTATGTGGTAAAAGAATAAACCAACAGCTAAANTATTTTTTTCCCACATTGATCCCACAGGAGTGGCCCTCATCTACACTACAGTTTTCTGAAGTCTGACTGCATTTCTGTGGTAAAAGAATAAACCAACAGCTACATTAGCTACAGTATTTCAGAAGTAGAATGAGATACACAAATATGGAATATTGGGTTATTATAAGGTCTTCAGACAGAACCTGAAACTCATGAATAAAGTATAATGAAACAATATTTGCCCCGTGACACACTTTCTGTAGTATTTGTACATAAAGTTAAGCCTACCGTGCATCTTTCTCCAGTCTACACTATGAATATTCCAACATAGAGGAATGCCATTATGCATGAATAAAGGGAGAATCTTGTAGTAGGTTATTATAAACACTCTTACAGTGAACAGAAGTAATTTTTCTTTTGTAGACTTTTATTATTAAACAATTTTTATTCAGGTATCTGATGTGCAGTCTAGATAAATGAGAGACTTCGTCACATCTGGAAAACTCTCTAACAGTATGCGTGGACTTGATACTCATACGTGGTGATTTCAGGTACGTCAGCAGTCTGGTGCAAAGCCCATTTTGATGTTCCTGAAGCACAACTTTGAAGTGTTTAATATATCCATGTGTTTTACATATTTGTGCTAGAAATGAAAACATAATAAAACTTAAACATAGTTGTATGAAATCAATCCACTAAAAGCAGAATGTGTAGTTAAACTAAAATAATCAGGCCCCAAAGAGAAGGCAACACTGTGTTGCTATTGAATTACACAAAAAATAAGCAAAGAAGGAATGAATAAAATTGTTTGACTGGAAAGTTGTTGGATGTGCACATCAATGTAGAATGATTTTTGAGAATAATGGAGTATTTAACATCGAAGATCTCTGACCAGTGCCACCGTTTAGCTGAAGTCTTTTAAAAAAATGCAGTAAACACAAAATATTATTTTAAGTCAGCATTTAGAACCATCCAGAAGATTGCCTACAGCCGGGGCATACCATGTTTTTACTTTCCAAAAGGAAGGAAATATATAGATAATGTAAAAGTAAAACAATACAGGAGATTGTCTGGAATAGGAGTGTATTATTGTGCTAGCTTTTCCCGGTATTTGCATTCATACTTGAAATCAGTAAGGGTGAAAGTCCATGTATTTACTCTGGGCTTCAATTTGAGGTGGTTTGTGTATTTTTTTTTACTCACTCAGTTGTTTCTAACATTATCTACCATCATCCCAGAAAAGTAACCTAAATCTGTGAATGAACAGATAAGACATAAATGTTTGATTAATTTACAGTATTTTATTAGTGGCCATCTCTACCAGGGACATGAGGCACAGTAAATGCATGCTCCCTTCTTCATCTCCCTTCATGACATCTACAGTACATTGTGATGAACTGTAAGCTCACAAGGACATGGAACAGCCTAGGTGATTTACTGCAGCCTGAAGCAGGCCTGGGAAATGATTTCATAGTCATGCTGCAACCTTCCCTAGTGCAGAAAAAGTGATGGAATTGTATTACTTGGCTGTTCGGTTCAGCATCTGGAGACTTCATGATGGTCCATTCCAAAAGTCTTGGCCAGACAACCCCTTGTGTAACTAGGTATATAGCACTGTGGTACTGCAGATGGTATCCTTGCGATGCTGGGTTTGACTGTATTTGTAAAATGCAGAGAACACATTTGCCTCCACCATGGACTTCCTTGTGGAAAGAAAGTGTCAGAACACAGGAAAGCACCTGAAATTGAATGAATAATCAGATTTGTTTCCCTCATCACACATATGTGACTCTCATGTTGATTGTTCAAATCTCTTAGTGTTTACCCATAAGTTCCTAAGCTCTCATCTATAATTTGTGACAACAACCTGATTTACAGCAGTTAAGCAGCTAGATCCTAGTGTCATCAAAAGCAACAACAAAACTTTAACTTCCCTGTAGAAGGACAACAGGCTGTTCTTCAAGCTCCATCACTACATTCAGCATAAATCAGTGTTCATATCTTCTCTCCCAACATCTGTTGGGTTAAGTTGTGAACTGCAGCAGAGGTGGTACTAGTGTGTCATTGTTTAATATGTTTTGTAGGTTATTGTAATAGGACTAGAGCCTACATGGATCATAGGTCACTCACAAGCGTACACTACAACACTAAAATGGACCTTCATGTTTACCTCTAATGGATGCTTACATCACACTCAGAACAGAAAGCGGTAGAGTCAAGAGAAAGATCTTTTAAATCCTTTGTCAGCTGGTTGAATTGGCATGAGGTTTCTATGCTGCTGCCTATACTGTTGGGTTGGAAATGTGCTGTAAAATTGTTGTTGGGAGATACAGCAATTTGTTTTTAAAAATAATTATATTGTCCCTTCTGCTTTAAGAAATAAACAGCCAAAGAGAAGCACTGTATGCGATAGTATAAAGAATGAACACACTACAAAAATACTAGCCAACGCGACTGGGAAAAACATTGCCCAGAAATAAAACTAAACTAAAAATTAACCAATTTAATCTTTCTTCAAAGAAAATACTGCCAAACACAGGAAAAGCCGCAGATGTTGCATCAAATGCAAAAGAGAAAGCTTTCACTAAAATGCATTAGGGCTATCACGGAGTTAAAGGACTGTCAGCAGTAATTTTTCCCCCTAAGTTTATTTGTGTACATTCATGGGAAGTTGCTGTGTTTATGTGAGTTGCACCTGATAAACATCCTTCTTTTTTTTAATCTAAATCCATGTTTATTATCTATACCTGTGTGTGTTCTGAACAGAACAGTATCTGAATGGGTACTGCCTGCTCAGGAATGCCCAAATCCTGGATCAAAAGCCTTTTTTGGCACTCATCCTGAAACAATAGATTCTCTCTCTATCCCTTTAGAACTCATGAGTGACTTCTTATGCTTCAAGTAGTTGTTTCTTTGTAATATCCTGAGAAACACTGTGTTGATGTGAGCTGTCCCTTCTATGTGAAAGATTTGCCAGATGTACCCAATTTGTATAATGATGAATCTGTATAATAACAGAGCACAGAGAGGTGCAGGTACATCAGGGCTGGCAGCTCCTGAAAATGTTTAGCTGTACATGAGCTCCTCTTGCTTCAGAAAACCTGAAGAAGCTCTTCACTTTGGCAGTACAGTTTGTAGGTCAAGTCCTCAAACTCTGTTCTTTGAACCACTGACACATGGGCATGTAACTGGCATAACTGGATACACTGAAGCATCATTTCAGCTCTAACTGTACAACACCAAGGCCAGGGCTAGTTAGGATGCATACTGAGTGTTAGGCATGTTTATAGGTACTGAGAGACCACTACAGGTCAGTGAACAGGCTTGGAAAATGGAAGAAGCAGCATCTATACTTTAGATCTTAGAAGCAATTACCTTGGCTTTCAAGTGTCATGAACTTGGTTTGAATCAAGGCTGGGCATTGATTTAAGATCTTAGAGCCCATTTTATCACCTTTGACCTAGAAGTGATAGTACTGTAGCTGTGAAGCCAGGAAAAGCTTGCATGCCCAAAAGCCTGTTGGCTCCACAGCCACAGCCACCCCACCCTCCCACCCCCCATTAAACTGTTCGGTATATTGTTTTGCCAGCAACAAACTTCATTCTCCAGAAATTGTTTTTTTCAAGCCTCTGTCCTTCAGCATTTCTAATGTGGAATGCTTATCAGGAAAGAATGGACTGATGTTTGTCTAATGATTCTGTGTCTTCTTTCAGCCTTGAAAGCTGGAGCTATATATATACTTGGGGCTGGCTGAAGGAAGCCCTGTGTCATTTTCATATAGGAATAAGAGTAAAAATTATGGTGCTTTTGTGATTACAAAAGGCAACAGCCTGCTACAAGTAGAAAACCACTGGCCAAGAATTTCAGGACAGCAGACTTCAGTTAGGCATACATGCAGTGTATGTAAGCTCACTTTCTATGAGGGTGTCCCTTAGCAAGTGCTCTGGTTTTGCTTTTGTCTCATCTGGGGCTTTCTTAGCTTGTTGTGATTTTAATAGCAGTCAAAGCTTTCTGATTAATCATGGAATCATAGAATCATAGCATGTGTTGAGCTGGAAGAGCCCTTTAAAGGTCATCTAGTTCAATCCTTAAGAGACATCTTTAATTAGATCAGGATGCTCAGAGCCCTACCAAGCCTGACCTTGAATGTCTCTAGGGATGGAGATGCTACCACCTCTCTGTGCAACATGTTCCAGTTTCACTATCCTCATTGTAAAGAGCCTTTTTCTATCATCCACGCTAAATCTATCCTGCTCTAGCTTAAACCCATTGCCCCTCATCCTGTCACAACACATCCTTGTGAACAGTCTCTTGACAGCTTTCATGTAGGCCCCTTTCAGGTATTGGAAGGTCATCCCAATTTGGGATTTGCAGTCATCTGAGCAAGCAAGGAAGATTACACAGGTCCAGACAAAGATATCTTCCCACCGTAAATCTTCAAAGCAGCAAGCATTTCCATCTCGGTAGCAGCAGTGCAGCTCTGACAAGACCATTGAGGTGGGAGAGTAACCACAGCTAGCTGCAGAAAACATCCCCAAAGATGTTGACTCCAAAATTCCCAAAGCAATGTAGTTCTCAACATTCCCTTGGTGAATAGGATTATGGGGAGTGCTGTCCAGCTGCCATGTGTCCGTGGAAACAGTGTCAGTCTTACAAGTAGAAGGCCCTCAGTTCGAATCTCACCTGGTTAAAGGTCACACTACTGCACAACTTGGCAAATGTTGAGAGCTGTATCTGTTATAGAAGCCAGGAAGTTCTAGGACTGCATAACTGGTAGAAAATAGCAGAGTATTTTCACATCCAAGTTGGGCTATAGTGGGAAGAAACCTGATCTCAGACCCTGTAAAGAGTAATCCTTAAGTAAGACCCCTTGAATTCTCCTGGATCACAGCAGGACTGTGACCAGCACAGTCCCTGAGCAAGATGTCTCTTGGGTACAAACTCCATGAAGGCCCAGAGTGAAGTCAGACTTTGCCACAAGCGATGACTGACCATTGTCAGTATTTAAACTCAGCGATGTAGGGTGACAGCCAATGGATATCCTTCTCCACGACACTGTAAAAGACTTGGGAGATGCTGAAGGGCTTTCATTTGCTTCCAGTTCAGTATGTAATGGCAACTCTCTCTGTCTCTCTGCTCTCCTGCCATGTGGACCTGGTGAAAGATAATCTGTTTTCATCTCTCTGTGTGTACCTCTTTCTTGGCCCTGGACTGGGGGAAGGCTGCATGGGGGTTCACAGCAGTGGCAGCTTTTTCACTTTAGGACCTGGGCTGAGGCCAGAAGTCACTTAGCCAGCAGTTTACAGCTAGGGATTTTCTTCCTCTTCACTTGTCTTTTAACAGTTTCTTGTCCTCTGTAAATAACACTTGCTATTTTTCTTTACCAGAATATTGTCCTTGGATTCCTTGTGTTTTAAAGACCCTGAGAAATCTAAACTGGGACACACAAGAAGGGGAAAATTTTAACTTGAAGCTTGCCTCTCATCCATTTCTCTAACTCACTGTGGGTTTGAATTTCCTTTCCTAAGGGTAGGTGTCTGTATCTGCCACTGGATTCCAATAACCCTGTGTTTGCATGTTTTGTGAATACACCTGTGCATATACACACATACATACACGCTTTTCCTTAGGATACCTTGTAGTAAATCACTATCCATCTTGCCATTACTGAGCCCGTTGCTGTTTTCATTATAACATACTCTATTCAATTCAATTCCATTCCATTGGTTAATAATTAAGTGCTGCTAAAATTTAACCTCTCGATCTACCTATCACCATTATTAAACCTTAAATTGCTTCTAAACCCCAGCCCTGTCAAATATGTCTCCTGCGACACACCTTTAGCGAACACTGATCTAGAATAGCTAAAGGTAGTCAGTGTCTTTCCTATGCTTGCTTATACTTGCCTTTCTACATGCTTTGGTCTTGCAATGAGAGTAAACACCACAAATGGTGACTAATAATAATCAATACTCAGGGCACTAAAAAGATTTTAGAAGGAATAATACATTAGAAGATACAGAATTTATGCAGAAGTGGAATGAAGAGGCAAATATCAGTGAGTTTTTATGAAATGACTGTTTTTGTGTAAATTTTTGTAATTTCAGCATAGTGAAATTTAATTTACTTTGGGGATGCATCGTTGCTTTGTAAGAGAAGACCAAGGATAGATTACTTCAGCCTCCAGATATTGAATGTCTTGTCTCTTAAGGTCATCAAGGATCCTCTTGTAGTAATTGTAAAGGTAGAGAATGCTTTCTGCCACCTCAGAAGGCAACTGCCATCGTCTTTGCCTTGTTATGCTGTCTGTACAGGCAGCCCAAAAGGCAGTTCACACTTTGTACCTAATGTAGGCAGCTGCTATCTGTAGGATGGATTGCAGTCTAAATATCGTGCATGCTGCCACAGTCCCAAACTTCCCACATGCATCACAAAGGACACATGCCTTCTTTCTTAAAGATCATGGCATAACAGGAGATTCTTAGTTCATCACAGGGAGTTCCTCACTGATCTAGTACTTTTCTGTGGATGTTTCTGGCAACACTTCTGTATTTTGTACTTGTACACGGATCAGTTATTCCACATGCAGCAGAACTCCATTGTAAACCTCCCCAGTGTATGCTTACAGAGTAGTTGGGTCCAGAAAGGGCTTCCCCCTTCCTGTACAAATTCAGCTCTTGTAAAAGTAGCCTTTCACAAGAGTTATGCTTAGACATTGTTATTAGGTGATAGCAGTGCAGACTTCCCTGTTTGCCCTTTTACTAAGCTATTCTGGGTGCCAGTTGCCTCTACATTGTTTTATGAACACAGGAGAATATTTTTGAATGGTTGTATATCATAAAATGCTTTAATGAAAACTCGTGACAAATCTTCTCAACTTCGCTTAACACCAGATGTTGGAAAGGTTAACAAAAATTATCTGCCATGCTCAGAATCAGTTTTGCACATGTGAGGAGTTTGCTGAATGCAAAAAGACTAACAGCAGCTGCTTGTACAAAAAATGCTGTGGCCTGAGTTCTTTTAGGAACATTACATTTAAGGATTAAATTAAAGGTTCATATTGGGAGTTCACTCAGACTGATCTTCTAGCACAGTCAGTGATCTGAATGCTCATCAGGATGCACTCCTTTTTTCTTCACTGCTTTCATAGTCAGCTTCAGAAAATCAGATGTCTGGAATTTAGGTGGGATAACTTTGATATCTGAATTTATTTGTAGTGTTTAGATGAAAACTATATGGTTCACCTAATGAATGTGCAAGCAGTGCAAACACAGGATAAAGTCTTGGGTCAGACTTCATCACTGATGACTCTACCCCACAAACAGCAGGAGCACTGACATGGTGCTGCATTTTTCCTTGTGTTACTTAGTCTCGTTCACCCATTTCTGCACAGGAAGTGAGGCGGTTCCAATTGGTTTGGATGGAAGCAGACCAACTGATGGCTGCTTGGGCCCTTTCAATCACAGGCCTACCAGAACTCAAATGAAAGGATAGAGAAGGCATGCAAATACTGAAGTGCCATCATTCTCCTATTTTAGCTTTCTTGCCAGAAGTCATTATTTGCTGCAATGTATAAATGCCCTGCAGGGTTTCCTTATTTTTTTATTTTGAGGGAACAGAAGATTGCTGTTTCACATCTGCAAGAACATCCTCAGGTACCAGTACAGGTTTGGGACTGACCTGTTGGAGAGCAGTGTAGGGAAAAGGTACCTGGGGCTCCCAGTGGACAGCAGGATGACTCTGAGCCAGCAATGTGCTCTTGTGGCCAAGAGTGCCAACAGCATCCTGGGGGGGATCAGAAGGGTGGTGGTTAGCAGATTGAGAGAGGTTCTTCTCCCCCTCTACTCTGCACTGGTGAGACTGCATCTGGAGTATTGTGTCCAGTTCTGGGCCCCTCAGTTCAAGGACACAGAGCTGCTGAAGGGTGCCAGCGTAGAGCAACGAAGATGATGAAGGAGGTAGAACAGCTCCCTTCTGATGAAAGGCTGAGGGAGCTG
This sequence comes from Upupa epops, assembly GCA_013397515.1. Classification (NCBI taxonomy): domain Eukaryota; kingdom Metazoa; phylum Chordata; class Aves; order Bucerotiformes; family Upupidae; genus Upupa; species Upupa epops. Next base: position 8,843 of record VZRI01013786.1, on the reverse strand, counting down.
GGTCTCTTGAGCTTGAAGAAGAGGAGGCTGAGGGGGGACCACATTCATATCTACAAATATGTGTGTGGGGGGGGATGTTAGGAGGATGGAGCCAGGCTCTTCTCAAGGTCATCTGTTGATAGGACAAGGGGCACTGGGTGCCAGCTGGAATAGAGGAGGTTCCATATCAACATCAGAAGGAACTTCTTCCCAGTAAAGGTAATGGAGCACTGGAACAGGCTGCTCAGGGGGTTTATGGAGTCTCCTTCTCTGGAGATGTTCCAGACCTGCCTGGAAGTGTTCCTGTGCGACTTGACCTGGGTGATCCTGCTGTGTCAGGGGGATTGGACTGGATGATCTTTTGAGGTTCCTTCTAATCCCTAATGATTCTATGATTCTGTGATTTTCAGGTCATATGAAAGCTGAAGAGGTCAATAGCTTCCCTTCCCCACTTAAAAATGTAAGAATAATGATCATTCAAAGAGAAATGTAATACAGGAGTTTTTGTAGCTGAGCAGACTTTTTACTCTGGGTACACTATTTCCCAAAATATACCTTATCCTTGTGCTGCTATGTCATTGTTTAGCACATAACCCTTTTTTTTAGATTTTGTTGTTTACTGTATATTTGGTTTTAGGCCATCAAATTTAATGGCTGAAGTAGTCCCTTACTCCTGATTTTTCTGTTGCAAATTCTCAGTTGTTACTGAATTTTTTTCACCCTTCATTTTAATAATGAAATAATTGTACTCCTGAATACTTTTTTTATTATGGCATTTTGGGTGATGAAGTATGAAGAAAGATGCCTTTTTTTCCTGGTATGTCTGCAGTTTCTGCCTCCATCAAGTGCTTTTCTAAAGCTGTTTTCCCCAGACTGTGTTTTGCATGGGTGGGACAGTGGGTTATTGTTAGCCTGTTAGACTCAACAGAGTTTGAATACCCTTCAGTAGTTCCTGAGGCGAGTCAGCTCTATTTGCATTTGTTCCAGTCACAAAGGTTTATAGGTCAGCAAAGGCTGGCTGGAAAAATTCAACATGCCGATGCACTTATTCTTCTATGGCTCTCAGGAATTCAAACACACTAGATTTTATGTTATATATTTTTTCTTGGTCATGAATATATGAGAGCACAGCCTGGAGTTGTTTTGTGTCTTTGGAGCTTGGTACCAGCTGGCTAATGATTGAACTCGATGCCAGTTTGCACACCCCACACCCCCCTCCAAATCACCGTCTCCTTGCTTCCCCTCTTTTGCCCATACTAATCAGCAGCAAAACAAATGTCAGTACATCTGGAGGCAGTGAGAAGGCAGTGCTCAGCAGTGCACTGTATTGCTATTTTTTTTCTCTTACATGAAAAAGAGTTCAGCTGAATAAAAGATGCAATTTGTCTTCTCATAGAGACTCCCTTCTGCTTCCAGTTTGGTTTTTCTTTCTTTTCTGTTTTTATTTAGGTACCTTTGTGTTACCTCCTGAAATGCTTCCTCTTATCTATATGCAAAAGCTATCTGGAGATCTTCATTTATGCATAAACTGACAAACAGTAGGCATATTTTAGAATTCAAGACATCAGAAAGCATTTATACAGCTTTAACATTCGCACATAAAGTTAGCTAATGAAAACCACCTTGGGATATCACTGAAAACCCCGATCTTTTGACAACTTGCAAGTAAAGCTTCAAATATATACATATGAGAATGTCTTCACCAAAGAAAGAATTCCGTTAACTTTGTTTCTCATCTTTGAGTTTTAATGGAGATTTGGCTTTTTGCAGGCCTTGAAATATAGCTTTATCTATTGTCATTTGATTCCTTCCAAACTACTCTTTGAATTTTAAATGGTGTGTCTGAATGCATTGCAAGGGATACTACTGCACATTTGTTAGGAGCTGACATCTCATTTCTAGGCTAGCTTACTGTAGCCCCATTACTCTAAAACCAGTAAGCTCTTCTTGAGCTTTATTTATTTAAAACTCAGTTACAATACCAATTTCTCTTTTTAGTTGTATCTTGAGATCTTGAGATTTTTCTTACAGAAGTTATAAAATATGCCAGGTCTCCTTTTAATTTGCTCATTGAAATACAAACTCTAACATTTCTTTGTCTGTTTTAAAGATGTTTTTTAGCGAATTACAGACTGTTTCAAATAAAAGGCGATATAGACAAGGAATAGTGTATCTATAAACAAGAGAGGCAGTGGCTAAACCTCATATTGATGCCTCCATTCAAAGCAGCCAGGGAGACACGTTTATTTTTGAATGCATGCCTCGCTGCCAAGTTGGCACCATCTTTCTTGTTTATAGATTTAAATTCAGCACATGGCTTTAACTCTTCAGCTGCAGTAGCTGCAAACAATTACCCCAAAACAAATGCTTAGGCATAATCACTTCATTGTCTTACCCATGCCAAGTTGCATTTGATCTTTAGAAATACATTTGAGAATGTTATTTTAAAATGCCAGATAGGGCACAACATATGCAAACAGCAGAAGAATGCTATAAATGAAAATGTTTACAAATATTAAACCTTACAGTGAAAAGGCAGCTCATAAAGTCAACTTTTAAAAAAATCGCATGCTGTATTAATGGGAAGATACAGGCTTTAGCAGATGAACCATTGAAAAAGATTCCACAAAATACTACTAATAAGCACCAACAATTTTTTTGTTTATGAATGCACTTTCTGAACCCAGACGACTACTAATCTGCTGCAAACAATGCCAAATTGTTGGCAGTTGGGAATTCACGTGGAAAGAACATTTTATAATTTAGAGGTATTTAATTTTAACTCTTGAAAGATTAGTGCTGGCACAGGATTGCTTTAGTAAATAGGTATTTCAGTCAGGTTTGACTTTTTAATAGGCAGAATATTTTATATAAATTAATTTTGAAAACACAGCCATGATTGATTTATTAAGGATGTTTTCAGTTATTGAAATATACATTGCGTTGTTAGTTCAATATTTATTAAAGGAGCAATAAGCTGGCTGCAATTGCAGTCATGCTTTGAAATCAAATTTAAATCTTAGCTTCAAAATAGACAAACACCTAACACATTGATGTGGGTGACTACCATTGACACAGTGAAAGTATAGGCTGAATACCATCCACTTCAGTCACTGCAACCTTGGGTATGGACAAAGAATTCAGCAAATGCTGTTCTGAAGTTTTTACCTGTAACCCTTTAGCATGATCAAACATTTTTTTTCTAATTTGCTTCTTACAAGCCCTCCAACTATGGCTCTATTTGATAGATAACCTCTGTTAGTAGCTGTAAAGGGTTCTTTGAGTATTTGGTTTAGACACCAGTCTCCTTTTGATTGTTTGTATGCAAAATCTCCATTCATTCATTTCTATAAAGTTCAAGTCTAGAATGTAGTTAAATCTGAGGCAAAAGATCTTGATTCATCTGGCACAACACAAGTAATGAAAGGGAGTACAGGAGCTCATCTAAGAAATTCCTCCCTTGATACTTATATTTCTGTGCAGTATTTGACATTGTAATTCCTCCTGTGCAAAGCTAGAAGTCACTGGGTATGAGTGGGGTGGTGTCCTGGAGGTTTAATCAATGGTAAGTCCTGGAAGAGAACCTAAGATAAAAAACTGGTGAGGAAAGACTGAAAAGTTAGTGAGGGCATTGCCAGGCATATAAATTTAATTTCTATTTCTTATAAGAAGAGGGATCTGTACTTGTGTTTTCCTGACTTGTATTTAACCAGACAGTGTATAGCACCTCTGGGGTTTTGCTTGACATAACTAAAGGATTTTCACTTTACAGGGAATGTGACCAGTTCTGATTGCTTTGTGTACATCTTGGGTTGTCTCTGAAGGGGAAGACACAATGCTTGGTTGGGGCTCCTTCTGGCACACCTCACAGAAATGCTTTTCTTCCTTTGATGGGGTTAGAGTGCTATTGCCGGAGGGAAAGCTCTAGCTACCCTATTCTTATAATTTGCAGGAGCTATTAAAGGAATAATTACCAGTAAAGATTAATACTGCATTTTAATTACTTCGATATTGGCAAGTCTAATTCTGAAGCCATTTTCTTTCTCCATATGCATGCATTGCTAGAGAAGTTTAAATTGCCTAAGAGATAGAGGTGAACAGTCTACACTCAAAGGCTTTGCATAAAAAGTGTACTTCTAAACAAAGCAAAGTGATCAAAACATCTCACAACCAAACACAGCTAGCTCTTTTCTGCCAAATGTCAGTTTTATGTATAAATTCACAGAATTATTTAGATTGCAAAAGACTTTCAGAGTCATCAAGTCCAACTTGACCTAACCTTACTAAAATTCTCTCTACAACCCACTGGTAATCCACATCCCTGAGCACCACATCCAAACGGTTTTTAAACACATTCAGGGATGGTGACTCAACCACCTCCCTGGGAATCCTGTTCCAGTGCTTAAGAGCCCTTGCTGTAAAGAAATTTTCCCTTACATCCAACCTAAAGCCTCTTGGTTCAACTTGAGGTCATTTCCCCTTGTCCTGTCACCTGTGAGAAGAGACCAACTCCAGTCTTGCTTCAATCTCCTTTCAGGTAGTTGTAGAGGGCAATGTCTCCCCTTTCTCCCAAACAGCCCCAGCCTCCTCAACCACTCCTCATAGGGGATGTTTTCCAAACCCTTCACTAGCCTTGTTGCCTTCCTTTCCTCTTGCTCCAGCACCTCAATGTCCTTTCTGTATGGAGATGCCCAAAACTGACCCCAGTACTCAAGGTGGGTCCTCACCAATGTCAAGTACAGGAGCAGGATCACCTCCCTGGTCTTGCTGGTCACGCAATTTCTGATACAAGCCAGGATGCCATTGGTCTTCTTGGCCACCTGGTCATACTACTGGCGCATGTCCAGCCGACTGTCAATCTGTATACCAAGGTTGTTTTCTGCCAAGTAGCTTTCCAGCTGCTCTGCCCCAGGCCTGTAGCACTGCCTGGGGTTGTTGTAACCGGAGTTCTATAACTTTGCATGTATACATCTAAGTGTGACATGCATTCCATGGACTTTCTTCTTCTTCTACATGTATACCTACATGGTATAGACTGGATAAATTACATTTCATTTATTTTTATCATTAATCTAGTTTTTTTATGACTTCCTACAATGTGCAGAATTTTGTTACCTCAGGCAGGGAGAAATCTAACAGAAAACTCAACATAACCACAGATGTTTCATTACCTAAATAAAAAGGTACCTAAATAAAGAATTAAAGTAGTTGCATTAGTCTCAGATCAGTGGCACAGTCTTAGGATCCATTAATTTGGTGGAGTAGAAACAGGAAGTTTTCATTCTCAAGTGGAACTCAGTTGAGCACAAATGAAGACATCAAGCCTACAGAAGTCTCTGGTCTTTGCACATCACAACTTTTGGTGACTGTGGTCACCATTTCTAAAACACAGAGCCTAAAGTAGCACCCAGCAAAAACGCCAGATGCCCTCATGGATTCTTGAAATAGGTTTCTTTCTGCACATTAGGCAGATAGAGTTTTATTCCAGTTTGTATCAGCATTTCTATCAGCAGTGAATGGCTCACTTAAAGAGAATGACATCCATAAATGTGTCCACATTGCAAGTATCTTGTAGTTAAATACACTGTGGGCTTAAGTATCTGGAAGATTTCTGCATAGGTACAACTGCCACTGATACTAAGTGAGGGCCAGTTGCCTGGTGCCTCCCAGTCATACACTGAAATTCTTCTGTTTAATGTGCATTCCTGGTTTCAGTAGGGAAAACTGTAAAGACTCTGTGATTCTGTTTCCGCAAGGAAGTTCTTTGCATCTACAGTACAGCATCGCAATCTGATGCAGTCCCTGGCTGCAGGGAAATGCTGTGTTATTGTACAGCACCAGTGATGATGGATGCTATCACACTTCACTCTTGCGTGTCAAGCATCCAAACATTTGTCTGAATAACTTTGTCGAAGACTCTATGGTTATCACAGTTTATTTCTTTCTTTAAAGGATTTTAAAACAGAAAAATCAATCCACTTGCTAACTGCTAATGCACTCTCTGTCCAGTTCTGAATAGCTGCTGGCGACTGTCTTTGCATATGATACTATACTGGAGTCCAGGTAAAGTCACCAGCCATTGTATTGGAAATGTTTGTGCAATAAATCTGTATGGATTTATAAAGGTAATCTTTGTAGAAGTGGGCTGGACTCTGATGATAGTGTGTACAGGCCTTTGCATATTTCTAACGGCAGAAGATGCAGAACATAAGTTTATAGACCATGCACTCAATAAAACATGTTTTACTGACACTCTAAAATTGGTAAATCCACCCCCTGAATGAAAAGCTATAAATATATGGTGTGCTTTCAGCCTTCCCTTGTGTCTTAAACCTTCTAGATCTTTCTTGATATCTGCCATCCAGCTGACAGGGAGGACAGAGCTGCTGAGTCTCTTCAGAGGGAATGCTTCATGGATACCTTAACTAGTGGGCTGCACTACAGAAACTGTGTGAATTGGCCATGGAGCTCATCATCCTCTGATATTCTTGAGCTTTGCTTAGCAAAGGACAAGTACCAGAAAAGTAAATGTCTCAACTGTAGAAGCATCACCACTGGTTCAGCCTCCAAATAAGTTAAAGAAACCTGGCACTTGCAGAACTCTGTTTTGGGGAGTTTAGGACCATCTCAGCAGTAGCTTTGTTCCAGAAGAACTATGCAACCAGTCACTGTACTTAAATTGAAATCTAGACGTGTTTAAAATAGTGGGTGACAGTATTTGTACATGCAAGACAGCATATCTTCTGGCTGAAGTTGCTCTGTCGCAGTCCCAAAGAGGTGGAGAAAGCTTCAAGACAAATCTTTTGCATAGTGCATTTATAAGCAGAAGATGCAGGTTTAACACAATAATTTCTTGTGTGAAATAATATTATTCATTTACTGTGTGGTATTTTGGAGAGAGGATGTTTGAGACAAAATATTTCAGAGGCAGTCTGTCACTTCAAAAATACTATAGTCTCTTTCAAAAGCTGGTTTTGCCCATTTATACATTCCTACATTCAGCCTTTAAAGGTAAGGAAATAGCCTGATACATGAAGGTAAACTACTATGTTTTCCTTTCTAAATAATAGATGAACATTGTTAGATGCACAGACGCTTCCATTAGTTAAACAATAAAGACTTGCATGAATTTTCTTTCAAATGAAACGTTTTTAGATTCTCCTGATTGTCCCAAGCAAACTGGGTGGTTGTAGTGGTAGCTGCAAATCTCAACATTTTGATGCAAAGTGTTAACCTCACAGAGGCTACAGAAAAGGGCATTCTCTGCCCAATACGCAAGAAATGCCATACCTCATGGTCTTATGTTCAGACCTGAATATTATGAAGAAAAGGCTATGTATTGTAGGATAGAACTGTATGATTTGCTGCATGTTTTTGTAGCCCTGTTCTCCTTTGTCCCCTCATTTTTTATTAATGTTTACCAATATCTGGATCCCTTAAGGTTGAAATAACAACAGATGACTGAATGTTTGAAGTCATAACACACTGCTCTGGAATTAGAGGAATCTCTGAAGATGCTACTTCATTTCCAGGTTGTGTTCTGGACTATTAGACTTATTTTAATTTCTTTCCTTCATAATCTCTCGTTCTTAACCCATTTTTCTTGTGCAAAATGGTTGACTCTGTATGATCACACAACCCTCAGTCACATCCTTAATTCAGTCTTAACATCAATAATCAGGCTGTTGTCCCCGGTGTAAGCATGAAAAAATAGGGATGTAAAACAGCTGTATTAACACAGACAAATACATACAATAAATTAAATCTGTATAAACATCAACTGAACTTGACAGGTATTGTTCCATTAGAGCAAAGTCAGCTGTAGCCTTGTGCCCTATTATGTCTTTTTTCACAGAATCACAGAGTTATTGAGACCTCTGAGATCATCCAGCCCAGCCCATGACCTGGCATCACCACAGCAGCCAGACCAGGGCCCTAAGTGCCATATACAGTCTTTTCATAAATGCCTCCAGGTATGGAGACTCCACCACTTCCCTGGGCAGTCCATTCCCATGTCTGATCACTCTTTCAATAAGGAAGGGCTTCCTAACATCCAACCTGACCCTCCTCTGGAACAGCTTCAGGCTCTGCTCTCTTGTCCTGTTGCTAGTTTCCTGGGAGAAGACCCAACCCCCACCTGTCTAAAACTTCCCTTCAGGTAGTCACAGAGAGCAGTAAGGTCCCCCTGAGTTTCCTCTTCTCCAGGATAAACCCCCAGCTCCCTCAGCTTCTCCTCATCAGACTTCCCTCCAGTTCTTTCCCCAGCCTCATTGCTCTTCTGGACCTGCTCCAGCACCTCAATCTCTTTCTTGAAGTGAGGGGCTCAGTGCTACCCCAGTACTCGAGGGGAGGCTTCAGTAGTGCCCAGTACAGGGGGAGAATTACATCCCTAGTCCTGCTGGCCACGCTATTGCTGATACAAGCCAAGATCCCATCAGCCTTTCATGCCACCTGGGCACCCTGCTGGCTTCTGTTCAGCTGGTTGTCAACCAGCACTGCCTGGTCCCTCCCTGCCAGACTGCTTCCAGACACTAATCCCCCAGCCTGTAGCTCTGCTGGAGGTTCTTGTGACTCTAACTTGTAGGATCCTGCCCTTGGCCCTATTAAACCTCATCCCGTTGGCCTCTGCCCATTGACCCAGCCTCTGCAGCATCCTCCTCCCCTCCAGCAGATGGACACTGCCCCCCAACTTGGTGTCATCTGTGAATTTACTGAGGGGAGATCCCATCACCTAACCCAGGTCAACAATAAAGATGATAGAACTGAGCCAAATGATCACTGGGGGACACCCCTGTTCACTGGGCACCAACTGAATGAGGAACCATTCACAACCACTCTCCAAATAGTTTTTAACCCAGAGGAGG
>VZRI01013785.1:24477-89384 GCA_013397515.1 Upupa epops | reverse complement strand
CCCTCTGGATGACATCCCTTCCCTCCAGCACATCCACCACACCACACAGCTTGGTGTCATTGGCAGACTTGCTGAGGGTGCACTCAATTCCACGGTCCATATCACTAACAATGATGTCAAACAGCACTGGTTCCAGTACTGACCCTTGAATAATGTGTCTCATCACTGTTCTCCATTTGGACCACAACTCTGAGTGCAACCATCCAGCCAATTCATTATCCAGTGAGTGGTCCATTCAACAAGTGCACGTTTTTCCAGTTTGATGACCAGGATGTTATGTGGGATAGTGTCAAATGCTTTGCACAAGTTCAGTTAGATGACATCAGTTGCTCTTCCCTTGTCTGCTTGTGCTGTAACACCATCCTTAAAGACCATCAAATTAGTTAGGGATGATTTGCCTCTGATGAAGCCGTGTTGATTACCAGTCACCTCTTTGTTTTTCATAGGCCTCATCAGGACCTTTAGGAAGATCTTGCCAGGCACAGAGGTGAGGTATGAAACTGGCCTATAGTTTCCAGAGTCTTCCTTTTTTCCCTTTTTTTACAGATGGGGGTGATATTTTGCCTTTTCCAGTCAGCAGGAATCTATCCTCAAGATGACATCAGATTGTTCAGGACCTTATCCAAAGTATTTCTCAGGATAGAGATTCCACATCCTCAACTGGCATCTTGTTTCACTGCTTAGGCATTCAAATTATGAAGCATTTCTTTCTCACTGCCTCTTACAATTTTTTATGCTGCAGTCTGCAACTGTGTGATTTTTGCTGGGCACCTGTTAGAAGAGTAGAAGAGAATGACTCTGTCTCCTATATAATTTCCCTTTAGATACTGGAAGATGCCCCAACAGACACTTTACTCTTTTTTCTTTTCTTTCTCCTGGCTTAAAAAACCCTTCTTATCTTGACCTCTTGGGTACTTGATTTTAAACTATCTTAGCACTCTGCCTTTGGTCTCTATCTCTTTCTCCTTTGGGGAAAAGAAATCTCACAGTGCCTGGAAGGGAATATTGACTGCCTTCCATTCACCGATTGCATGCATTTATGCATGGTATGGATTCTATTGTACGTATGCTCTTGAATGGAAGCCTTCTAACATGACTGTTTGATCTGCGTGTCTGTGAGCACATTTTGTGTGCTGTAATTAAAAAGCAAGCTAGCAACAAGAGTTAGAGTGGAAAAAAATTCCTTAATTTTCAGTGATATTTTTATTATTTCAACAAAGCAATTATTAAAAATTCTTGCATAAAGGGATTTCTCTCTTTTTTTTCCAAAATACTGTGTACTAGTGTAAAAATCTGCCTTTAACTCAGAGACAAAAAGTTGTTTGATTCCTACAAAATAAAAACTACAAGGGCTGCACTGTTTAATTTTTGAGCAACAGTATTAAAAAATATATGAAAAGAAGAATCAGAAGACTACTTCTTCAGCATTTTAAAAAAAAAGGTCAATGTGTTTATTTAATATATTTATCAGTTATATGAATTATAGGATTTATTGCACGCTCAGCAAATTTGCAGATGATGACAAATTGTGTGGGTGTGTGTCTTGGGTTATGGAATCAAGAAGATTGTATTCTATTTTCATCTGTTGAAAGCAGTTGAGAAGCTGTATGGTTTTGTTTTTTGTAACTCCAGGGGGATGGGGGAGTGAATGACTGACCCAATTGTTAAAACCAGGTGGGGCGATATTTATGCTGATGGGCCATCAAGACCCATCTCATCCCATTGTGAGACGCTTCACCCAGTGGGGGGAGGTGGGGGGAGCTGACCATTCCCAGCTGCATAAACTGGGACTCAGGAAAACGAAGGGGGCTCGCTCTCTACTGGGGCTTGCTCTATACGGGAGTTTCCTGTCCCCGGACCCTGCAATACCCAGCTGAAGCCGCTTCGTGTGCTTTTGATGCCGTTTTTTCTCTCCACCGCGGCCCCTGTTGCTCTACGGCATTCAGCCTCTCTCCGAGACCTTCTGCTTCCCACCCCCTGGAGTTCCTACTGTTTCTCGCACTGAGCAGAGCTGCTTCTGCCTCTGTCTGCGCCCGCACCGAGGAAGTCTCTCCACATCTGCCGCTCCGGGAGAAACTGAACTGTAGCAGGTTTTGCTCTCTCGGGATCCCTAGGACTTTTCTTTTGACTGGTTGTTTGGGTGTACTGTTGGGTTTTCTTAGTGTTCTTAATAAAGAATTGTTGTTCCTTTTCCCAAATTTTTTGCCTGAAGACCTTTAAATTGAAAGAATTTGGTACTTGTCTTCCTAAACCAAGACAGTCTGCTCAAGGATAGAAAAGGTCTACAGAGGGTCATGAATAGGATGGATCAATGGGTCAAGGTCAGTTGTATGAAGTTTAGCACGACCAAGTGCTGGGTCCTGTACTTTGATCACAAGAGTCCAATGCAGTAGTACAGGCTTGGGGAAGAGATTCTGGAACACTGCTCAGTGGAAAAGCACCTGAGGGTGTTGACTGACAGTTGGCTTAACAAGGACTGGCAGTGTGCCCTTGGTGTCCGAGCTGATCAATGGCATCCTGGCCTTCATCAGAAATACTATAGTAAACAGGACTAGAGAAGTGATCATCCTCCTGCACTCAGCACTGATGACGCCTTACAATACAGGAAGGGCACTGAAGTGTTGGAACATGTCCAAAGAAGGTCAGCAAAGCTGGTGAAAGTCCTGGAAGACAGATGTTATGAAGAATGGTTAAGGAAACAGGGGTTATTTAGTCTGGAGAAAAGGAGGCTGAGAGGAGATTTCAGCCCTTCACAACTACCTGAAAGAAAGTTGTAGAGAGGAGTGGGACAGTTTCTTCTCTAAGTCACTAGTGATACAAGAAGAGAAAAGGTTGTGCCAGTAGAGGTGTAGATTTGATACAAAGAAAAAAAAAATCTTCACTGAAAGTGTTCAAATATTGGAATAGGTTGTCCTGGAAGGTGGTGGAGTAACTATCCCTGGAGGTGCTCAAAAATTGGGCAGATGTGGGCCTTGGAACCATAGTTTAGTAGGCATGGTGGCACTGGGTTGATGGCTGTATTTGATGATCTTGGAGATCTCTTCCAGCCTTAATGATTCTGTGTATATTCCAGCATTTTCTTTTTAGTGATAAGCATGAAAACAGTAGATGAAAACTACTAATTTTTAAAAACAATTGTAGTGCTAGAATTTGACAACAGAGTCTAAACCTCATAAAACATATTCAAACAAGAGCTGTTACTATGGAAATAGTGCTAGTTCTCTCAATTTCTTTAAACAATTATTGAACATTATGTAAGCTTCTAGGAAGGTTTATCTGTAATGCTGTGGCTGCCATTTATGTAATGTGATGTGTCTTCCAAATAAAAATGGACCTCTACAGAAAACCTTCATTTTCATTGATGCCACATTAGGAAGTCCTGTCTCCAAGGTGTCAGGAAAATTGACCATCTAATTACTTTCACAAATATTGACTTTGAGTACAAATGTAATGAACAACTCAGCTTAGTAAGCAAAAGAATTATCTTGTCACAAAAATAGGAAATTTGAAGTAGCTAATCATTTATTCAATGCAGATTAGGATAGTAAACATATTTATGATGGTGTAAACTACAATGAGGTTCCTTGTATTCAAAATTAAATTTGACAGAGAACTAGTTAACATTTTTGTAACTTCAACAGAAATTTTAAACTGAGCCAATGACTTCAACAAGATTCCAGAATAACAAAACTCCTATACTTGTGATACATCGAGTAGCCTAGTAGCCTCATTGCTTGCTGAAGTCAGGAGTAGGTAATGACATAAAAAATATTTACAGATTCCATTTCTAACTCAAATATCACAGCATCATTGAAAAGAAATAGATTATCTAATTTTATATTTAAGGAGTTTCATGCCAGTTCCACATACTTTTGCCTTACAGTTTGAATTAATGTTTTATAAATCCGAATTTAAAATTGTGAATTGGCAAAACTATTCTACTTTTTAAAAAATCCCCGCAAAACAACAAACTATTCCCTTACTTCTAGATTAATTTCACATACTCAATAATCTACAAAAACAGTCAACAACATTAATTATTGGATCAGGTTCACTGTTGCTCCAAATCTAGTATGCAATTGTTCACTGCAAAGAAATTATATAGCTGACTCATTAAATTCCTAAGGATTCCCTATAGAGCTGTTATAATGGTGTATATTTTGGGTTTATGCCCAGAGAACTTTTCCTCACAAAATGGGGTTAGGTAGAGATTTCTTGCTACCACAATAAAACTATGGGCTGTGAGCACAATAAAAATCAAAGTAACCTTAATGTTTGTTACATTATATTTATGTCCAGACTGCACTGCATCCAAGTCTCACTCTGAGAGAATGAGACAGGCATCCACTTACCACCCAGGCACAGCAAAAACAATGCTAGCAGATATTACCACATAAGTAGATGTGATTATTTTATGTAGGAACTTAAATTATGTAGTAACTTAATGGAATTGAAATATCAAAACTTACTTACCAGAATGAATGTAAGGCCTAGTTTGTAATATAATAGTCAGATATGTAAAATACTAAAAATTTTGTTTCTAATTTATGAATCATTATATGTGAACTTAATGGAACAGAAATTACAAAGCATACTTGCTGTAATGAATCTAAGGTCTAATTTATAATAAATAACAAGTAAGACGTCTAAAATGTTTAAAATGTATTTACTTTTTTTTTTTTTAGTTTATGAATCATTCAACTGCTGCTCTTAACAATGTATATATAAATACAGATACACATAAATTTGAATTAGATTCAAATTGACATAAATATGGGAGTCCAGAATTAGTCTGGCTGTCTTCATTTCTGGGGCACCACTTTCACAAAATTATTATCTTAAAAGTTAACTTGTCAAGGAATAATATTTATTACAAGCAAAAAGTCAAGTTCTTAAGGATTTGATAATTAGTACCCTTTTACAAAATTGAAGTTGTGATTAACTATCTTAATTAACAAGTAATGCATTTCACAGGGACTTTCCCTTTGGAACTGGAATAAATCATTTATGTCTTGTTTCCTTAATAGATTAGTGCATGTAGGATCATTACTGTCATCTGGTAGACTAAAAATTTCTTGTTACTGAGCATTTCATTGTTTTAAAGTATTATTTGCAGTTGGTGATTGGTGCTTCTTCTTATGTTTTATTTTCTCTGTTTTCCAGATGTTAAACTGAATTTTGAATGAGCTCCCACTGTCCTGTGCTTTGAGTGAAAAGTTCTAATTACTATGAATCAAAAATTCTTCTTGTGTGTGAGTTTCAAAGCCAGAAAGTGTTATAATCTTCCTTGATTCTCATTCTTGTTCTTTTTAAAAGAAATAGTTTAGAAGAGGAAAAACTAAACTATTCAAAGTAGCTTCAGATGGTGATAGACTCAATATCCACACCCACATGCATGGAAGAGATATTTTACCAAGTCAGATATTTTTTCTTAGAATACTGGTAAAATCTGCTGAACTGTGGTAATATTATTGACAGTACTGTAGGGAACTAGAAATTTCTACCAACTATTTTTGTTCCTGTAGCCATGCTACTAGTTTAACCACAAACCAACAGCCCAGCAGAAACAGATGGTAGGAAACCTGAAGTGTGCTTTAAATAAAGTGACCACTCATTTACATTCCTAAAATAAATTCATTCTTTAATCCTGAATAGCTTGTATTTTGTAATTGTTCCAGTTTGGAAATTATCAAGCATTCATTTTGGTGCTTTTGTGCTGAAAGAGCATTTTATTTCAAAACTGGGAGTAGCTCGCCCCCTGAATCAGAGTCCTCACCCTACAGGTGATTAGTGTACAGAGTCTACATAAGGGAATGTACTTCCTGCCTTCTGCCCCTATTCTCTGGTTCGTCTTGAGAGACAGAGCTCCTCCAGAAGAGAACTCCCAGCCCCGCACCCCGGGAGAGGGGTGACCTATCTGCCCTTGATCTATCTGCCACTGAAGGCAGAACATAGAAGAAGCCTAAGCATGGCTGCCACAGCCACAGTGGCAAACACGACTCTCTTTTGCCTGAAAGCTCTAATGCAGAGAGAGTGGACGTTTTGCACTATAGCCAGAGCCAGCTCATTCTGCCTTCTGGCAGTGGGCTGAAGTGATAAGCCGCTACCCACACCTGCAGACACCTTTGATGGGGGTGAATTGCAGCTCTCACCTCCTTCTCTGAGGGCTCATTCACAGAAAGCCAGCACCAGCTTGTTCCAGTTCCTGGCAGCGGTCTGAAGAGAGGGCAGCTCCTCCACACCTCTTCTACAGCATTGTCATCTTTGAAGATGCCAGACAGAAGTGAGCTTTTAACCCTCTTCCTCTCCTTGACCCCTAACCATAGGGAAGAAGGAAAAAAAGACAGAAGGCTAGGTAGCAGGCTGTGAAGAGACTACCACAACAGGGGCGACCCCACATGACCAGCACCATTTTGCCTTTGTCTCCACCAGACTGGCAAAGATCCTGTATATGCTGCCACTGAGAGACTGAGAGAACACTATCATAAGAAAGAGAGAGAGAGATCTCATCAAATACCGATCTCCTAAACTTTTCACAGAGAGATTGGGGATCTATTGTATTCTTATCTGCGATGTTGTTACAGCCTGAGTATCTGCTGGCTATAGTCCCACTATGAAAAACTCCTGAGACAAGAGGAGTCAGAAGCAAGCCTGCAACATCAGAGGGAGCTGACATCTGCAAGAGGATTAGAAAAGGGTCTTTTCCACAAGCATCACAATGTAAGAGGGCCTCAGGAGTCCTACTGAGGTCTATGGATAGAGGGGATAGTTGGATTCCCCCTCCGGTTAGTGTGTTGGTATACGCTCTCTTTCTCCAGGGCCTCTAATCTAAAACCAAAGATACCTTTCTGGAAATAAAGATATTTAAAATATAAAACAAGACTGTGAAGAAATCTTTAATGACTGGTTCATGTCTTTAGAGATAGTAAAGGCTCAGAAAGAAAATTGTGTATTTGTAGCACGTATGTACAGACTGCTCAATATTCCAAAAGCAGTAGGGAAAAAAATATGGAAGATTATTAGAAGGACTGAATAGATGAATGATTAGATTATTACCATACAAATGGCTAGGTATCTTATACAGATACCTAATAATACTTCTAGGTGCTTTTCAAAATCCAGTACCACATTCCTAATCAGTATTTCCAATATTAATCAGATGAAAGATGTGTCACTGATTCCCTTTACTCAAGAAGGCTCATTACAGGTTTTGATTGTAATATTAGAACTACCACTGAGATGAAGCAGACTAAAATCTGAAGTGTCTTGTCTGCTAGAGGAAGGAATCAAATCCTATGATTTCATTAAGCATATTATTAACTTTTTAATTGCAATTGCTTTTTGTGATAGCGATGTAACTATGGAGGATGATCATTTTAGCACTAAAAGCAGATTTAATTAAGCAAAATTAATTAATTAAGTTATTGAAAATGGTAAAATAATTTTAAAAATTATTTACAGATATTAAGTGTCTTGAGGGTTGTTAGCCACAAAGTCTTCAATATCAGTGTGCTGTTTTGTTAATACAAGGTCCATTTACTCTTTTGGCAACTTAGTACAGTTACATCTAGCCTCATATTCTCATATTTCTGGCACAAGACCTACAGAAAACTCAGTTGGATTTACTTAATATTTTCTGTTATTCTGCTCAACATTCTATAAAATATAACACATTAGATTTCCTGGAAATACAATGATTCCTCTCTCCTCATGAAATGCCACAACAGTTATTGTTTTCTTTTTGTTTATCTAGTTTACCTTATTGATATGATGACTTATTCTCAACCTGGAGTAAGTGCCTATGCCCAAAAGAAGCTGTGGCCCTATGGAGAACCTATGTTAGAGTAGATTTTCCAGCAGGACCTGTGAACCTATGTG
The DNA here is from genome assembly GCA_013397515.1 of Upupa epops. Taxonomy (NCBI): domain Eukaryota; kingdom Metazoa; phylum Chordata; class Aves; order Bucerotiformes; family Upupidae; genus Upupa; species Upupa epops. Next base: position 81,506 of record VZRI01013785.1, on the reverse strand, counting down.
GGACCCATGCTGGAGCAGTCTGTTCCTGAAGGACTGCACCATGTGGAAATAAGCCATGTTGGAATGGTTCTTGAAGAACTGCATTCCGTGGAAAAATCATGTCAGACTGTATCTTGTGAGAAGGGATGTTGTAGTAGGCATTTATCAGGGATACGGGATTTGATGCAACAGGACCTCCCCTGCTCTGAATGATGCTTAGCTAAGGAGTGTAGACGAAGTAGAGTAGGTATATAAGTGCACGCCAGGTGGTAATAAACACCATTTTACTGCTCATCATATTGGTGTATACGTGCAGTGATTGGTCCTGGTTGGTAATTGACCAGTCATGATGTAGCACATTAGAACATGTTGCATTCAGACGGCAACAAGGGAGTCCACACTGTGGCAGGGAAAGAGCATGAGGAGGAAGAAGCATCAGTGAAAGTGTACAATGAACTCACCACAACCCCCATTTTCCATCCCTCCTTCGCTGCTCAGGTGAAAGGAAGGATAGATAAGTCCAGGATTAAGTTGTTCCTGAGAAGAAGGGGATGGAGGGGACATGATTTTAGTTTTATTTTTCACTATCTGAAATAAAATTGTGCTAATGCTACTCTACCTCATTTTTTTTTCCTTGATTGGATTATGATAAGCTATCATTAGGTAAATTAGGACTGTGTATATGCAAATCATGGCAGTACATATTCAAAAAATGAATGAAGGTATAAGAATAGATGAAAAACACATCTCTCAGTTTGTGACGTCATATGTTGAATGAGATCTTCATCTGCCGTTCCTACAAGGCTAAGTGGAAATCTTTGGATTTATAAGTCATGTAGACCTGCCTTAGTCACACAAATGACTCATGATAAACTGAAAGGCCAAACTGCATGACCAGTCATTAAATTTTTCACACTTCTTTTAACATGCTGTCATGCATAGTCGCATAATTTTAGTAGATGGCTGACAATTCAAAAAAAAAAAAAAAGTCCTCAGCTTTCTACAGAAAAAACCCCAAAACATACATCTTGCAATCATATATTTAAGCTGTTATTTTAAGAAGTAGATTACATCATTACTGTACTGTAAGAGTAAAAATTATGTGAAGGAATTAGAAACAAATACTATTCAGTCTGCAGCTGAGGAAACTGGAACAGTGACTATGGTCGGGATGTGGGGTGTCACTGATGGAGCCTATGATGGGATACAGCCCATGTTGCTCAGATCAGGAGGGTCAAAGGACCATTAATGACATAGGAATTATTTTTAAATCATAAATACTGTGTAAGAACAATGTCTGAATATGTGGTTTGATTGGCTATACCAACAATCCTGCTGAAAGACTAGGTATATTAGACTATATAAGCAGTACCATCTTGAATACTACAACTGATCTGAAATGTTTGAATTGAATATAAAATTAGAAGTTCTTAGGTGGCTGAGAACATGCCAACTCCAACAGATGTGGAGTAGTTTAGTATTTATCGCAGAACTGAACAAATCCCACAGAGAAATTCTTATAATTCTCTGTGAAATTATAAGAATTTAGGAACAGGGGCATTGCATTAAATAGTCTCCAGAGAGGTCTTCTAACCCCTGTCATTCTATGATTCTATGCCAATATGATTCTATGGTTCTATGATTCTAGAATAAGCAGCATCTATAATTTATTTTACTTGCTATCCAATATTTCTTTATTGTAGCCTGTAATTTCCATTTGCAATGACTGATGATGTATTTTGCTTTTTGTTCAATACTATGGGTAAGGTACTATCTCTAAAATAATGTGTTAGTCTTTGATGTAAAAAACACAGTCATGTAAATAAAGAAAGAAACAAAACTCAAACAAGTTAAGGCACTTTTTCATGTTGGCTTATTTCCTATTTGACCTCATTTTCAGTGGACATTGAATTTCAGACTGGAGAAGCAATTATAGCAAAATGTAATGTCATGACTGTTATCAGTAGTATAAAGTAGATTTATTATGGTAAAGATGTAGATAACTTCTAATACTTCTGCCACTTCAAGGTTAGAACAACAATTAAGTTAATGGAGTCTCCTGTACCCTTTAGAAATGCTTGGACTCACTCTATCATGGAATATTACATGGATAAGAATATTTTTCATTATTTCTTTCTGTCTCTACTTCTGTGAAAGTAAAGATCTTCCACTTCACGTCCTGTACTTCTGGCAGCTACAGGCTGACACTAACACCATGATATTCAATGAAATGCTGTGAAAAATCTTAGTAAAAGGAAAAACTCGACTTTTTGGAGGGAGACAAATGAAGTAGTATTGCCATATAGTGAAACAGGAGATTGTAGTGTTTGTGAGTAGCATTCTAGTGACAAGAATCTGTTGTCACTACATTCTTGTTCAAATTGCATCTTTCTTCTCTCTTCCCAGTTGCAGCATCAGGTTTAAGGAAGCAGTGGAATTTGTGTGTGTGAGAGTATAGTGCAAGGTGAAGAGGTGGTGAAGAGTTGGAAAGGAGAAGTATGATACAAAGGGAAAACATTCTACACATCAGAACAACATAGTGTGTCATTAATTGGAAGATGATATTTAGGACTTACATTTTCAAATAAGGCATGTGACCAAGTACCTGAATTGATTAGAGAAATCTCAGCCCTTTTTATCTGCAAACAAGCATTCAATTTGCAATTTACAAGCAAACAAACAAACAAAAAACCCCTGCAGACCATGGTTGTATTTTTCCCTCTTATCTCACTGTAATTGGAAATGACAGACATTATCCTGATGGTCTACGTATATAGAACGGGACCATTTGCCAAATTGATAAACTAATGCTTCTATATTCAGATGGGAAACTAACAAGGAAAACAGTAAGAACAAAAGGTAACAGCAATTGGTTTATAGAAAGACTACGAATAAGATCCCATCTCCTTCTTAAGAATCTTATTTATATATCATTATGCCCCTTTTAGGAACCTATTTTTCAACCTTAATTTGTAAAAAAAAGAAAAAAATCTTTCCTCTTCCAAAAGAAAGCTACTTTAATAGCAAGCTAAGAAGTAATCTGTATCATAAACATGTATACATGAAAATAATTTTCAGAAATTGTTACAGCTACTGATTATTCAAGTTACTAGTTGTTCAACTCTGTCCATGGCTGTCTTGGTTTGGGAAGACAGGTATTAAATTCTTTCAATTTAAAGGCCTTCAGGCAAGAGATTTGGGAAAAGGAACAACAATTCTTTATTAAGAACACTAAGGAAATAACCCAACCGTACACCCCAAACAACCAGTCAGAATATAAAGTGTCCTAGGGGTCCCGACAGAGCACAATAAAACCTGTCCCAATTTCAGTCTCTCCGGGATCGGCGACGGGGTGGGCAGTGGTGAGAGTTTCTCGGCTTCTCGGCGGCGGCAGCTCCTCGGGGTGGGGGGGCGGCAGCGGACAGTTCCAGTTGGGAATCGCAGGGTCCGGGCGGCGGCAGCAAACAGCAGGACGAGCCGGGAAGGAACAGCTAGGTCCGGGCAGGAACAGGAAACAGCCAGGCAGCAGCGAGCGAAAGAGAGACGAGTCCGAGAAAACTCTCCAAAAGCTCTCTCGAGAAGCTCTCTGAAAAGCTCTCCTAAGAAGCTCTCTGCGAAAAGCTCTCTCCGCAAAGCTCTCTCCGAAAAGCTCTCTCTCGAAGCTGAGACCCCCCTCCTTTTCTATAGTTCCAGTACGTGCAGCTTGGCACGGGGAGTTCAGTGTCCTGCCACTGCTGTGAAGTCTCTCACAATGGGCAGGAGATGGGGGTCTTCATGACTCGTTAAAGATACTTAAAGGAAAAAATATAATTCCTTTTCTCTGACTCTCGGTATGTGCCCAGCGGCACGGCCCTTCCCGCTTCCCTCCCTGCTTCCCGATACCAGGTAAATTTTTCACAATGGGAGGAGATGGGGTCATCAGGGGGGTACTTAACGATATTTAACCTCGCCTGGTTTTAACAATCAAGCCGGTACCGAGGCATTCACTCCCCCACCCTCCTGAAGTTACCAAAATAAAACCATACAGCTTCCCAATAACAGATGAAAATAGAATACAAACTTCTTGCTTCTATAACCCAGGACAATGGCTATGAAAGTTTTCCCTTGCAATCATAGGCCAAGTTAGCAATGAGTTTAGGAGTGAAAGGAGAAGAAGATTCGGGACTATACAATACAGATAATCAAACCATTCTCCCTATCATGAATCCCAACAATGCTGTACTTTCATGAATAATGCATATCCCACCTGAATTCAGACTAGATGTAGATTTTTTTGCCTGTTAGCTAAAAAAAAGGTATTGAGCCAAACCACAGTCTATGAAAACAGATATTCTTTATCTATGTGGAAAACGTGTGGGCTTAGCATACTCAAAGGTAAGATTTACATTTAAAATAAGTGGTTTCTGACTGTAAAGAAAGTAGTGAAGTTACAAGAGTTTCAAAACAGTGACTTGTGCCAAATGTTTCTTAGGATAAATTACTATTTGATAACTTCTTTAAGTGGAACATTTCAATGTCATTGTGCTCCATTTTGAAATGGAATGGAACATTTTGATTGCACAATTTGAAAATATCTTCTTCTGTGAAATGTAGCATACATTATACAAAAGAGTAAAATTAAGCATAATTGATCACTTATTGCCTAAATGTATTCTCTTTTATTAGCAATAACTATTTTACATACATTAGTGAAAAATCCAATAAATGCCAAAGTTGATTATAATTTATAGAGAAAAAAATTAAATTATAGTATTTTATAATATCAGGAAAGCAGTTTTCTGTTTGTTTCAAATTTATTACAAATAACTGCTATAATAGCCTGGCTCAAATATTTCTAGGTCTTAAACTTTCCAGTGTTTAAAGAACACCACTGAAATTAGTCAGCTGTCCAAGCCTCTAGTCAGAGAATAAATAATATCAGTTTCAAAAAGCTTCCTGGTAAAATGAAAACACTATCATAAAATCACAACTTCAGGGAACAAAGTGCTGGCACAAAATCTATGCAGGGGCAATCAACTGCATACATAAATGTAGCTAAACGTGTTTCATATGTGGAGGAGATTGTCCAGCAAAATCAGCAGCATTTCTCACAGAGAATATTAAATCACTCTGGGATGTGAGTATGTGCAGGTAAATTCAGGATATATGAAACTGTTGCCAGACTATTATCTTGAAATGCCTGAAACAGTGAGCGTCTTTTGTGCAGCAGGGATTACTGCAGAAGCACTAACGCAAAGAATGCTTATTCCAGTGTCTAAGTGTTTTGTTTACTCCTGAACAGATAGTCATGCAACCACAGTGTACATCACCTGACACTTTTATTACACTAATAAAGAAAAGGAAGAAGCACCAACAGCCTTCTATCTTGTTAACACAGTGGGATGTGCAGGTTACAGAGGCATGCCAATAAGTGCCAAAAGCATCAAGCTGGATGAATCCACTAGGACTGCAGCAAAAAGTCTGCCTGGTTATTGTCAGACCCCTGCTCTTCATTACACTGCTACTTGATACATAAGGCCTTTATTTTTGTCCTAGCAGTTTTACTGTATGCAACATCTTATTTTAAAACAATGTTGATTTTTAATCCATTGGAGACATTATTATTTTATTTCTCTACGTGTAATACCTGTTTCTTGGCTGTTTGAAAATGTGGGGTTTGGGTATTCTTTTTTTTCTTTCTTCATTTTTATTTATTTTTCCAGGATTATGTAATATATATGTTTTAACCACAGGCCAGAGAAGTTGTGGGAAACAGTACTCACTTCTTGAATGGAATCTTCTCTTTGAAATGCATTTAAAAAAAAAATAGTGGGAAGTCGTGTTGCACAGGTATACATGTAGCTCCATTGAAATCTGCCACTAGTTTTGGAGTGCTGTCAGTTGGCCAGGAGCAATAGCTTGACAGACTCTTGCGTAGAGAGGAACAACAGCCTTTTTTTGTCATTGTGTGCATGGAGATGCTGCCATTTATGATAATTTTCTGTATTAATTACAAAAGTAATGCTCTTAGGTTATTAAAACATTAACAGGGCTAACAGCATCTCCATCAATACAATGTGTTCACTGGACCTGAACAAGAATTAGGACATCATCGTTGCCTTTTGTGCTTGCACTGAATGATGTCTGGAACCGGCCTATACTCTGCCCCTAAATGTTAGGCTATCCATACTGGGTATGCTTCACCTGTCTTGCTTAAAAAAATAACTTTTCTTGCTTTGTGCTACTTATTCTTGCAAAGACAGCCCTTGTTGGGTAGCAATGTCTGTTTCCCAAAACTTATAAAATATGTGTCTTTTCCTCTTAAAAGCACAAAAGTAAAAGGTTTTAGAAAAGTAAATGGAAGTTAATTTCTCACAGTGAGCTCTACAAAGGACATAACTAATGCTACATGCATTACTGTTTAGATCATACTTACCTTCTACCTACCAGCAGATTCTTACCACTTTGACATACAGCTTTCCTAGCATCCATACTTAGAGAAGTGAGGCAATAAGTATAAAACAATATGCAAATCCTAGTAAATCTGTTGAAATAACTCTTTGTATTAGTATTCACATTAGTTGTATTTAAGTCCATTCTAAGGTAAATGATACATATTCCAGTAGTTTTCTGCTTCACTAAGAGTCAGGTACAGCACAGTCTGTAGCAGTGTTTGCTTCCTTACCTTGTCAGTAACTCAGCTCTGAGAGTATGTCATTGAAGACAGGCTTATGATTATATTTCTTTTTTATTGTTACTGAAACAGAAACAGCAGCAATCAAAATCTAAGAAAACCAAATTCTGTCAACTGTAGAAGCTTTTCCTCACAGATAAAATCTACCCATCAAAATTCCAAGTACTGAATCTATTAATAGTGTTGTAGACATCAAGAGGTTATATTTGGTGATTTTAATGCTATTTTAAAAATAGACATGTATAGGCATGTCCCATTTTATATGCTATGAGTCTTATAAAGAGATATGATGATGTGGTAGATAAAAATTGTCCTAAAATGATAAATACTTATAAAATCAATAAAACTTTGACTATAATCAGAAGTTGTCATATGTAACACGCTTCTGTATGTACATCTGATTACACCTAATAATAGAATCACTGAATAATGGTGACACATCCGTGATGACACTGTGAAATGCCTCTAGGAAGCTTCCTGTATGCTAAAAAACTAAATTATTCTAAAAGTAATTAGTAGTAACACTGGTATTTTCTGACTAGTATTACTGGAAAACATCAGAAACAGTACTGATAGATTTAAGTTCAAATACATTATACTACATTTTCATGACAGCTGCTTCTTATAAAATGTAGATCTGGATTTAACTTTCATTCACTTGTTTTTACTGAAGCACATCCCACAATTACAAATTGCAACCAGCTATGTTATTTCTGCTAGTGATAGTATAGTCACACTTTCTGAGGTTTGCTGACATCAGAACATGATTTTGCACAACAGCACTCAAGGTCTTTATTTTTGCAATATTACTCAAATGAGACAGTCTTCCACAAGCTCTATTATATAGGTATGCCATTAGGATGTATTTCTTTCTTTTCCTGAAGATGATTTGTTGACAGAACACTGTCAGTTTTACACAACTGAAAAGGACCCACTGAAATACAGAAGTTATATTTTTGTAATTATTCCCATTAACTGCAAAGTGTGCAGTGCCATGAAATAAATTGTCTCTGCAGAATCCAAGACACTTGCACATGCCAGGCAAATAGGGCACAATTTCTATAGAAGTCTTGCATCCTTCTGGAGAATGAGCTTTAGGGCATCTCAGGTAAGTTGGGAAATAATGTTTAGATAAGGTCTTTAGGTGCTTGGTAAGTGATACTGCTGTTTATTTCTCTCTTGATCATATTAATTTAATTTCCAGGGAAAAGTTCATTTCCTAAATACCACTAAGTTATTAACATGACATAAAAAGAATTCAAGTATCAAGAAATACTTAAACCTCCAAAAATCTTCATAAGTATGGACAAAAATGTGTGGATCTTATGGGAGGTCTAAATAAGAAAAAGCACAAGCATAATAAAGACTAGTCTCTTCTTTCTACTAGCTGCCAAATTGACAAAGTTCTTTTGGAGATAGTGTTAGAAGTGGGAGAATTTGAAGTGGCAGAAAAATAATGCATCATATAAATAAAAGGTCAACTCTCTCAGCACTGACAAAAAATGCCAGCAATGCAACACAACTATTTTCAGTCAAAACTGATTCTGTAGTGTGCAGGAGAATGTAGCTAAAGACTTTTATTCCTTCAATTCACCACATAAAATAGATATCTTAATTCATGATAGAAAAATCCTGGCACATGCAATATAAATTTTATTCCCCTTAGAGCATGATTTTTAATGCCAAAGGAAGGCAGAAAGTAGCTCTAGGATTGTTCAGCATTCCAAACTGACTTGCCTACTTATGAATATCTAAGTGAATAATTAATAATGCAGCTTGCATTGTTACTGATTAAAGAACTCCACTAATCACATTGAGTACCTTGTTATCCTGAAAAAGTACCTCATAGCTTTCTACTCAATTTTTCCATCTCAAATTTCTCGGGCTTATCTTTTTGCTTTTTTCTTTAGTTTTCCTTCTCTTCTCTCCTTTGTCCCTCTATGTCCCCTATCTCCCACCTTCTATTTTGACCTTCTTCCTCTTTCTCTTCCCCATACCTGACTCTCTCCGTTCCTTTTCTTCTCTCTTCCTTTAATATTTAACAGGTCTGAAAATTTGCTTTCCAAGTAAAAACTCAAAAAGCATGGAAACACGTTTAAGTAAACAATAACATTTAACCTATAGAAAAATTTCCAAGAGGAGGTAAAGCAATGTACAATGCTTTAAGGGCACAGTTACAATTATTTGTACACAAACAGAACCTAATTAAAAAAAAATAAATATGAAGCTACTGTAGACTTCACCAAAATTTTTATGCATTTCAGAATGAGATAATTTTCTTTAGCCCACAGGCAATGATGGAGATGGAAGTAGGTAGGTTATATAAGTCTATAAGAGACAGAAAACTGTGTATTCTGAAGAATAAATAATATCTACCAAAAAGCTAATTTTCAGACACATAAGAGAATAATATTTGTAAAATCTGCATCAGAATGCTTTTTGCATATATATTCTTCAGCAGTACATCATATTCTATTTGTTCTGCAGTGTTTTCATGCCTAACAAGTCCAGAATGCTGCTCTCTTTTTAGCACTTTACACTAGATATACAATTTGTGCTTACACTGTCACAAAAATCAGCAACAAAATGATTAGGCATATTTCTATCGACAGATATATGTTAAGTACAGTTAACACATAGGTGCACTGTGGATTCAGTATCGTGAACTTAAATCCTTTAATTTCATATAGATTAAATTATATAGTTGTATAGTTTAATATTACCCTATCATCACCAGTTCCAGAAATAAATCTTACATTATTACAAATGTCATGTATTAATTCCTTATTTAAGCATAGACCCTAATGATGAAATGAACTGTATATAAATATGATATTGTCTAATATAAGTAAAAAAAAAAATCATGCTGATTTATTTTTCACTTGTTTTCTAAAAAAGGTTATACTCTTTAAGTTATACCCTCACAAATCTGGCTTTATTTTGAAGTCTGCACACTTATATATGACTTAAGCTGTTGTTACTTAATACAAGTACAAAAATAACAAAAAGAACTAAAATGCATCTTGTTGCTAAGCTCCTATTGTTGTTGTTGAAGATGATTCAGAGGCAACTTTGAGACAAAGTTTTTGTTAAATATTTGGCAACTGAGTCAAAATAAATCTATTTTGCATGATAATATATTGCTTTACTACAGTGCATTTTACTTCAATATTTTGATTTCATACATCATAATAATATATTAAGCAGGTAAGCAGGTGCACAAAGATTACATTATAGTTTTAATTTTGAATGTATCCAAAAGCCAATTACAAAAATTAATTGAGGTACTGTGTTTAAATCTTAAACAATAGAACATTTCCAGTATAAGAAAGGATAGGAAAAGCATTCTTCTCCCAAGAGAAAACAGCACAATACTTGTGTGGCATCACCTGCACTTCAAACTTCATTGCTAAAAATTAGATTCTTCACAGGGAACTTGAGATATTTCTTGCTGAATTTGCTCTTCCCAGCTTCTGTAGTGTATTTTGTTCTGTGTAGTACAATAACACATATAATGGGCTTTTGACTTTACAATTGTTCCTAGGGGCTACTTTCAAATATTCTTAATGATTATTAAAAATTTCTCAACCTTTATGTGGAAAAGATACATTTATAGATGTATTACCCAACTTCATACAGAATAGTTTTCTATTCTAAAGTGGAATAATGTGATGCAAAAGGTAGATCAATTGCGATTTTGTAGTGTATTATTTTAAGTGGATCTTGCCTTTCCAGATCCTATTTTCCATACTATTAATTTGTACAGGACAATTTCATTTTCGTGGCAGTTGTTTATTTAGTACAAATTCAGTATTTGATGGATAGAGTCTACCAATTAATCAGAATGGAAATGTTAAAAATCAACAAGTGAAGACATCCTTCATGGATATCTTTTGTGTTTATTTAATTTGTTGGTCATTTAATTTGAATGGGTGTGAGTCTTTTCTGGTTGCTCTTTATGAATTCTCTTTATTTGTTAAGTAATTTTAGTGCAAAAGAGAACTTCCTTTCTCAACAAAAATCAATATAATTTATGAATTCTGCCTAAACTATACAGCTATGTGCTTTTTGATACAGAACTGTAATATGAAATTCATTGATTACACAAATAGATCTATGCTTTAATTGCTATGACAATACCAAACACTACACTTTCTCAGAAACAAAAGATTGCAGTTAAAAAAGTATATTTCATTCCAGAGTGAGCCTGGAATGCAAACAATTTAACCTCACTTCTTTGTATTACTGGTTTGTTCTTTTCTGTTTTGATTTTCCCTTTGGCCAGATCTGTGGGTGTAATTTCTGTAGACACATTGAAAAACTGATAGTGTAACAAAAGAAATTTCTTTATCTCTGTGTAGAAGTAGTTGTCTTTGCACTTTAGGAAGTAACTTCATTCAATAGTTTGAAGCTAGAAAGTAGAATGATGAACACCTTCTTTTCTCTACCTAATTAACTCAGTCTTTAAAACTGTTTTCTTTTACAGTTGTGTCATGGGTTGAGGTTGATCTAGTCACAAGATGAGTGACAGACAGTCGCTATTAGCTCCTCTCCCTTCCCAAAGGGAGAAGAGGTGGGGAATAAGGGAGAAAGACTTATAGACTTGAAAAGAAAAATGAAAGTGCTTTAATGAAAATAGTGATAGTATGAAATGCTAGAAAACAAAGACCAAAACCACTCCCTCTGCTGGCATTTTATCACCATCACCTCTAATGCAGATGCTGGGGAACTCCAGAGTGAACTCTGCAGCAGAGAGGAACTGAATGTAGGAGCTGGATTATGGAACTGGATTCTGGAATGCATGGATGGGGGATCAAAGGAAGAACAGAAGGAGTCCTCCACAAATGCTGGCCATTTAAGAAGAGCAAGAAGAGGGCTTTTTGGCCTTCTTGTTTTCCTTTTTCCTTTTGGGTTTTGTTTTCTGGGAGGTCTTGATTTTGTTTGGGGAAAAAGACCAGGTGTGGACAGAGGAAGCAGACATGCCACAACCTAGTTCTGTGACGACAGGAAGAAGGGGAAGCACTCCAGAACAGCCCTCATAATGGAATATGGTGGAGATCACGGTGAACAGAAGATTGCTCTGTCGTCTGTAAAAGTTATAACATGAAAAGCTCAGCAGTGACACTAGCAGGGGTGCCATTTTCTTAAAGCAGCCACAGTTCTCATGGTGAAGTGTATGTCTGGACCACAGACTGTGGGAACCCTTCCATACTGGTTGAAGAAATGACTGAGGGAATGCCTTTGTGGAATGGGGTCACTGCTGCCACCTGAAAGAATGTCTGAATTTTTCCCCAGAAAGCAAACTCTAGAGCTGGGGTCTAGGAACATGCCTATCAGCTGGTAATCTCACCCTCCCTTTGTGGTGGATTATGGAGTTTTCTTTGAATGGGGTTATACGGTCATGCTATATTGAGAGATGGAATTTTGTTGTTAAAATTAGATTGTAGAGGCTGACTTTTGCCTGTGGCCATAGGTGGTGAGTGAGCCATCCTTGTTTCATTTTTGTCTTCACTCACAAGTACTTTGCTAATCAGGAAGTGTCTGTCCAGGGGTTGACCACTGTGGCCAATTGGATATAGTTAGTTTCTAAATTTTGTATGATGCTTGTCTCAAAAATTTAAGCTATTTGTCTACAGGTGATGATTCCTCATGTACCAACATAGGTATCTAAATTAATCAAAGTAAATCACTTTTTAGAATCATGGAATCATTAGGGATTGGAAGGGACATCGTAAGATCATCTACACCAATCCCCCTGCCACAGCAGGATCACCTAGATCAAGTTGCACAGGAACATGTCCAGGCGGGAATTTCTGTCCTTTGACAATAGGGTCAGGAGTGCATAGCCCGAACATAAATTATGTGAGATGATTCTACCCTAAGAATACATCTGTCAGACTCTCAGAAGTAGAAACAAACTTGCTTTGAGTAAAAAATATTTTATGGATTTCAGACATACAGATACAGTGGTGCTATAGAGCCTGTTAGTGAAGAAAATTATTTGCAAAAAAGAATCAAGTCTTTACTTCTGCTTTGCATACTTTGTACAGTAGCACTGTATTTAGCCAGCAGAGTGTATTCTCAGAACAATATCCTGAATTGGTACATAGATTTATAGTAAATCTGAGCAAGAGTGAAATTAAGTATCAAACAAACTTATTTAGAAAATTCCTATTTTTCAGTTACCAGAATTATCGCTTCAGGTTTATGAGAGGAATGACATTAAAGAGGTCTTTTCTTAACATGTTTGTTAATTTGTAATGTCTGTGATCCTGATCTGATTGCCTAGATTTGGAAATAATGATAACTACATTTTGGTTTCCAGTCTTCAACTCCTTGTGGATTAAGTTAAATTAATGAGAAAAATAGGAAAGATGATTTGCATAAATATTCTTTATTTCATTCTTTTTATTCAAATACTGGCAGCATTTTCTAATATTCTTCTGAGGTTTATGAATTTGTGCTTACCACTAAAAGAAGCAAAACCATTAACTATAGATAATGTCTTTGATTTCAAAGTATTTTCATTAAAATATTTTCTTTTTCCAAATCATGAGAGATTTCAAGCTAAACCACCCAGTATCTAATCAACTTTTCCATGAGGAATTGCTACCTAATGTACAATCTTTATCATCTTTCTAGAACTGGAGAGAGCTGGAGGGTGTCCAGCATAGAGCAATGAAGATGATAAAGGAAGTAGAACAGCATTTTATTGATACAGTTTTGTAGTTAATGCAGATTCATAAGATAAGGAAGTGCCTATCCTGAATTTCTATGTCAGAAATCAGGGGCTTTATATGGTATTTCCATATTAGGCTTACACCAGAAAGAATCTTTCGCAACCAGAAGCAACAGAATTTATCAATATTCTAATTAGATACGTAAGTTTAGAAAAGCTACTTGGCAGTACTTGACAGATGTGTGATTGAGTCATTTTAAACTCTTAAGTGTTCACTGCTGTTAAATCTGTACACTCTGTACACTCATTCCTACTTTCAAAAGTAATCAAGTTGACATTTCATGTTTGAGCCTTATGTAGACATGAAGTCTAGCTGCTGACACTTTTAAAAAAGTGTAATAGTTGTTTATGTCAAAGAATATGAGTGGAATAAAAGATGTTCATGTTGTATATCATGGTATTAAAACCAAAATAGAAGATCACTTGAAAAAGACAGTGGAAATACAGAGTCAAAATATAGAGCTTTTATAACATCTTATCTTTTAATGGAAAAAGCAGAAGAGATACTGAGTTCTATTGACTTTGATTTGTACCATCTCAAAATGGCAGTACTAGATATTTTTCAAGGGTACGGTGATCTTGTTAAAAGTTCTATGTCTTGGATATGAGCAAAAAAATCTTTGTATCACAGACTTACCTAGCAAATATGATAAAAAAATTTCTTAATTCTTAGATAATATGCAGCATGGTGCTTTTCATTTTAGAATATATTCTGAAGCCTAAAAAAATAGACCAGTTTCTTATCTTGGTAAACCAAGTTCGCTGGCATTTCAGCCTTCTCCAAAGCACAGATGAAGGGACCATCTCTGTGGTCCTCCTCTGGGCCTGCTCCAACAGGCCCACGTCCTTGTGCTAAGGGCTTCAGAGCTGGATGCAGCACACCACATGAGGTCTTAGCAGAGGAGAATGGAGCAGAAAAATCACCATTCTTGACCTAATGGCCATACTTCTTTTGATGAAGCCCAGAATACAGTTTGCTTTCTGGTCTGCACTTGCTTATTATCAGCTCATGCTCAGCCTTTCAACCTCAAGTACTTCTAAATCATGTGTTAATAAATAATAAACAGCAAAACTCCTCAAATTTTATGCTTGATTATCCTGCATTGCAATTAGATTAGACTGAATTTAAGAAGACCATATCTTGCCTTCATTCATCTATTGTCCAAACTAATATGATGATGTGGGTGGTGTTTTTTTTCCAAACATAGCTGTGGATACTTCAGACAGAGTGTTTCAAATACCTTCCAGGAATTTTCTTGTAATCAAGCTGGCATACATCTAGGTAAATGCAGGAATGAAATTGTCTTTGGCACTAGACAAAACAGAAGGTTTTCACATGGCAAAATTTGTCTGAACAGCTGTATGGACATCCTGTAGTGATCTAATATTATCATGCCAGCTTGATTCAAACCTATGGATCTGTCAGCTGCACCATTAGTCTGATACAAGGCTGCTGCATTTCCCTTTACAAACAGCTGAAAATGAACACAAAATTTTCTGATAGAGTCAATGCTGTGATGCATTTGAAATCTTATAAAAAATAGCACACCTCATATTCATATTTCTTTCTAAGAAAACATTGCACATGAATATGGGCATAGTATGATAGCAGGTGAGGAACAGAGCCTATAGTTGGGTGATACACAGGATAGGCAGGCATGGGATGGCAAAAGACTGATAAAAACTGAGAAAGGATACATTCAGGGTTATGAAGAATTTATCAGTGGCCAGTTAGAGAAATACAGTCTTGAAAACTAGCCAAAAGAAGTATTAGAGAAAACAAATGGAATATAAAGCTAGTTATGGATTTCATCTAGTGGGTAAAACCCAGAGCTGCTTGCTTGTTCTCCAGTATTATGGGGAAGAGAATGGGAAGGCAAAAGTGAGAAAACCAATAGGTAGAGATGAAAAGAGTTTAGTACAATTGTAAAATCAAACATGCACAAGAAAAGCAGATGAAGAATTAATTCAGTACTTCCCATTAGCAGGCAGATGTTTAGACAATTTCAGGAAAGCATTTCATTCCCAACTGTTACTTGGGAAGACAAATGACATAACTGTGAACAGCCTCCATATCTCCCTTTTCCCCCCAGATTTTATTTCTGAACATGATGTGATACGTTATTAGCTATCCTTTTGATTACCCGGTGTTACTGTCCCTGCCATGCCCCTTCCTAAATTTGTCACCATCAGACCAATCTTACAGGATGTGCAGAATAAAACATGTAACATAGCTGTAACACAGCATGATACAAGTTACTATGAAGACATTTTGCTGTAGCCAAAACCAATATAATCACCAACCCTTTACTGTAAATGCAGCCAATATCAATCTGTTTTGGACTTGCAGATCAGTGAAGAAATAGTAACAGTGTAACAGTAAGAAAATACAAAAATATCCCCAAATGAACTGTGAAGTGAGGAAGAGGAAAGGATCAACATTATTCCAGACAAAGGAACCCTATGATTAAAATCATAGAACCATAGAATTATTAGGGATCGGAAGGGACTTCAAAAGATCATCTAGTCCAATCCCCCTGCCACAGCATTATCAAGTTGCACAAGGACCAAGTTGCACAGGAACACATCCAGGTGGGCTTTGAATGTCTCCAGAGAGAGACTCCACAACCCCCCTGGGCAGCCTGTTCCAGTGCTGTGTTACCCTCACTGTGAAGAAGTTCCTTCTGTTATTTACATGGAACCTCCTATGTTCCAGCTTGCACCCATTGCCTCTTGTCCTATCACTAAATGACCTTGAGAAGAGCCTGGCACCCTCCACCTTACACCCACTCCTCATATATTTATAGACATTAATGACGTCACCCCTCAGCCTCCTCCTCTCCAAGCTAAAGAGACCCAGCTCCCTCAGCCAACACCTCAGGGATGTGTTCTGCTTCCTTCATCATCTTTGTTGCTCTATGCTGGACACCCTCCAGCAGCTCTGTTTCCTTCTTGAACTGAGGGACCCAGAACTGGATACAATACTCCAGATGTGGCCTCACTAGTGCAGAGTAGAGGGGGAGAAGAACCTCTTTCCATCTGCTAAGAACCCCCCTTCTGATGCACTCCACAAAGCTGTTGGCCCTCTTGGCCACAAGAGCATATTGCTGGCTCTTAGTTATCCTTCTGTCTACTAGAACCCCCAGATCCCTTTCTCCTACACTGCTTTCCAACAGGTCAGTCTCCAGCCTATACTGGTACCTGGGGTTATTCTTTCCCAGATGCAAGACTCTGCACTTACCCTTGTTGTCTGTCATTCAGTTACTCTCTGACAGTCATCAGGGCAATGTAATAAGGTGAACATAACAGCAAAATAATGGCAATATATTAGTGCATATAGAACAAATATAATTTATTAGTAGTGATTTTCACAACAGTATTATTTTCTTTATTTTCTGTAATAATTAAATTTTAACTAATGATAGTTCCTTGATTTCACATTTTCTTTTTCTATTTCAAGTGTTTGATCTATTGACAAGACAAAAAATTCTAAGTTTAGCATACTATTGTCTACTTACAAATAATCTCTTCTACCAGGGAATGACTAAACATGAGGAGCAACCTTGAAAAGTACCCCTAATCAAGGGAAGATCCTGGCACACACCCCACTGCAGAGTAGGAGACCACAAATGGCCCTAAGTTATCCACTATTTATAAACTACAAAGATTGACTTGCAGTCATATTTGCATACCAGCATATTTTCATACTGGCGTAGTGTTCCAGACAGGTCTTGCCTACTGCGTTGCCATCATGCTCTAAAGACCAGAGTAAAGCTGGATGCAACCATCACCACCACCACCACCACCACGAATATGCTCCCTATTTACAAGAAGGGTCAGAAGGGATGATCCAGGCGACTATAGACCAGTTAGCCTCACCTCAGTTCCAGGCAAAGTTATGGAACAGTTAGTGCTGAGTGCTATCATGCAACAACTGAGTGATGATCAAGAGATTAACCCCAGTGAACATGAATTTAGGCATGGTATGTCTTGCCTGACTAACCTGATCTCCTTTTATGATCAAGTGACTAGGCTGGTTGATGAGAGGAAGGCTGTGGATGTGGTTTACCAATATTTCAGTAAGGCATTCGATACGGTCTCCAATGATATACTTTTAGCTAAGATGGCAGCACGGAGCTTTGACAGGAATATACTGTGCTGGGTCAGGAACTGGTTGGATGGAAGAGCCCAGAGAGTGGTAGTAAACGATGTGACATCTAGTTGGAGAGCTGTTACTAGTGGTGTCCCCAAGGGTCGGTGTTAGGGTCTGGTCCTGTTCATCAACTTCATTGATGATATTGATGATGGGTTGGAATCCATCGTGAGCAAATTTGCAGATAACACCAAGCTTGGAGCTCCTGTTGATTTGTTGGAGGGTAGGAAGGCCCTGCAGAGGGACTTGGACAGACTGGAGAGATGGGCAGACTCTAATAGGATGTGTTTCAATAAGTCTAAATGTTGGATTGTGCATTTTGGTTATAACAACCCCAGGCATAACTATAGGCTGGGAATGGAGATTGTGGGGAGTATTCAGGTAGAAAGAGATTTGGGGGTATTGGTGGACAGTAAACTTATCACAAGTCAACAATGTGCCCAGGCGTCCAAGAGGGCTAATGGCATCCTGGCCTGTATCAGGAATGGTGTGGCCAGCAGGAAGAGGGAGGTTATCCTCCCTCTATATTTGGCACTGGTTAGACCGCACCTGGAGTATTGCGTTCAATTCTGGGCCCCTCAGTTTAGGAAGGATATTGAGGTGCTGGAACACGTCCAGAAAAGAGCAACTAGAATGGTAAAGGGGCTGGAAGGTAAGCCCTACAAGGAGAGGCTGTTGCAGCTGGGTCTGTTTAGCCTGGAAAAGCTGAGGCTCAGGGGTGACCTTATCACTGTCAATAACTACCTAGAAGGTGGTTATGGTCAGACGGGGTTCGGTCTTTTCTCCCTGGATACTGGAGTCAGGACAAGGGGTCACAGTTTTAAGCTCCATCCGGGGAGGTTTACACTTGACATTAGGAAAAGATTTTTTACTGAAAGAGTGATCCAGTTTTGGAACGGGCTGCCCACGGAGGTGGTTGGGTCACCATCTCTGGAGGTGTTTAAAGTTAGGCTGGATGAAGTGCTAAGTGGCATGATCTAGATGTCAGATGTTTAGGTTTGCTTGGTTGGTTTTAGGTTGGACTGGGTGATCTTTAAGGTTCTTTCCAACCTCATCATTACTGTGATACTGTGATATTAGTGTTATGGCTTAAGCAGGGGTGTCTGTGGAGGCTGTTCTAGGTTAAGAAAAAAGTACATTTTTGTATCTTCTCTTCTTTCCTTTTGTCCTCAAAACTGGTGTCTTGTGTTTTAATTAAAAAAAATCCATAAAAAAGCTGCCAAAAATTAACAAAAGGAGATCTTGAGTGGGAGTTTCATAACTCTGTGATTGGTTCAGGGAGTGGGGTTGCTATCTGCCCTGCATCCCAATAAAAGATGTCGGGACTCTTCAAACCTCCTCCCTTTCCTCTCTCCTAGAGCTCTGTGGGACTGCTGGGCCACCCCCACCCCCTACTGGGGATGGTTCCTTGGCTGGCTCTCACTGATTGGGGCTGGGATGCTGCACTCCGGTAGCTGCACTCCAGTAGTAGCAGAACATGGTGGCAGTGCATCCTAGCTGTTGCTGGCCAGCTCCCACCATGTCAGCAGAAAGCTGGAAGGTACAGAGAAGAACCACCAAGCTAATACCTCTCTTCATTGAACAAAGCAGTTAGAATGATCATCATATGCCTGGAGACACCAGAATGGTGAGCTCTAACCTTAAAGAGGGAAAAGCTTTGACAGCCCATGTCCCTGAATGAGGAGGAGTCCTCTGCTGACTTGCTGCTGTGGCTAGCATTGTGTGTTCACCATGTGGCCAGGCCATGCAGATGCAGTTGTACTGATTTAAGGAACAGCAGGAAGAGAAATTTTCTTCACAGTTTATAGCTGAGAAAAGACTCTGGAATTGCTAAAGTTTGTGGGAGTACTAAAGCCAGAAGAGCATTTGCTATTTCAGCTTGACAGAACTGTTCATGCAAGAAGCTGAATGTGTGATAACTCTTCAACCTTTGGCAGAATGTTGGGAAATAGGGTTTTTGAAGTGTCCTAGGGGTTGGTCTTCCCTGTTGTAGATGCTGCTGTACTGTGCTCTGTGTTCCCTTTTCTCCCAGGGGACCTGACCTGACATCAAATACCAGTAATGAATGCTTTACCAATTTCCTTTTCTTACAATGTGTAAAATGGAATTGTGATGGGGTTTCTGGTTTTGATTGTGTCACCTACTTAGTCCTTTCTTTTTCTTCTTTTTTGTGCTTAGATGGAGATTCAGTAAACTCCCTTTTCTTTCCAGAAGCAGTTTGTCTCTTGCCTAATAAATTTTATGAGACCCCTTCGAGGCTGTGCTGTCTTTCCTTTTGTTTGTAGGCACTCTCCATTACTTATCACTGGCCCTAGATAACTGAGGAGGTCCCAGATGACTGAAGGTTGGCCAGTGTGGTGCCCATCCACAAGAAGGGCCAGAAGAAGGATCCAGTAAACTACAGACCTGTCATCCTGACCTTTATGCCTGAAGATTATGGAGCAGACCACCCTGAGTGCCATTAAGTGGCAGGTACAAGGCAACCAGGGGATTAGGCCCAGCCAGCATGGGTTTAGGAAAGTAAGTGCTGCCTGTTGAAACTGATCTCATTCTACAACATTCCCCTCATCATCTACAGGTGAATGAAGGGAAGTTTGTGGACATGGTCTACCTAGTCTTCAGCAAAGCCTTTGACACAGTTTCCCACAACATCCTTCTGGAAAAGATGGCAGCCCATGGCTTGGATGGATACACCCACTGCTGGGTTAAAAACTGGATGGATGACCAGGCAGACAGACTGGTTTTAAATGATGCCACATCCAGTTGGTGTCCAGTGAGCAGTGGTCTCCTCCAGGGCTCAGTGCTGGGCCCAGTTCTATTCAACATCTTTATTGATTACTTAGATGAAGGGATTGGTCTACACTTAGTAAATTTGCAGATTACACCAATCCTGGGAGGACTGTTGATGTGCTAGAGGGTGGGAAGATGCTGCAAAAAGATCTGGACAGGCTGAGTCAACAGAATGAGGTTTAATAAGGACAAGCGCAGGTCATTACATTTTGGCCACAATAACCCCCTGCAGACATACAAACCGGGGGATGAGTAGCTGGAGAATGGCCTGGGAGAAGGGGGCCTGGGAGTACTGTTTGACAACTGGGTGAACATGAGCCATCATTGTGCCCAGCTGGCATGCAAGGTCAAAGGCATCCTGGCTTGTATCAGGAATAGTGTGGCCAGGAGGACTAGAAACATAATTCTCCCCTGGTGCTGGGCACTGGTGAGGCCTCACACCAAGTACTGGGGGCAATTCTGTGCTCCTTACTCCAAGATAGAGATTGAGTTGCTGCAGTGGGACCGAAAGAGCAATGAGACTTGTGAAGGGTGAGGGAATTGGGGTTGTTTAGTCTGGAGAAGAGAAGATTCAGGAAGGACCTTCTCACTCTTTATACCTACCAGTATGGATATTGTAGACCCGTGGGGGTTGGGCTCTTCTCCCAGGCAACTAATGACAGTGCAATAGGGCATGGACTGAATCTGCACCAGGAGAGGTTTAGGTTGGATGTTAGGAAGCACTTCCTCATGGAAAGTGTGTGTTGCACTGTACATCCAGAAGACGGCTGATAAATTGCTTGTATTTGGAATGAATAATACCTCAGAAATATTGTGTGCTGGTTTAGTGTGTATTTTTGCTGTTGTTTCATCTTTCCAGTATTTTATACTGTCTTCAAAATCACTTTCTCTTCTGCTACTTGAATCCTATATGTACTATCCCGCACCTCTTAGATGGAGGATAGAAGCCCAAGTAGAAGGTGTGAGTGGAGCCTAGTGAAGACCCATGGCAGAAGGAGAGCAACACCATTGCTTGCTTCACCTTTTTAATTGCCTCTGAGTAATAGATATGGACACCTAGTGAGATCAAATGAATATTTCCCACTGCTGATCTTCCAGACAGGTGGGGAACAGGCTATATTCCATAGCCTGAGGGGAACTGCAAGGCCTTGGGAAGTCTGGTAAAAAAATCTGGGGAGTACAAATTGCATTTTCCTCATTATTTTAACTTTAGGGAGAGGTCACAGGTTGGAATAGAAGGAATAGAAGTAATCAATCCATTAATACCTGGCTATGAGACTGGTACTACAGGCAGGGCTTTGGTTTCTTTGATAATGACTGGTTCTATAAGACACCAGATCTTACAGGTTCAGAAGGAAGAGGTTTATCTCAGAGTGGAAAAAAAGGTTCTGGATCAGGAATTGGCAGGATTCATGCAGAGGACTTTAAACTAGATTTGAATTGGAGTTGGGATAGTTGATGGGTGTACAGCAGTGGGACACAGCTCTGGTCTTAATGAAAACCAGGTGGCCTCTCCCTGTCCTACGGTGAAATCGGAGTGCTCAGATTGCTCCCTAAGATGCAGGTACACCAATGCACACAGTATGGGGAAAAAGCAGGGAGAGTTAGAAATCAGTGTCCAGTCAGGTGATTATGGTCTGGTGGCAATTACACAGAAGTGGTGAGACAGCTTGCATGACTGGAATGTGGTCAGGGATGGCTATGTCCTTTTCAGGAGAGAAGGATCAGCAAGGCGAGGTGGCAGAATCGCTCTTTATCTGAGAGGGCAACTGGAATGTATTGAGTTCTGTCCAGGTATGGATGATGAGTGAGTTGAGAGTTTGTGGTTGAGGATCAAGGGGCAGGCTGGTATGGGTAGCACTGTTGTGGATGTCTATTGCAGGCCACCAGATCAGAATGAGGAAGTTGATGAGGTCTTCCACAGCTACAGGCCCTGGTTCTCATGGGGGATTTAACTACCTTGGTATTTTCTAGAAAAGCTACTCAGCCAGCCATCCCCAGTCCAGGAGGTTCCTCCAGTGCATTGGTGACAATTCCCTGATGTAAATGGTGGAGGAGCCCCCTAGGAGAGAAGCGCTACTGGATCCTGTACTCACCAACAAGGAGGGTCTGGTTGAAGCAGTGCAGGTTGAGGGCAGCCTTGCTTGCAGTGACTATGATGGATTTCAGGGTCTCGTGAATCCTGGACTTCAGGAGGGCCAACTTTAGCCTTTTCAGGCAATTGCTAGGGAAAATCCCATGGGATAGGGTACTGGCAGGTAAAGGGTCCCAAGATAGCTGGTTATCATTCAAAGACCACATCTTTGAAGCATAACACAAGAGTATGCCAAGAGGAAAGAAGTCGAGGAATGGAGCCAGAGACCTGCATGGTTAAAGGGGGAGCTGCTGTGCAAACTGAAGAGAAAGAAGAAAGTCTATAGGTCATGGAAGGAGGGGATGGCCACTTGGGGTGATTATAAGGCTCTGGTGAGAGAATGTAGGGATGCAACTAGGAAAGCCAAGGCCTCCTTGGACTTAAATATTGCAAGAAATGTCAAGGGTAACAGAAAGGGCTTCTTCAAATACATTGCAGGTAAAACTAAACCTAGAGGCAATGTAGACCCCCTCCTGAACTAGCTGGGTGCCCTGAAGACAGAGGATACAGAGAAAGCAGAGATACTGAACACATTCTTTGCCTCCGTCCATACTTCTGGGAGTTGTCCTGATATCAAAGCTCAGACTCCTGAGGCTCCAGAGGAAGTCGAGGCAAAAGAGGGACCTGCCTTGGTTGATGACAACTGGGTTAGGGATATTTTGGGCAAACTGGATGTACATAAATCCATGGGCCATTATGGGATGCACCAGCACGTGCTAAGAGAGGTGGCAGAAGTCATTGCTAAGCCACTCTCCATCATCTTTTCTAATCCATGGGGATCAGGAGAGGTGCCTAGAGACTGGACATCTGCAAATGTCACTCCAATCTTCAAAAAAGTTAAGAAGGAGGACCCAGGTAACTATAAACCTGTCAGTCTCACCTTCATCCCAGAAAAGGTGATGGAACAATTTGTCCTGGATATTGTCTCTAGGCACAGCAGAGACAAGAGGGTCATTAGGAAAGTCAGCATGGATTCACTAAGTGTTTGAATGTATACCAGTCAAGTCTTAATTGCAGTAGTCCTATCAAATGCATCTGTCTCAAAATCTGAGGAGCTACCTCTAAGAAAGACCTTACAATAGGTATCTGTTACTGATTGCCAAACTAAGACAAAGATACCAATGAATGACTTGGGTCAATAAAGCAAGCTTAAAGTCATTAAAACCCAATTCTTATGGGTGTCTTTAACTACCCAGACATTTCTTGGAGGAGCAACACAGCAACACATGCCAGCCATCAATTTCCTGGAATGCTTAGAAGATTCCTTCCTCATACAAATGTTAGATGGGCCAAATAGAAATAGGTCAATGCAAATAGGATTTGGCCACAGTACTATTAGAATTGAAAGAATAGCATTTTGTTGTGGCAGAAAAGCTCTACATGATTCATGTTTTTGTTTGAATTCCAACCAATAAAATCCTTTTGTGACCTACCTATTAGTAAATATGTGGTGGTAATATTAGCTATAATGGCTACTAGGATTTTACCTGTCCAGAAATAAATTCCATTTCTCTCCTCAGTTCCTTCCATGCTGAGTTTCTGGAAGTATTTCCAATTTATCAGATAAATAGAAAATTAAAAGCCTTGTTACACTAATACTGAAATCTGAGTAGTTGAGTTATTTTCCAGCCTCACAGAAAAACCATAAACAATGGGCTCTCTCTTTTGTTCAGTAGCTCCATATTCTAGGACTGATATTTCAGGCATAAATATTTATAAAACTGAACACAAAATATTTTCCTTAATTTTAATTGCAAACCAAAATATGCTAGAATATTACTGATGTTTGCAGTCTCTATATTGTATTTTAATGACAAGTAGTTTAGTGAAGCCTCAATATTATTTTGTGTTGAATCTCAGAAGATGCAGGATATAAAGGGAATACATTGCTCTCCTCACTCTATGAATCCAAATATGTTCATAACTGTACACATTCAGATACAGAGGAGAATCCAAAGGGGAAATAGCCTCCCTGACAGTATTTACAGAACTAAATTAACACGTGCCAAGATTCTGTTGCCTATACCAAATGTAGTCCTTCAATTCTATAACAAAAAAAAATCACACACGACAGGTTTAGTCTCAATATTGCATTGTTCTTTTGGAGATTGGGAATGAACTAAAATTGTTACTAGCTTGATGGGAGGGCTCAGAATTGCCTGACATTTCCAGCTGCATGTTTCAAGCCAAGCAAATAGAGGTCAAATTGGAAGGAGACTTCCACTTTTACAAAGTGGGTTCCTCTGCCCCTGGCAACTCCATTTCAAACCAAGGGGATAGACAGAAGAAAGCACGGATGAAATAAAAATGGTTTTCTGCATAAAAGCACAAAATCACCAAAACCAACAAAGGACTTTATGTCACAGTATCACAGTATCACAGTAATGATGAGGCTGGAAAGAACCTTAAAGATCACCCAGTCCAACCTAAAACCAACCAAGCAAACCTAAACATCTGACATCTAGATCATGCCACTTAGCACTTCATCCAGCCTAACTTTAAACACCTCCAGAGATGGTGACCCAACCACCTCCGTGGGCAGCCCGTTCCAAAACTGGATCACTCTTTCAGTAAAAAATCTTTTCCTAATGTCAAGTGTAAACCTCCCCGGATGGAGCTTAAAACTGTGACCCCTTGTCCTGACTCCAGTATCCAGGGAGAAAAGACCGAACCCCGTCTGACCATAACCACCTTCTAGGTAGTTATTGACAGTGATAAGGTCACCCCTGAGCCTCAGCTTTTCCAGGCTAAACAGACCCAGCTGCAACAGCCTCTCCTTGTAGGGCTTACCTTCCAGCCCCTTTACCATTCTAGTTGCTCTTTTCTGGACGTGTTCCAGCACCTCAATATCCTTCCTAAACTGAGGGGCCCAGAATTGAACGCAATACTCCAGGTGCGGTCTAACCAGTGCCAAATATAGAGGGAGGATAACCTCCCTCTCCCTGCTGGCCACACCATTCCTGATACAGGCCAGGATGCCATTAGCCCTCTTGGCCGCCTGGGCACAATGCTGACTCATGCTAAGTTTACCATCCACCAATAACTCAAAGTCTCTTTCTACCTGAGTACTCTCCAAGAACTCCATTCCCTGCCTATAGTTCTGCCTCGGTTATAACCAAAATGCACAACCCGATACTTAGACTTGTTAAAACTCCTCGTATTAGAGTCTGCCCATCTCTCCAGTCTGTCCAAGTCCCTCTGCAAGGACCTTTTACCCTCCAACAACTATCAACAGGAGCTCCAAGCTTGGTGTTATCTGCAAATTTGCTCACGATGGATTCCAACCCATCATCAATATCATCAATGAAGTTGATGAACAGGACCAGACCCTAACACCGACCCTTGGGGACACCACTAGTAACAGCTCTCCAATTAGATGTCACATCGTTTACTACCACTCTCTGGGGTCATCCATCGAACCAGTTTCTGACCCAGCATAGAATATTCCTGTCAAAGCCCCTTGCTGCCATCCTAGCTAAAAGTATATCATGGGATAACGTGTCGAATGTTTTACTGAAATCTTGGTAGACCACATCCACAGCCTTCCTCCCATGGACCAGCCTAGTCACTTGATCATAAAAGGAAATCAGGTTAGTCAGGCAAGACCTATCCCGCCTAAACCCATGTTGACTGTGCTTAATCTCTTGTCCATCACTCATTTGTTGCATGATAGCACTCAGCACTAACCTTTCCGTAACTTTGCCCGGAACAGAGGTGAAGCTAACAGGACTATAGTCACCTGGATCATGCTTACGACCCTTATTATATATGGCGTTCACATATTTATAAAAGGTCTTCATATTATCCTTAACAGTGGTGGCCAGCCTGAGTTTGAGTTGGACTTCATCCTTCCTAATTTTCCTCCTACACAACTTGACAATTCCTTGATACATTACTCAATTGACCTCCCACTTTTTCCAGCGGTGGTATATCCTCTTTTTCATCTTAGTTCTTTCAAAATTTCCTTACTCATCTAGGCTGGTATTATTTGTCTACGGCTTATCTTGCGACACGGAGGGATGGCCTTTTTTTTGTGTCTTCAAGAATACATTCCTGAAGTATACCCATCTCTCCTGAACTCCCTTCTTGTAAAGGGCTGCCTCCCAAGGAACTTTTTTAATCAATTCCTTAAATAAACTGAAATCTGCCCTGAAAAATTCCAGCTTAGGTGTTTTGTTGAGCCCTCTTTTTGATCCACTATTAATTGAAAACTTAATAATTTCATGATCACTGCCTCCCAGACAGCCTCCGACTACCACATCACGCATCACGTGTACTCTATTTGCAAACAGCAAATCAAGAAAAGCCTCACCCCTGGTAGGTTCACCAACCAACTGCGACAAAAAACAGTCCTCAATACAATCTACAAATCTTCTAGACTGCCTCCTAACTGCAGTGTTAAGATTCCAGTGAATATCTGGGAGGTTGTAGTCACCCAAGAGAATCAGGGCAAGCAATCTTCAGATGCCCTCTAATTGTTTAAAAATATTTGATCAGCTTTGTCGTCCTGATTGGGCAGTCTGTAGCACACTCCCAACACAATATCCATCTTATTAGGTAACCCTGTAATCTGATCCCATAGGCTCTCCACTCTGTCATCCCTGATCTCAAGTTCTGTCACTTCCAGGACTTCAGCAACATACAGGGCCATTCCTCCACCCCTTCTGCCTCGCCTCTCTCTCCTAAATAGTGTATACCCTTCCAATCCAACACTCCAGTCATATGACTCATCCAACAACATTTCAGTGATGGTAATTATGTCATACATTTCCTGTCTCACCAAGGCTTCAAGTTCCTCCTGTTTGTTGCCCATACTTCGGGCATTAAAATATACACACCTCAGTTGGGCCACTACATGCATCTTCAGAGTGGATAAGCCATGCAATATTGTGAGACTTCAGAGCCATCCCCTTCCCCATTCAATGCTAGTTTAAAACCCTCTTGATAAGGCCTGCTAGCTCATGGCCTAGCACCCTTCTACCCTTATTGGATAGATTCAACCCACCTGAGTCTAAGAAGCCAGTATCATTAAATGTTTCCCTGTGATCAAAGAACCCAAAGTTCTTCTGTTCACACCAACCCCTGAGCCACTTATTCATATCAAGGATTCTCTTATGAATCACATTATTGACCCCAGCTGTTACACGGATTGAACAAAACACTATTTGCAGACCTACTCTATCTATTGTCCAAGTTTCCTGAATTCACTTTTAATTGTCCTGACTCTCTTCTCAACAGCTTCATCACTACCAGCTTGCACCATCAACAACAGATAATAATTTGTTGATTTAATGAGTTTGGGTATCCTTCTGGTGATATTCTGAACCTGGGCTCTGGAGAAGCAGCAGACCTCCCTATGGGAAGGATCTGGTCTACAAACAGGACCCTTTGTCCCCCTCAAAAAGAGTCACCCACAACCACCACCCTTCTCTTCTTTTTCATACTTGATGTTTTGAGGTTTTCTTTTAGTGTGGGTACTCCTTGGAGGTTCACTAATTAAAAGAATTTCATCTATGTCGTCATCCTGATCCCCAAAATCCAGAGCCACGAACCTGTTCTCTAAGGGCCGATGGAAGGGTGGCATCTGGTAGGGTGAGTGGGGCAGAAGTGGGTTCTGTTTCTCGAATGAGTGGAAACGTGTTCCCATTCCTCGTCATCAGTGGGAACCCTACCTTATTCCTTGTGGGACAAAATTCTCAGCCTCTTCCAGGTCAGAAGTGCCTTCTTCCCTGTAATAGGGAAGACCAGGTTCCTCTGACTCCTGGGCAGCTCTAACAGATGAGAGAGTACCACTCCTCCTATCTATCTCCTTGTCATACCTTTGGATACTTCTCAGCCTATCCACCTCTTCCCTTAGCTCAGCCACCATGCAGAGCAGGTCATTCACCTGCTCACAGCATATGCAGGTTTCATCAACACTGCCCTCTTGCAGTGGCATAACACTCAGACATTCCCTTCAACCACATCATTTGCCAAGGGGATCGTCTGGGCAAACGAATCTCTCATAGTGGCTGTTTTAGCCCTAGATCGTTTAATCCCAACCATTACTAACAAGGGAAGGGATAGTAAATGATAGATTAGAAAGAAGAAACAAAAAGTAAACTCCACCTAACAAAACAAAATGGCATCTGCAACCTTGCCTGCTTACCCTGCCTGGGCGAGCTGCCACGCTAACTGCCTCTCTACAGCCAGTTATGATCCTGTTTGCCTACTCCTGTTTGCCTACTCCTGGTCGCCGTGCTCCAGGTTGCTGTGCTCCCTGAAATTTCCCAGCCTTAATTGCTGGAAGCCAAGCCCCACCAAGACTCCTCCTTCCAGCAACTCTGAAGGCAGGCTGGAAAATGTCAACCCATGACAGAGATGATGGAAGACCTTCAGGCACAGCATGCTTCACTTTGAAGGAACTTTCTGTCCATATGGGGCTTACCTTCCTATAGGGAATATTACTTTTTTTAAATATATTATCCATTTTGCATTTTCACCACATATGAAAAGACATATGTTGAGAACAATACATTTCTTTTTTTTTCTTTTTTTTTTTGTTATACTGTAAAATCAGTTCTGCTGACTTATCAAGACCAAATTCCTTTATGGTTCTGTTTTTACCACTGAAGCTTCAGTTGTCTTCTTTATGCTTGTGCTTTCAGGAATCCCTATTACAGCATAGTCCTTCTTTCCTGAAATATGGTGGATTAAGAGTTTGGGGTTTTTTTGGTTTGACGTTGTTAAATTTTTTCAGATTGTAAAATGTTTAATGCTTTCATAACTAAATAAACTTTTAAAACTGTATTTATAAAGTTCCATTTGTGTCTCCCACTGATGTCATATAAATACAGTGTATTTGGAATTGTCATGACTCCATGGATTTATTTGAATGATCAGATGTTTTCTCCAATGTTAATGTTTAGCTTACATAATAACAGATTTAATTATTTCTTTAACAAATATGCTTTTTCCCTTATAAATTATTATTCTTATTCTTCTTTCAGTTATATTCAATACTAGACCTCTTAATCTGAAACTGTGAACATTAATGGCATATTAACATTAAGAATGACAATTTACTCAAGAGTCTTAATATTCTACTAAAGAGAAAGTGAAAGTTTTTAATTGTCTGTTGTAGTTTTATTTTCTCTAGGATTTTCTCTAGGATGAGGTGTGGTTGGCGGTGGAAACAACAGTGAAGATTCAATACAGTTGTTTATCTGCAGAGCAGATACAAGTTACTCTTGTACAATATTAAATATGCCATTTATGCAGAATTGACAGTATGTGTATTAGAAGAGACAAAAATTGACTTATTGAAAAACACCCAACCTAGTTATAGTGAGGAGATGTTTTCATAGAGTCCCTGAGAAATCATTTGCTGGGCTTAAACATGTCCATTTCAGTCTTGGAAAATCTTTGCAGATAAAATTTATAAATTGTTCAAAGACTGTAGAACTATTACAAATAAGAAAATCAAAGAAATAAAACAAGATCTGTCAAATTAATTGCTCAAAATCAACAAAGTTATTTGGATTACTTTCTAACAGAAAATTGTAAGGTACCTTGGGATCAGGAATGACATACTGTCCCTGACAGCTTGGTGTCATTGGCAAACTTGCTGAGTTTACATTCAGTGTAACCACTGTGATCAATGGTTCAATGTCCAAGTGGAGATCAGTTATGAGTTCCTGAGTGTGACCATCCAGCCAATTCCTTATCTACCAAGCAGTCCAACTCTCAAATACATGTCTACTTGGTTGATTTTAGGTTGGACTGGATGATCTTTAAGGTCTTTTCCAGCCTCATCATTACTGTGATACTGTCTCTTTATTTCAGAGACAATGATGTTCTGTGGGACAGTGTCAAATGCTTATATATTATGCCTAGTCTAAATATAATCATTGCTTTAATAAAAATATGCTGCAAATGGATTTTAGTTCTCTACAGCTATTTATTTGCTTAAAACCCATGAAGATAGTTGTACAGAAAGCTTAAATTTTGTTTCTGTATAGTAAAACCCAAGTTCAGATGTGGACATTCCTGAAAGTTCACAAGAGAACATTACTCTTAAGGCAAGAGTTTCCAGTTTTCATCTTCTGTGTATATTACTGGCTTGACAAAGGATGTATGATTTTGGGCTAACGGTTTTGGTAGATTAATCTCAGAGAAGGTTTAAGAGATAACCAGGGAGTAATTGTAGAAAGTGAACTTGATGCAAATTCCTGTTAACAGAAAAAGTGGATGGCTTGTAACAAAATAATTATTATGTTCTTCTGCATGAGCTCTACATACATTTTGTAACGGACAGTGTGTAATAAAAGCTATAGTGTTTTTTATTATGAAAATAATTTCTACATAGTTAATATTTTATGTAAAAAATGACCAAATAATTAAATGAAACCTGTTCTGAGTAACTCTTTACCTTATTCTGAAAGAGCAGTTAATTGATTCTGGATATTTTAGGGTTTAATGGTATTGTACAGATATATATAATCACTACCTTGCCCTGCTTGAATAGCAGCCATCTGTATATCTTTAGATGATTGCTTTGGTTGGATATGAGAAGCAGTCACTCTTTCCTTGACAAGGTAAGCAGAATGACAAGATACATAATGAGATTAATCTTTTAATACCACTATTGTATGTAAGTGCTATAATTGACTGTCCTGATTTTGACTGGGATACTTTTTTTCATAGTACCTTGCATGGTGCTATGCTTTGAATTTGTGATAAAAAAAGTGTTGATGATATACCAATGTTTTAATTATTGTGGACCAGTGCTTACACAGTGTCATGGCCTTTAGTGCTTCTTCCCATGTGGCCTCATCAGCAAACTAGTCTTGAGGTGCACAGAAATTGAGACAGCTGACCCAAACTGACCACAGAGCTATTTCATACTATATGACATAATGTTGAGCAATAAATGCTGGGGACAAAAAGGAGGATGGGCAAAAGATTTGTATTCATGGTCTTTATCTTTCCATTAATCTGATATTTGTGATGAAGGCATCTTTTCTTGAAGATGAATGAACACCTTACTGCTTAGGGAGTAATGAATTAACTTCTTGTTTTGCTTTGTTTGCATGTGCAGTTTTGTCTTTCCCATTTAAACTTTTTTAACTTTTTGCACTTCTGATTCTGTTCCCCATTGTACTGGAAGGATATGGGTGACTGGCTGTGTGCTGTTTACATGCCTGTAAGGATTAAACCATGACAATTCTGTCTTAGACCAATACAACTTTTTTTGAAAGAGCTCCTACAATACAGTTAAGTATACTGTACTAAATACATGTCAATTCCTTGTAGAATTTTTAGCAATTGTAGTTGGGATTCTTCATCTTTTCATCACTAAGAAAATTAGAAACATTTTGCATTGTTCCCATATTCTTACTATTTAGCTAAATAATGAATGAAAAAAAAAATCATTTCACTTTTAAATGGACAAGAGCCATGGAAGACAGAAAGCTATGTTGATCAGATAGAAAACTCAGTATTAAATCACATCATGCACTTACATTGTGCTATTGTGACAGAGACATTTTATTTTAATATTGAATAATACTTTAGAAATATGAGTGAAATATAAACACAGATAATACAAGATAGTAAACAAATTAAATAGTGGTTATTTAATCTCAGTTATTTTTTTCCCTGAAGGCTGACTGTATGAGGAAGAATAATTTATGCTGCCTTTAACTTTTCAAGTACAGCCACTGACAAACGTAAATCACATGAGATACCAACTACTTTAAAATTTTATGGTCAACACGGGAACAATGGAAAATTTAATTTAGATTAATTTTGAAATGTGAAGTAGATTGCAATAAACATCTCTAATTTGTTTTTCACATCATGTATATTCAAATATAGAAATTCTATTTATCATTTTTAAGTCATCTGCTTAAACTGTAAGAGAGTAAGTATATAAAGTGTGATGAACACTTTGATGGTTAATGCTTTTGTATAGCTGCTCTTGATTTCAGAATTATTCAGTGTTATGAAGAACTACTGAATCATTATTCTGAACATCCCATTGTCCTTAGTGATGTGCAAATCATGAAAATGGCAATTTTTCCTTATATGAAGAAGTCCCAGTTATTGAAGCCATTATTTTACAAAATTCATTTACCTGTCAAAGAGACTATGCAGTGCAAATTGGATGAGGAAACACTGAGGTGAGTCGAGGGCTGCTTGTGTTATAGAGCTCAAAGAGTTGTCACCAATGGTGCAGGGTCAAGTCAGAGACCTGTGACTATCAGCGTTCCTGAGGGGTTGGTGCTGTGTCCAGTCTTGTTCAACATACTCTTCAACAACCTGGAAAAGGGGACAGAGAGTATCCTCAGCAAATTTGTTGATAATACAAATCTGGGAGGAGTGGCTGACACACCAGAGGACCTGCCATTCAGTGTGACCTGAACAGACTGAAGAGCTGTGGGCAAAGACCTGCCTAATGAGATTCAACAGCAGCAACTGTAGGATCCTGTATCTGGGGAGGAACAACCCTTTGCATCAGTATAAGTTAGGTATAGAACCATGAAGGAATGACCTTGGAGTTGTGATAGACAGTAAGCTGTCCATAAGCTAACATTGTACTCTTGTTGCCAAGAAGGCCAACGGTATTCTAGGGTGAATTATGAAGTATGTGGTCAGTAGATCTAGTGAGGTCATCTTCCCCTTTTACTCTGCCCTGGTGAGGTCACATCTGCAGTACCATGTTCAGTTCTGGGCTCCCCAGTTCAAGAGGGATATAGCTGAGGGGCTGGAGCATCTGTCTTATGAGGAAAGGTTGAGAGAGCTGGGACTGTTTAGCCTTGAGAAGACAAGAATGAGAGGAAACCTGATCCACACCTATAAATATCTGGAGGGTGGCTGTGGGCAGGACAGTGACAGTTTTTTTTTTTCAGTTCTGCCCAGTGACAGGACAAGGAGCAATAAGCACAAAAACTGGAACACAAGCAGTTTCACTGAGAAATAAGAAAAAGCGTCTTTACAGTGCTAGTCACAAAGCACTAGAACAAGCTGCCTAGAGATGGTGTGGAGTATTCTTCTCTGGAGATATTCAAATGTCTCCTGGATGCAGTCCTGTGCAATATTCTCTAAGCAATCCTGCTTTGGCAGTAGTGTTGGAGGTCCTTTCCAATCAAGAAGATTATGTATTTTGGGAGCATTCTATACCTGGCTTTCTTTATGGAAGAGCTTGGGGGGGTCTCAAGGAAAATGCAAAACCAGCGCAGACAAAGGTGGACACTATGAAGTCAGCAGTGACAAGGAGACACCCAGGGAGTGCTGCAAGATAGCCACAGGTGGAGTTCACCCCCAACCCTCACATACTACACACTATCTAGACTCTGAGGGTCTCTCTGGACCTGTCTTGGCTGTAATAGAACCCTGCCTTTCAGCCAGGCCCCACCAATGGACTAACCTCTTGACCTGGACTTGAGGAACACCATCCATGTATCTGATTTTGATATTCCTCACTGGGCCTGATCCTAACCCCATAGCTCCCAGCACCTCAGATCTAAGGAGCTGCTGGCCCTGATAATTTACAAATTATAATTTTGTATGATTCTGTTATCAGTTCATGCAAAAACACTTTCACCAAGTAGCCACAGATTTTTGGAAGACTGAAGACCATATGGAGTAGTTCAGAGCTGCCTAAACCCTTTGGATTAAATAAGTTGTTCTGTTCTCAACTTTTTCTTACATTTAGTTTTGACTTTTATATCATGCTTTTAACCAAGAGTGGTGTCCTGGCTTAAAATAAACTTAATTATTTTCTGTAGTTCTGTTTTGCATCTACACCTTTTCTAAGTAACTGTACTTTCTGAAGGTAACATCATATTTTTGTAGTGTCAGCTTCTATAAGTGATAACACGTTATATTTACACTTACTATAAAGGATTGGCATTCTTTTTAACTTACTGATGACTATTTGAACTTTTATCTGAACTAACTTTAGGTTTCAGAATAAAGAATTTATTTAACTCAAACGTTCTCAGGAGTAGAAATTCTTCCTGCATTTCTCAAATGTGAGTGAAGCCTTGGCAAAATCCATTTATTGATAGGATACATAAGCCAATGTATGATTAACCAGTTGTTCTTGTTGCCTGGTGTACTTTACTCTTCTAACTGTCAGTAATTTTTTTAATGGAAGAGGTTTTTCTTTGTATATTTTTGAGTTTGAGTATTGATTTGGGAGAAATAAGGTTTGGTTTTTTGTGTATGTGTATCTTTTGTGGATTTTTTTGCTTTTTTGAAAACACATTAGTCACCAAAGTCTGGTTTGGGCTGAGATATAAGTATTTTTTCTTCCTAATACTAGAATAGTATTAGAATAACTAGAGTCTCTTAGAATAACTGGAATAGTATTAGGAAAATAAGAATGTTTTAGAAAATTAGTATGAGAAGAATGTTGCTAATACACTTAATTTTTTAATTCCTAGGAAATCAGGCATTTTTTAGCTTCTTGTGTCTGGCTAGTGTGCAGGTGCACAGGAAACTGGGAGGAATGATAACCAGGGTAACAAATAAAAAAATAAAAGTGGAATATCGCATATCATATAAAGGCATGATCACTATAGAGATGAAGATGGCCCCAGAACCTGAGGCTCTTCTTATTTTTTCTTTCCTCTGGGGCCACTGAGTGAGAATGGGCTGGGCATTGGTCAGCATGTGGTGAGCAATTGCAGTGTATGTCACTCATTGTACACTATTATTATTAATAATAATAATTTTTTTTTTTTAAGTGCCATCCTATAATTCCTCTTTCCTCTATCCCTCCTTATGTCTCCCTCATTCCCTGGCATGCAAGTGCCTCTATGGTGTTTGACTGCTGGCCAAGTTCAAACCATGACAGCTGGCCAAGACCTTCACTGTACCTGTTTTTTTCATGTAGACTTTCAAAATAGAACAGCCTGATGCATTGAAGGCAGAAAATACTTCAGACTAAAGCTGGTTGAATATTGACATTGACTGTAAGGGTCATCTTAAATGGGAGGCATATATTATTTTTAATTATTATTAATTATTAATAACAATACAAAGGTTTGCTCCTCTATCCAATCAGTCATGAGCCTGAAAGGAATAAAGAATCATATATTATCAGTTTTCAGACACTTGTCAATGTGTGCTACACAACTTCTTGTAGGTAATATGACATGGGTAACAACAGCTGATGAAATAGAAACAGGACTGCAAGCAGGGTGTATAGGCACAATTACACAAAACCTTCCTCATCATGGCAATGGTTGCCCATTAATTTATAAAGCTGTAGAGAAATTAGAGAGCACAAACTTTGCTTAAGATGGTGATTAATCAAATTTAAAATTAACCGAATATTGAGTCTTTTGGGAAAGTAAATGTCTTGGGTTATGGAATCAAGAAGATTGTATTCTATTTTCATCTGTTGGAAGCAGTTGAGAAGCTGTATAGGGGATGGGGGAGTGAATGCCTCGGTACCGACTCAATTGTTAAAACCAGGTGGGGCGATATTTTTTTTAAGTATCTCTGCTGATGGGCCATCAAGACCCATCTCATCCTATTGTGAGACGCTTCACCCAGTGGGGGGAGGTGGGGGGGAAGCTGACCGTGCCCGTGTGGAGCGGCACGAACTGGGACTCAGAAAAAGGAGTGGGGCTCACTCTCTGGGGAGGCTCGTTCTCGACTGGGTCTTGCGCTGGACTGGGGCTCGCTCTCTACGGGAGTTTTCCTGTCCCCGGACCCTGCAATACCCAGCTGAAGCCGCCTTTCGCGTGCTTTTTTCGGTGCCGCTCTCCACCACTGCCCCTGCTGCTTCCACGGCATCCAGCTTCTCTCCGAGACTTTCTGCCTCCCGCTCCCCCTCCGGAGTTTCTTGCTATTGTGACTGCCGGCTCTTTCTCCCTCCTGCCTTCTGCAGCCTCTGCCTGCACCCGCACCGAGGAAAAAGTCTCTCTCCACGAACTGTAGCAGGTTTTGCTCTGTCGGGATCCCTAGGACTTTTCTTTTGACTGGTTGTTTGGGTGTACTGTTGGGTTTTCTTAGTGTTCTTACTAAAGAATTGTTGTTCCTTTTCCCAAATCTTTCGCCTGAAGGCCTTTAAATTGAAGGAATTTGGTACCTGTCTTCCTAAACCGAGACAGTAAAGAAGTCAATTTGAACAGAAATATGTAAGAAGCATGGAGGTTCATGATTGTGGGGTGGGACCTTGAAGTGAGGCAATGGTAGACACACCTGTTTTGATACTGCCACAATTCTCCTTGTAGCAGTATTACCTCTGTCCAGGCTTGACCCAGCATTATCCACTGCGATACCATAATGTCCTGTATTGTGAATGCTTTTATTAACTTAATTGAGAGTCTTTCTCATCAGCTAGGTTATTAATAGATTGTTGGAAGAGATGAAAGTAAACATGAAAGTTATACATGAAAGTTACACAGGAGGTATGTGTAAACAGGGCCACCTGCACCCTGAAACAACAGGTTTTGTGACTGTAGATTGCTTTTCTTGGAATGCATGTCTATATAAATATGTGTGGGAAGAAGGCAAGTTGAGATTAATCATAGAAGGGTGTTTGAAATCTGTGGGTGCATGTTTGCTTTTTGTGAGCAATCAACACTATAATTTATCTGTTGTGGTGTTGCTATTGTTCCTAAATGCACAGTTCACTGGTTGTTAATTGAATGTTTTCCCAATAAATGAATAAACCACTTTGATCCTGATTTGATTTGAGCAGTGCAAACTGAGCAGTTTTCCCCTGTGACAACATTTTTTAAATTTTTTGTGACTCAAATAAGTACTTTAATGTTATTTAAACAGCCTTATGGCTGAAATTATTACTGGAGTTCTGTGATTATGAGAAAATACATCCTTTTTTACTTCTGTCAGCTATTGTATATGGATTTCTGAAAAACTATTTATCAAGTTATTTCTATTACCATGTGAATTCTTAGAAGTATAAGAATACACCACTTCTAGCAAAGACTTTAACATTTTGCACATAGAAAAAATTAATTTTCAGTATTTAACTACTTACAATAATAAACATGGCATAATTTATTGTTTCTGTAACTTGAAATAGTACTTTACAAATACATGTGTAAGTATTTTTAAAAGCTGAAACAGTGACTCTCTGTAGTCTACAATATTGTGAAGTTAAGTGTGAAGGAAATAACTTGAAAGGAAAATGTCTCTTAATGACTTCTTGCCAATTACACAGACTCTTATTGTTTTTGTTTGCTGAGTAGACCACTGCCACTACAAACCTGATTAAAGATTTTGCTAGTTAGAATTTTGCCTTTGCTGGTTTAAGTCCTCAAGCATTTTAATGAACTTCTACTTTAGAGTCTCAGGACTTGTTTGAGCTTACCTTAGCCTGAGGGGATGTTTCTGCACTATTTTACAGGTCAAGTGACTATTGCTTAACCCATCCCCTACTTTTCAACTGGGAATACCACATTTCCTAAAAGTCTTACAAATCTCAGTAACAAGGTGGCAACTCAATAACTTCCACTTCCTGTGCCTGTTCTCATGAGGAAGTTTAAAACAATAATGTTAAGGTCAAGAGAAACACTTTTATGAATATAACACGAACAAAAAACAGAATATATTGTTATACTTTCATAAAACAATTTTGAATGCTTTATGAATTAGACTTCTCTGCACTAGTTAGGTAGTTTGGTACTAACACTACTGGTATGTTAGTAACAGCTTCGGTATATGGCTGTTAAGCCTTTAATTAGGCTAGCCATACTTTCTTGTCCCTGTGTATGTGACATGTTCCTTCTAAGACTTCAGGTGCAACTATCTCAGTTTGCAGGTATTCAGCTGTCAGCAGATATTCAGTAGTTAGAACTCCTTAGAGGCTAGTGGAAATATAACAGGCTCTGCCTTCTCACTTATTCAGAAACAGGTGATTTTGAATATGATAGTTTAAATCTTCAATCCACATGTTCTTTCTTGGCAAACATACAGATGACACAAGATTGCTGACCTCAACATTACAGAAACAAAGCAAAAGTAAGGACCCAGGTAACTTTATATGCTAGGTATATGAACTCTGAGTAGCTATTCCTTTCTTTTCTTGTAAATATTCAAAATAAGTACAAGAGGAACAAACATTAAAAAAAAATAAAACAAAGATAAGAAAACAAAGAAAGAAAAAAATACAATATTTTCTCATCTTAATAAGCTGTCTGGGTTCCTGTTCCCTTTACAGGCCTTACCTTTTCTGAGGCTTTCAGCAGTGACTTCCAACAGGGCTGTCAATATGAATTCCTCTGTCCTTGCAAGGATCTAAATTACACTTCTTAATGCACATGCTGCTCTGCATGTGTATTCTGTAGGATACAGCCAAAGGTACAAGTCTGAAAACAGATGTAAATATTAGCATGTATGAAGGCCATGCATTAATTGTGTGGAAGCTGCTTTAAATGCTTCATACTGCATGGTTTTGCATGTTTCTCTCTCTCGTAGCTTCTGATGCTGTTGTATATTAAATATGACAGAAAGGTAAATATCTAGAAGGAATTAATTCTTTCTGTATATTTTGTGAAAATAAGCATCCAGATAGAAAAGATAAATGTCATTAATGCTCTCACTGGGAAAACCAATTTTAGATTCCACTAAAGTGTCAGCAGACACACAGCACCAGTCTTACAGGTCCATATGGGTGAGGTTTATCTCAGAGTGGAAAAAGGGTTCTGGGGCAGGAATTGGAAGGGCTCATTCAGAGGGCTTTAAACTAGATTTGAAGGGGGATGGGATAGTCGATGGGTGTGTACCAGTGGGAGAGAGCTCTCATCTTAATGAAAAACATGTGGCCTCTCCCTGTCCTAGAGTGAAATCTGAGTGCTCAGCTCAGTCCCTAGAATGAGTGTACACCAGTGCACACAGCATAGGGAATAAGCAGGAGGAGTTAGAATCATCACTCCAGTGATTATGATCTACTGGCAATTACAGAGACTTGGTGAGACAGCTTGCATGACTGGAAGGTGGTCATGCACAGCTATGTCTTTTTCAGGAGAGACAGATCAGCAAGGTGAGGTGGTGGAGTTGCTCTTTATCTGAGAGGGCAACTGGAATGTATTGAGTTCTGTCCAGGTATGGATGAAGAGTGAGTTGAGAGTTTGTGGTTGAGGATCAAGGGGCAGGCTGGTATGGGTGGCACTGTTGTGGGTGTCTATTACAGGCCACCAGATCAGAAGTCATGGAGATCAGGAGGGGTGCCTGAGAACTAGAGGTTAACAAATGTCACTCCAATCTTCAAAAAGGATAAGAAGGAGGACCCAGGTAAATGTAGACCAGTCAGCCTCACCTCCATAGCAGGAAAGGTGATGGAACAATTTGTCCTGGATGCTGTCTCTAAGCATATCAAGGACAAGAGGGTCAATAGGGACAGTCAGCATGGTTTCACCAAGGGGAAGTCATGCTTGACCAAACTGATAGTCTTTTATGATGGCATAACCGGGTGGATAGATGACGGCAAAGCTCTGGATGTGGTCCGTCTTGACTTCTGTAAGGCATTTCAACTGGCTGCAGAATAGAAGCCAGGGAGTAGTGGTCGACGTAACAGAGTTTAGTTGGAGGTCTGTATTTAGTGAGGTCCCCAAAGGATCAATACTGGAACCAGTTCTATTCATTCTATTCATTAATAACTTTGATGAGGGATTAGGGTGCACTGCCAGCAAGTTTGCTGATGACACAATGTTGGGTCGTGTTGCCGACACCCTAGAAGACTGTGCTGCCATTCAGTGAGACCTGGACAGGCTAGAGAGCTGAACAGAGAGAAATTGAATGAAGTACAGTAAGGGTAAGTGTAGGGTCTTGCATCTGGGAAAGAACAACCCCAGGTATCAGGATAGGTTGGCGACTGACCTGTTGGAGAGAAGTGGATGAGAAAGGGACGAGGGGGTTCTAGTGGAAAGCAGGATGACTATGAGCCAGCAATGTGCTCCTGTGGCCAAGAGGGCCAACAGCATCCTGGGGAGGATCAGAAGGGGGGTGGTTAGCAGATCAAGGGAGGTTCTTCTCCCCCTCTACTCTTCACCAGTGAGACCTCATCTGGAGTATTGTGCCCAGTTCTGGACCACTCAATTCAAGAAGCTTACGGAGCTGCCTGAAGGTGTCCAGCATAGAGCAACAAAAATGATGAAGCAGGTAGAGTACCTCCCTTATGAGGAAAGGCTGAGGGAGCTGGGGCTCTCTAGCTTGTCAAAGAGGAGGCTGAGGGGTGACCTCATTAATGTCTGTAAGTATGTGAGGGGTGGGTGTCAGGAAGTTGAAGCCAGATAACCAAGGTTATCTGGTGATAGGACAAGGGGCAATGGGTGCAAGCTGGAACATATGAGGTTCCATATAAATATCAGAAGGAACTTCTTCCCAGTGAGGGTAATGGAGCATTGGAACAAGCTGCCCAGGGTGGGGTTTGAGTCTCTTTCTCTGGAGACGTCCACCTGGATGTGTTCCTGTGTGACTTGTTCTATGTGATCCTGCTGTGTCATAAGGATTGGACTAAATGATCTTTTGAGGTCCCTTCCGATCCCTAATGATTCTATGAATAAATTTCCATTTTATCTTGCTCTATGGAAATCTGCTCCTCCTCCCAAGGCTTGGTTGCATACGAGAAGCAGAAAGCAGAAAAAATGGAGTGTGATTCTAGCAATTTGGGCATTCAGTAGGGAGAGACATAAGAATCTCATTAATACAATTTTGCTTGTTTCGCTTAATTCTATTTTTCATACAATACTAGTGAAAAAAATATGTGGTAAAGACAATATGTTACCTCTTTTCCACTCCTTTTCAGTAGATGCTCTCTTCTTTAAAAAATGAAAAGCTTTTCTCAATTGAGTAATAATCCTCAGGTAATTGCTGTAGATAAATAGAATCTAGTGTGTTAGGTATGCTTAGGTTTTAATACAAGCAAATATTATATGGTTAGTGGAGAGTTAGTGCCTAAAATCAGTATCCTTAATTTCACTTTTGAGGTGCATGCATCTCTGTAGAGATAGCAAGCTTCTATAAAGTGGAGTTCTACAATCCTCTACTGGTTTCATGTACAAATATTCAGTTGCCTTTGAAGGACTTTTATTTTCCCCTAATGAGATTAAATATTACTTACTTTTACGTGATAAGACAGGCAGAAAATTAGGTGAATGATAACTATTTCTTCTTCCTTTTCCTTTTCATCATGGGTATTTTTTCCCTTTTATAAATGTTTATTTTGTTTTTTTAATTAGACTTGTTAAAAAAAATTGGAAAATATATATTTATGTTTTCATTTAAATAGTTTGTTTCCCATCCTGGGTCCGAATGTTGATGAACCTTAGCAATTTCTTTAAGCTGTGACTCTGCAGAATCACAGAATCATATAATCACAGAATTATAGAATTGTTGTGTCTGGAAATTACATCTATAAGTTATGTGTTTCAATGAACCTGCTCAAGCAGACAGCCCAGAATGGTGTTCTAAGAGCTTCTGAATATAAACTCCAAGGAGGAAGGCTCCAAAGCCTCTCTAAGTTAACTGCAGGGTTTCAAGACCCTCATGGTAAAAAATGTCTGTCTTAGATCTAGTCTAAATCTACTCTTTTTTACCTTGAGGCCATTTCACCTTGTCCTCTTACAAGCCATACTACAATCTGTTATTATATTTCTTATAAATCCAATTTAAGTACTGAAAGGACAAAATAAACCCCTCAGAGCCTCAGGCTGAAAAACACCAAGTCTCTCAGCCTCTCTTATGAGAGCTTTTCCATCCCTATGAACATCTTCAAATTCTTTACTGTGAGAGTGGTTAGGCACTGGACCACACTGCCCAGGGAGGTGGTGGAGTCACCATCAGTGAAAGTGTTTAAAAAATCTTTAGATGTGACAATTGAGGTTATGATCTAGTGGTTAGGGAGATGCTGGAATGAAGGCTGAACATGATGATCCTGGAGGTCCTTTCCAGAAATAATGATTCTATGGCTCAACAGATGGACCTCTCTGTCCATCAAATACTCGTAGTAAAAGGCTCCATGTCCTAGTGGAGATCAGTTACGAGCGTAGTTCCTCAGGGGTCTGGTTTGGGTCCAGTGCTGTCAGTGACATGGACAGTGGCATTGAGTGCACTCTCAGCAAATGTGCAAATGGTGCTAAGCTTTGTGGTGTGGTCAACACACAAGGGACACCAACCAGAAGGACCTTGACAGGCTTGAGAAGTGGGCCTATGCAAACTGCACGAGGTTTGACAAGTCTGAGTGAAAGGTCCTGAATCTGAATTGGAGCAATTAGATTAAAAATTAAAAGAGGATTTAGTCTGAGGTGAGACACAATGTGAACAGTTAAGATAATCATACATTTAAAATAGTAATAACTATACATAGTGTGATATAATCTAGATAATAATAAGAATATAAAGAATAATGATAGTAGCAACAGTAATAATAATGGAAATAATGAAATAATATACTCCTATGGAAAAATAAAAATTAAAGCAGTAGGATTAAAGGAAGGTCTAAATAACTATTACAACATAAAGTTGCAGTACCCTCAAGAAAGGATTTTAAGACGAACAAGGAATATTCACCTGGAAAATATGGACTTCTTTTTTAAAAAGATTTTAGCAATCTTCTTCTTTTAGAATAATACACTTTTTTCCCTAATGTTTTCTCCCTTGTGCAGAATTACAATATCACAAAATTATGTTTACTATTAATTATATTTTAATATATTTGCATATTTATTTCTGTTTTTAATTACTCTATATACTACATCTATATTCTATATACTCTATATTCTACATCTTCAGAAATATATTTAGCTTCAGTTTGAAATAGAGTCAACACAGCTGATATTTGTAAGGTTTCTGCAATATCTTTATATTTTTCACTCATCCAGACAGACTTTCTGATTTTGCACTGCAAGTAGTAGTCCACATTAAATTATATGTATTTTAAGAAATTAAGTTTGCTCAGTTTGCATGATATTGTACAACTTTTTCAGGTAAATATCTTCTGTATTATTTTCTCACCCTCGAGACAGATAATTCATCATACAGTCTATATATGCAGCTTTCTCTCTGGTTTTACTGATTAAATGGTGTTTTCTGAATAATCAGCTT
The DNA here is from genome assembly GCA_013397515.1 of Upupa epops. Classification (NCBI taxonomy): domain Eukaryota; kingdom Metazoa; phylum Chordata; class Aves; order Bucerotiformes; family Upupidae; genus Upupa; species Upupa epops. Next base: position 37,972 of record VZRI01013785.1, on the reverse strand, counting down.
CTATATGCCAACCCCTTCATATGAAAAAAAGAAAGAAATGAGAGGCTAGTGAAAATACATTTCTTAAAAAAATATATATGATTTCTGGCATAGAGTATGTGAATTAAATACTGAGAAATTGAACATATCTTTTTCTTATAACTTAAGCTTCATTTTCATCAGCACAAAAAACTGTTCATGTAATTTTCAAGAAAATTAGCAACAAAAACAATAGCTAAGAGCCAAAAAATATCCATAGTTTCTTCTGATATAAGTGATGAAAATGTGACTCAATATCATCTATTTATGTTTCACCAAAAAAAGCAGAACAACTCTAAATCTGGAAGATGAGGAAGACCAATACAACTAGTGATTTTACATTCTAATGGAAGCATAGCTTCTAAATTTTTATGTGCTATATCTTTGAAGAATTTAGCTGCAAAAAGTCTTAATTCTCACATTTCATTCATATTGTATGAAGTGATTTCTCACAAAGTTATAAGTAGTGTTGTTTGTTAAAGCAGTGAGATCATACTGGAGTTCTGTAAAGGACTTTGTCAAGACTGTGTTTGTAATGGATATTTCAACATTGTTGGAACATCTTGACTCACCATCACTGCAGCAACACAGCACCTGTCTGACCACAAAACCACACATCTCCTGTTTGTACCTTCACTCCTGCACATGCACCCAGACTCAGGGACAGAAAAATCCTCCACAGAGATGGTATTGGGCATGTGCACTACTGCTGAGTGGTGGGAAGACAGAACAAAATAACTCTCAGAATATGCTAATCAATTCTCGGAAGAAGTGATGACCCCTCAATAAGAGAACCATCACTACCAGCACCCAGTGCAATTCCCCACCTGACGTGAAGTTGATTTGGACTGACAGGACGCCACAGCTCCGTGGTGGTAGCTATTGCACCTTTACTTTACATTTTTTCCTTCTCTTTCTCTCCTTTTCCTGCCTCTATGCAAACATTTTTGAAACTAGTAAACTCCTTTTCTTTATGGCATTTGACCTCATTTCTGTCTTAATCTCACTCTGGTTATAACAAAGAATCTACCCAAGACCTGGCCATTCTGAGTCTGGACAAGATCAAACAATGTAACTGTAAACATTCGTATCTTTCCAATATTCTTAATACATTTAAATTTTAGATTCTGAATAAGCAGTTGAGTAAGCATTACTATTTCTATTTGCAGTATATTAACACACATATTTTGATGTTTAACTTGTGATATGTCATCATAACGAAAATGAAAAATACTTGTCTTTGTTTAATTTCTTTCTCAGTTCAAAGGGAGAGTTTCTGTGATCACAGATGTGCACATCAAGACAGCGGACAAATAATGAGGAAAAAAAACCTGCTTCCTGTCAAATAATCTGTTGCAGACATATCGGTTTTGGTTTTCCCATTTAGATCCACTTGCAGAACCTTTAGATGCACTATAGAATGTTTTTAAATATATACGTTTTATCTGACAGGTCTCCCATAAATAAGACAAGTGAGAATTGCTTATCTCTCTGCTTTTTAACTCAGGAAAAAGTTATTTGATGCTTTCTATTTTAAAAACATGTATAAAAGCTATTGTTGGCTCATGTCCAGCATTTCATCCACTAGTACCTCCAAGTGCTTCTATACAACACTGTTCTCAATTGACTCATCTCCCAGCTGACACTGATGCTAGCCAAACTCCAACCCTGGTGCAGGATCTTGCACTTGGTCATGTTGAACAGCATGAGGTTTGTACAAGTCCATTGCTCCAGCTGTCTAGGTTCCTCTGAATGACATCCCAACCCTTTTACGTATCAGCTGCACTACTCAACTTGGCGTCATCTGCAAACTTGCTGAGAGTGCACTCAATATCACTGTCTGTCACTGATGACAAAATTAAATGGCATTGGTCTAAGTATATCTTTTGAGGGAGTTTAGATAGAAGGAAGTGATGTATCATGTCAAACACTTTGCAATTCCAGACAGATTACATCCATGGCTGTTCCCCATCCACTGATGAGGTCATTCCATTTGTAGCATGCAGGACTTTTCCATGGGGAATCCATATGACTGTCTTGAATCACCTCCCTGATCTCCACATGCTTTAATATAAATTCTAGGAAGATCTGTTCCATGATCTTCCCAGGGACACAGGTGAAACTGTCAGATCAGTAGTTTCCATGGTCCTCCTTTCTATCCTTTCTAAAAATGCATGCAATATTTCCCTTTTTTTGGTTATCAGGGACTTCACCTGACTGCCAGGACCTTTGAGTTGTCATAGAGTGTCATTTCACTGAGGATTCTGGGATGCACCTTAACAGATCTCATTGAGTTATACATCTTCAAGTTTCTCAGGTGATCATGAAGCTGAGTGATCACAAACCCTTACATGGGTTAATTTTGGATGACTGACCCTGACATAACAGACTGCTTGAGAATTAATCATATCCCTTCTCATGCTGTATAAATTTGTGTTTTTGCTGTCTGAATTCTTGTATTTTCAGCTGGTGGGTTTGGTCTCACTGTTGGCTGCCTGCAAGCATCTAAAATCTCATTGTACTGGTGTATTTGTAATTCAGGATTTGGGTAAAAAATCCAAATTATCTCCTTTTCCCTTTCCCTTAGAGCTCTATACGTCCCTTGCAGTTTCCTTTTCCTGTCTTGGATCTAGTCCTCTGGGTCTTGAATCATTTCACCCCACACTCACCTTTTTCTTTACTCAATTGCTGCTTAGGTATCCAAAATACTTTTATGCACTATAGGTCTTGCCTCCAGTATCTGCTCACAAAAATCCTTCTGGCTGTAGTGTATCTGCTGACTCACGTGGCTATCTCAGTCTGAGGTATTTCTAATGACAGATAACAAATATGTTAAAAAAATCTATATCTTGTTAAATATAAAGTTTTGGGTAATATTTAGTACATACATCTAAAATCACAAGTTTACCTGTTAGGAAGAAGGTATCTGAATGTACATTAAATTAGCAGAAATCCAGAGATGTGTTTATTCACACAAACTCAAACATTCCTTAGGTTACCTAATACATCTGTCCAGAATGAGTGAAAAGTGAAAAAGTCATATAAATTACAGGAGATCTGTGTCATTCAGTAATCTGGATGCTGGGAAGCATATCCCCTGAAATGTCTCTGAAATGACACTGGATTCCCATATTCAAGTAAGTGGATGAAGTCTTACTCAAGTGATTTTATCTATTGACATTTGTGTCATTTCAGACACCCACCATACATGCAAGAAACTAAATTTAGGTGAATTAGTTTGGAACTCAGTCCTATCTCTAGGGAAACAGTAATTAGCATCTGCTGTGATGAACCTTGTAAAGCTGGTACACTGGAGGAATAGAAGAGAACTTTTCTACTAAATACGCAGAAGAGATAGGATTTAACCAATTAAAATTTCTCTCCTTTTTCATCTCCTAGCTGTGAAAAATTGAAAAGGGGACAGTTTTAGCCCACCAGCCCCAGGGTTACTAGAAATCTGTTTCATACAGATTTCTGCTCTTCTTTAAGAATGTATGATCTTTTTCTATGTCCAAAATACGCATTCGTTATACTCTGTAGATCCCACACTGATATTCCCTCTGATAAAGTATGCAAACCAGGACAACTATTGCAGCTGTTATGGTCCTCTTGCTGACCAGCTATTATTTTTACAAAAGGGTCGTGTATAGTAAGTCACACTATGAAAGACACCTCTGTCTTGTATAGAGATATAAACAATATTGAAGATATTTGACAAATAGATAATGCTTATCTATTTGGAGTTCCTCACATAACCACCTAAAGTATCAAAACAGATTGAAAAAAGTGAGGCTTTCACTGTTTAAAAATACAGGATGTTTTGAATACAGGATTTAGAAACATTTCAGCTGATAAACATGTAGCTGTAATAAGTGAGAGGAGAGCAAGAAGATGGAAAGAAATACAGAAATTAAGAGATGATTAAGACATTTTTTACTTAATCTTTGATTCAATAGCCCTGGGAAACTCATGCTACTGTAATGAGTGCTGCTGCTTAGACCTTTAACTTTTGCCTAATGAGAAAAGCAGATCCAGAGAGATCAGTTCAAAGACAAGTGCTTCAAAGAGAAGCTGAGTATAAAACCATTTTCTCTCAAATTCCTTAGTCTGGATCCAAAAAAAATTTTTCTTCTGTCATCTGCTATTCTTCAGTATGAACAATTGGATAGGCTTGAAATTAGCAGTCACGTTATACAGAGAAATATTTCTTGACCAATTTTTTGAAAGAAGTATGGTTCACTTAATGTCCATGTTTAATTAGGTTTTGCCTGCTGGTCCACTACCTATTTGTTTCCCTCAATGACAATTGGTAACTTGTATTTCTAGAGGCCATCAGCACTAGTGGCTATGGAGCCTAGGTCTTCTAAACCTATAATATGATTTCTCACTCTCTTCCTGCTCCATTTTGTACATAGCAGAATTGTGCTTTTCTGCTAATTGTAGTCAGGATATACTCCATCAAACCCTCAAATGTGATTGATCATTCATTTACACCCTTTCTCTCAGCTCTCTAATACCAGAGTTGGACAGTTCCACAGATAAATTATATACTTTTGTGAATGCATGAAGAATTCTGTGTATTGTAATCTTTAATATCATCTCTCTAGAATGCCATATTAAAAGATTTTTAGCATATTTACTCTTACAAAGTTATTTGCATACATTATGTGTGCAAAGGTATGTATTGCATTCTGCTTTTTATTTACACAGGTCATACAGTGACCATGAAACTTGTGTTTAATGACATGTTTCTAAGTCATAAGATACATCATTCCTTTAGAATATCACCATCTGTTTGATATTCACACTACTGCATCTGCAAGTCAGTCTGTCTGTCATAATGGACTTTGAATGTTGATCTGTTTCTTGTGATGCAAGGGATCCTGAAGAATCATAGAATCATAGAATCATTAGAACTCCACAGTCAGTTAATCACTGCTATGAAGACCTAATAATCTGCAACAAATTTTTGACCCACGACAAAAGTTTCTATTTTGGAAGCTAGAAGAGGTTAATCAGAATCAAAGAAACCCACAAACATATTTAATATGATAAACAATTTGTCATTTTGCCACATAGTACACCATAGTATTCATACCATAGCTATCTGGAAGTGTCAGGAAAACACTTCTATTCTGTTTCTATTCTATAAATAATCAATATTTCTACTTAATTTCCTCTTCTGCCTTAATTTCTTTTTTTTTCTTCATACTTCACCTAACTGAGAAATATGAAGCCACATATTATGAACTTTGGGGGAAAAAAGTTGTAGTTCTTCCCACTAATATGCCTGCATTTCCTTTTTGCATTTACTTCCAACTATTTATCACACAAGAAATTAAAAATGGATAGGAAACAAAAACAATGACTAAGTGCTCATATCCTGATTGATCAGAATAAAGAAAGAGGGTGACTCAGGTTCATAGGTTCACTTGGTTTGAATTAATGATACTTAGACTATGGTTACACGTAAAAGTCAAATTTACTGAAGTTAGTAGATGCTGTGGCCAAAACGTAGAGAAAAGGGAAAAACTATAGATAAGAGTTTTAGAACACCACTCTGGACTATAGTGAGGTCTGGCATGTTTGAACTTGCTCCTCAGATACAGAGATTCTCAATGTCTCTCTGCATGTGTGGCAGGAATGTGGTGATGAGAGCAATCAGTGGCTGCTGTCTATGTTTGAGTCCTCTTTTATCCTCTACTGCGAGGGGCATTTTCTTCACCCTCGTAACATGAGTGACTTATTATTTTTGGGACAAAACAGCAGTGAAGTGAGTCTTTTGCTGTCTCCCTGGGAAGTGAAAACCCATCATATAGTGTTATTTATTCTGTTCTCAACACAGAATATATATATATATATATATAGAGAGAGAGAGAGAGAGAGATCTATATCTTCACAAGATGTAGCAGTTCCCACTGCCCTGCTCTCTCTCCTCATAATCATTTGAACCATTTCAACTGGTATTAACCAGACTCTGGCTACTACTTCATGGACTGAGAGGGAAAATTACAAGTGCAGAAGATCTTTATTCACCAAGGCAAAACAAACTTAAGGTCTTAGGTAAGTATCAACCCTTTTTGGTTTAGTAACTGTTTGGTGAAAAGGTGTAGGCTGGCACATCCAAGACTCTAGTTAATAATAGCATTTGTTCATTAGTGTAAATTACCCTCTTTGAGTCCTGTGATTATGAAGGTGCAGTTTTCTGAGTTAGGGATGCCTATCAGTCATTGCAATTTTGGAATTTCAGAGCAGACTGACAGCACTGGTCACAGTGAAGCTCTTGGGTAAGGTGATTTTCCCTAAAAGATAATTTTGAGCTGGACAAGTGATTTCAGCCACAGCTCTAAGCATGCAAGTGAACAAGATGCCTTTGTTTCATGGAACAGACTGCTAAAACACATCCACCCATGACTGCATCCTTTATGGTGTCCAGACCACCAGATTAGCACTGTATAGTGGGGAAACAGGTAAAATTGGGCTGTCTGTATCCAAATGGAGACACTTTGGGTGTATGAGAAATCAGAGTAAAACAAAAAAAAATATTCAACGTGCCTGTCTTGCAAGAGTAATCACAAGAGCAGAATCTAGAGTCTAGGTAACAGGATAACAAGTTTGAAGTTCTGACCAAGGCCTCTATGAAAGTTTCAGCAAGTTTTCAATAAGAAAATTAAGAACTTGAACCTACCTAAAGCAAAAGAAATGCTGCACAATGAAAAAGAAAGCATACATGGTAATAAATTAAAGGCAATACAAGGAAATAGGTTTAGAGAATAATCCTTTTCATGTCACATGCAGATAAACTCTGGAACTTATTGTTATAGAGTAAATATGTCTCCAGAAAGCAAATTAGACAAGTTCACAGAAGTCAGTTCCATTGATACCTGGTTAAACTAATGATCCACATGGGTATTTAAACTGCTAGTTTCTAGACTGCAGACAGAATGTATAAGAGAAAAACTTAGAATAAGTGCCATGGGCTCTATCAGTCTGAATCTAATTAATGTTATCTAACTGACTGAGTCTAACTCATGTTCTAGGGACAAAGCTAAGATGTAAAAATCATCTTCCATACATTACAACTAAGAATATATTTTTGGGAAAATAAGCCAATTTCCAGAAAGCAGTGCTTTACAAGTAGTGCTGTATAACACAGTTCATTATTTTATAATTCAGGTGTAAACATCTTCCTGTAACACAGTAAGATACAAAGTGGTTTTGGCTTAAAGGAAGAAAAAGGTTGTGGTGATGTGTTCAGATATAAAATTGCAGAGAGATGTATATCAGCAAGGAAGTACTGAAAAAATAAGTTTCTGGTAGCTTGTATAATTAAAAGATCATCAAAGTGATATCTCAAGATAGCTGGAGAAGGTCTTTTCACAAGGGCCTGTAGTGATAGGACAAGGGGCAATGGCGTGAAACTGAAAGAAGGTAGACTTAGATTTGATATTTGGAAGAATTTCTTCATTATGAGGGTGGTGAAGCATTAAAATGGGTTGCCCAAAGAGGTTCTGGATGTCTCATTCCTGGAATTTTTCCAAGGCCATGTTGGACATGGCATTGAGCCACCTGTTCTAGTGGGAGAGAAGTGTCTGCCCACAGCAGGTGGGTTGGAACTAGATGATCTTCACGATCTCTTCCAGCCTAAACCATTCTGTGATTCAGTGGTTTCAAAAAGGGAACTTTTGATTGTCCTGGGAACACGTATAGAGTATGTCATGGAAGGCTGCTCTGAAGAGAAGGCAAGTCCTTTACAATGAGAATAGTTAAACACTTGGACAAGTGAACCAGAAAAGACCCAGACTAACCTGATCTAAATGCAGTTTGTCTTACTTTGAGCAGGAGGTTTGAATTAGAGAGATCCAACAGACTCTTCAATCTGAAATATTATATTAGTCAGAAATCTAATTTCTGAAATATTCTTATATACATATAAAACATTAAACGAAGAATAACAGAGCAAAGCAAACCAAACCAACTAAGCAAACACTACCTCCCTACACTCCAAGCAAAGAAACAAGTTCCTACATCAGAATTTAGCATCCAATTATGACATAAAAAAATCTATATAACATATTTAATATACAGTTATGCACTTCGAATGTTCCAGATAATAGAATAAAATATCAGGAGAATATATGCTTAGATTTATACTTATCATTTTGTCCATATAAAGACTAATTTTCATTCAAAAAAATCCTATCAATGAGAAATTGATGACAAATTATAAATTAAGTAACATTCCATCCTGTATTTCTGAATACATTAAATAAATTAAAACCAAACTTCACCATTGAATTAATGAAATTCTGGCATCATTATTCTATCTAAAAAATAGGACAAATATCCCATGAATGACCTTTAAAACATTTTTGAAAGTCAATAAATGAAGTATGAGTAACATCTTTTAGATTACTAAACTGTTGTATTATGTGCATGCGGGCTTGCGGGATGTGACGCGATAGGTCCTCTATTCTGCTATGTCAGTAAAAAAAGGGGCGTACACGAAGGGCATGGGGTATATAAGTGTACGCCAAATGATAATAAATACCATTTGCTGTTCATCATATTGGTGTACACCTCGGTGAGTGGTCAAGCTACGGTCCCCCAGAGGAAAACGAACAGATCATGTAATGTTCACTGCAACACTCAACCTAAGTAAAACTATTCCTGCACAAATGGCCGAGAAGAAAGTCTTCACATTCATATTTTACTTACAGAAACTTGAATGCTTTTCAATGACTTATTATGAAATTATTTTAAGCTGTTTGGTTTCACACACCTCTTCTATATTATGTAAGGTAAAAAATGTTTCTCTACCTTGAAAGAGGAAAGCTCACTTCTACAATAAAATGAACTTGTTGAATTCTATTTCAATATGTGATTCCAGCCAGCAATGTAAATAATAATAAACATAATCAAATAAGTTCTTTGTAAATTTACTCAATTTCTGTAGATTTTTGTGCGTAATTCATCTCACCATACTTAGAAGGCAGCTAAAGAAAGAATGAGAACATTATGGCATGATTTCTTTCACTCATTTTAGCTAAGTTTTAGACATCTAAAATAGGGTAAGATTAATCCTACTTTTACTGTTCTGCAAGTGATCCTTTCTAAATCTGTGGTTTTACATAAATGTTAAACATGACCATTGCTGTGCTTCTATCTATTCCAAACACACTCTTATGATGCTTATGTGTATAAGTTACTAAATTAATACCATATATGTAGTCTGTGCTAAAATATATATTAATATTTTATGCTTCACAGTTTGTAAAGCATATTCAATTCATGTATTGACCTCATACAGTAATTCATGTTAGAAATCTATCACAGAGTAAGACAGAGGCCAGAAGTATCTGTATGATCGCCAAATCTGACAGAATATTCTATCATATACAGTATTTTAGAGCAAAAAATAATAAATTTTTACTATTTTTATGATTGTAATTATCATACAAAGTCTAACATGTCTTCTGTTCCAAGTCTAGTTATGTCTTTTACACTAAATTTCTACATTTGGTAACTTTTAAAGGCTCACTTTTAGATAAGGACTAGCTTCTATGCTGTATATGTAAGTACAGAAACTGACTAGCATGGAAGAATTCCTGCTGTATATTCCCATGATGACTACTTCTGAATACAATCAGTTTGCCTCCAGTATGAACATTTGCATCCAAGTAGCCTAAAACCATCCTAAGTCTGCAGATAGAGAAATAAACTTGTTATGGTTTTGTAAACTGTAAGCAAAATATGTAACCTTAATATGTGTTTTCAGCAATAAAAGGGTTTGGAATTTCAGCTTCCTGTTTCAGCACTCCCCTCCCTGCTCTTCTTATGGATTCCATCTTGGCTTCTTTCTCATCTGTGGTGAGAGAGAGACCACGTATCACTGAGATGGACAAAGCAGCTTGGAAATCAACGGATTCATGGTTGACTGAAATACAGACAGTTTGCTCCTTGTTCACAACTGTAGGAACTGGCATTTCAGAGGAAAGCACCTAGAACAGAGAGATGGAATTTAAAATGTCCAAAGATAATAAGAGACATGATTTGGAATTTCAGGGACATCATGGTTCTACAGAAGCAGAAACTGATGGAAGGCTTTTTTTCCCCTTTCAAGGATTTGTACATTATGGTTTGGGCTCATTTATGTAAGAACACTGTGGTGAATCACTGTATATCTTCGCATGTATGCTTTTTTATGGGGGTTGTGGGTTGTGTGTGGGATGAATTAAATAACTTGAACATTTTTATCAAATTTTTTGTTCAGTCTTTCTTTGCCTGCAGTACATGAGTGGTTTTGGTGTTTTTTCAAATTTTTCTTTGTGATTATTTTTTATTTCTGCTCATTATCACTTTAGTTGAATTTGTTGGTTTAAAATGTTTTTTAACCTGTGACAATTTTCACCTATTTTAGAATATCCATTTTTAGTTAGAAAACTTAACATAAATAAAATATGTACCACTATCTTAAACTAGACACCTTAATTTTAAATAACTGTTCACCAGATTAGCTTGGTTCTAATTTTCAGATAGAACAGAACTTAATAGATTTGGAAGTTAAATAACTAACCATATTAGTTAACATGGAATATATCATTCACATGGCTATGCCTGACTATAGTTACTTAATTTCTATCAATTTCTTTAATGTACCAAAAGATTATGTAAAATACCTATGCAAAGCCTTCACTGAAGACAAATGATAGTACTTTTCTGTTTAATTGTGCAAGACATACCACTGTTCCAAGGAATGCTCAAGCATATAAATATTCAAGCCTCCGTAAGCTGCAATCTCACACTCCTCCATATGGCAAAAAGCGATTCAGCAGTTGTTTGCAGAATATGCATCAAACAAAAAAAAAAAAAACTTGCAAAATTTACTTGCATGAATTTGGGAATGTGTGATATGCTCTAATTACTAGTAATTTTATAGCATTTGTCCACTCCATTGTATACTGTAAGAAAATAGAGAACTTGACAAATCTGAAGAATCTATACCACAACCAGAAGGATACAATAGAATATGTGAATTCATTATGTGTAGACTTCTATCTTAAATATGATGCTACATGCTTATCATGGTATTCTTTACCAACAGCTTGGAGAATGACTAAATACACAGAACCATTTGCATTTAGACATAGAATGATTAGCACTTTACAAAAAAAAGTATTTAAAACTATTCCTCATGAAAAATAAGTAACATTTCGAAATTTGGAATAAATTGTTTCCTTTCTAAAGAAATAAATCTCCCAGAAATAAATTTATCCCAGTAAAGTAAATGACAGTTGCCAATGTTAGGTTTTATTGTTACAGGCCTGTGTAAGACTGAGTGGCAGCTAGTAGCTCCATGTGCCTAGCCATTTTAAAGCACATTATCAAGATTTTTTTTAGATGTCTTTCATATGTTGTGCTAACACTTGTGGCATATCTCTTCTGGGACTACTATGCAGAAAGGTGATGTCAGAGCTATGCTTCAAAATTCACCTAAGCTAATCCAGTAGTGAATAAGATGGACAATATTGCTGGAGACTGTGGTATATATTTATTTTATTTAGCCACATGTCACTGTGTTGTTTGAAGTCTTCCATATTGTGTGTACGAAAATTCATTGTTTGGCTAGACAAGCATTCAAAGTAGATAACATGAAACTAGGAAGGTTCAGTTCACATACTGGGGAAAGAATGTGAATAGATGAACAATAAATCCTCTTCCCTTATGGAACTTAGAAGATTTTCCTTTCATGGATGGATTGATTTCCATTTTGACAAACTTATATTTGATACTGCATGGTTAAACTGTTCTAAATCTTTCTAGTCAAGTACATTAAATAACAGACTGTTAAGATTATTCTTATTTATGTTCTCTTCATTTTTATTTATAATCTAATTCATCTTTCTTTTTATGAATTGAAATATTTTTGAGAGCATTTATGGAGTGTTTCATCTATAAACAGTCAATATTTTGAAATATTTTGATGCTCAAGTACTCTTAGAAAATATTCCAAAGCAGAAGTTGTTTACTGAGTTAATGTTGCTTAGAAGCTGTGTAATATAATATAAAAAAAAATGTATAAGCAAGAAAAACTCTCAGATATTTTTTTTTTAAAAGCAGCTATTGCTAGTTCATATTGTGTTCAACTTTATTCATGCACAAGTCATGCCCAGTGAGTTGAAATCTAAGTTTCTTTCAGTGCAGTTTCTGCACATGTATTCTAGTCAGTATTAAAGTATAGATTTTTGTGCCTATCAAGATGAAAAACTTCAGAGCATGTCTGAAAACAGAATCTTTGCTGACAGAAGCAATTCACAAAGAAAACTGGAAACTTCTATGGAGATTAATGTTATACATTAACAGTCCCAAGGCCTTCTAGCCTTTCTTCATTCCCCTCAGCCTATGGATTACAGCTTCCTCCCCACCTGTCTGGAAGATCAACTGTGGGTAATAGTCATCTGATCTCACCACGTTAGGGAGCATTCTAGTGATACTCCTGATCCAGGCTCCAGGTAGACTGCAAACTTCCCTGTGAGGGTTAGCTCTGCATATTGAGCCCTCAGTCCCTTTCATGAGTGAGTCTCCAATAACTAGGACCCTTCTCTTTGTGGAGGAGGTTGTCATACTACTGGAAGATTTCCCAGATTTCTGCAACCTTGCTTTTTATAACATATCTTAGGCTTTTTTCTCTCTGCAACACCGTAATATATATCTCTTATTTATTCATAAGTTTCAAAATTTAATAGTACATAACAGCTAGATTTTTTTCTGAAATAGCATGATGTATTATGCATGCTCTTTTTGCCTTATGTATTATTTTTTCAGTATCTTCCCCATTTTTCCTGCAAATAAAACACAGTTATAGTTTACCTCCAAAAAACCCAGAATCTGAATGCTGCAAAAATGTGAATGTTAACATATCTTGGACATTTCCAATCAGCAAATATTGAACACAAAGTAAAGCAGATCCTTGAAGATTAATTTACTGCAAAAAGTTTAGTTGTGTGATTTGTTTTAAAAAAATCTAATCTTTTCAAACATAAATTTAGTATCACAAAAAGTTGTAACTGAAGAAAAACACAGAAGTATACAGGTAACTATGTAGGCATATATATATATATATATATCCAGAAATTAATTTGTCTTAGCTTACTAAGAGTGAACCATTCACCAAATTCACCATACCTGTTACTCCATATGCATTACATCTTGCAGTGTGTGCATGAACATTCTTTTGTATTATATATAATTTTTTTCTCATCAAAATTTTTGTATGTAAATTAAATGACACTGTCTGAAGTTATGGGCATCATAACTCTATGTGAATGAACTCATACTAATACCTTTGAACACCTTTGAAATGCTACTAATACACACATTTCTAATACGCTTCTTGTGTCTTGAGAGGATGTTGCTCACTCCTTCTTTCGTTTTAAATCTGTCTTATCAGCTTTGCTTTTCTCTCCGCCCCCCTCCG
>VZRI01013785.1:0-24432 GCA_013397515.1 Upupa epops | reverse complement strand
CTATGAACTGTATAACTCAAAGTTCTGTAGAAATATGAACAGATAGTTCTAGTTGGCATTAAGAACTTCAGACTGTGTTTGCTCCTTTTGCTCCTTTTGTTTTCTTGTTGGTTTTGGGGTTTTTTTATGTGCACTATATGAATTGTAGGGACTTTCAAGAATGTCTAAGTGACATAACAGCATACAGTATTGACAGTCAAAACATGGGAATCAGACTCAAGGAATAAGTTAGAATTAAACAAAGATTTTTAGTCTAATTTTATTATTCAGTTTTTGGACATTGCCTAAGCTGTATATAAAATGTATACAATTTTTGTATCAAGTTTGCACTTTTACTGGTTAACTTGAGAATTGCTGAGAGGCTTATAGTTGTCCTGTAATCACTAGGGCTCAACTGATCCAACAAATATCACCATTCACTAGCTCAAACTTGTATTGAATGGATTTATAGTGTCACTGACTTGCCACAGGTGGCTAATCCCAGGTAGGACTTTCCTAATTAAGGAGAGATTTGAGAGTCAATACAAAGAAAATCAAGGAGGCCACAGTCACCCCTTATGGCTAATGACCAAAGACAGACTCAGCAAAATCACATTTAATTTAAAACAATAAAAAAAATCCATTACCAAATGCAGAGACTGCAACTTCCAGTTAGCACAGATTCATGAAAGACAGGTCCTGTTCGACAAAACTGATCTCCTACTACAAGGTCACCCACTTAGTGGATGAAGTTTACCTTGTTTACCTTGACTTTAGTAGAGCCTTTGACACAGTTTCCCAAGTAAATGATCTTCTATGCTCCTGGCATCAAGTAGAATTAAGGGACATAGTTGTTGCTGGAGAATGGAAACAAGTCTGTGCTCAGAGCAACAGGTGAACTACCTCCCAGCCTCCCTCACCTCCTGGTTGCCCTTAGAACAGGTATGAGGCTATGGAACAGGTCAGGGAATTGAGGATGTAGAAACTGATTCATGACTGAGGTTGCCAAGGGCGAGTCATTCAGCATCAGGACTGCTGCTGTTAAGAAAAAAAGGAGGGGACAATATAATGACCATAACAAGTCTATTACCTCCCTCTTGTTATCACATGGCTTAGAGACATGTGCTGCCAGACGAATTCTGGGGTTTATGCTCATAGGGAGGTTTACAGAACATTAACAACACTGGCATCCTCTCAAAGTGGGTAAAGACCCTTGCTCATGAGTTAGCAAGGTTCATTGACAGGGCTTAAACTAGATTTGAATGAGAAAGAGAATAATAATAATGGGAGACAGGTTTGCAAATTTTATGTCATTTTTGGGAGTGAAGCCAGAGGCCCAGTGGAGCTGTATAAATACTGGTACATGCAACATGAGGAAAAAATGGACAAAGGAGGAGTTTGCCCTTGTTGACAAGGACTGGGTTAGAGACCAGTTAAGCAGTCTGGTTGTACAGAAATCCATGGGTCCTGATGGGATGCACCTGAGTGCTAAGGAAAATGGCAGAAGCCATTGCTATGCCAATCTCCATAAACTTTGGTAAGTCATGGAGAACAGGAGAGATGCCTGGGAACTGGAGGACAGCAGTGGATGTGGTCTAGCTTGACTTCAGTAAAGCATTTGACACAGACTTCCACAGCATCCTTGCAGACAAACTGAAGAAGTCCGGTCTGCACTATTGGGTAGTGAGGTGGATTGTGAACTGGCTTCAGGATAGAAGCTAGAGAGCAGTGTTTAATGGGGCAGAGTCTAGCTGGAGGCCTGTATCTAGTGGAGTCCCTCAAGGATCAGTACTGGGACCAGTCCTCTTCAATCTATTCGTTAATGACTTGGATGATGGATTAGAATGCACTGTTGCCAAGTTTGCTGGTGACACAAAGCTGGGTAGTGTCACCGACAACCCATCAGACTGTGCTGCCATTCAGCTAGACCTGGACAGGCTAGAGAGCTGGGCAGAGAGAAACTTAATGAGGTACAACAAGGGTAAGTGTAGAGTCTTGCATCTGGGCAAGAACAACCCCAGTCACCAGTATATGTTGGGGACTGACCTGCTGGAGAGCAGCATGGTAGAAAGGGAGTGCTGGTAGACAGCAGGATGATCAGAAGCCAGCAATATGCTCTTGTGGCCAAGAAGGCCAATGGCATCCTGCGGTGTATTGGAAGGTGTGTGGTTAGTAGAGCGAGAGATTTTCTTTTTCCTTTACTGTGTCCTGGTGAGACTGCATCTGGAATACTGTGTCCAGTTCTGGACTCCTTTGTTCATTATGCACATAGAACTGCTTGAAAGAGTCCAGTGTAGAGCCACAAAGATGATGAAGGAACTGTATCATCTCCCTTATGAGAAAAGGCTGAAGGAATTGGGTCTTGAGTTTGGAAAAAAAGGAGACTGATGAGTGATCTCATTAATGATTATAAATGATAAAAGAAGTGAGAGCTCTCTGGATGAGAAAGGATGGAAGACAGGAGAGACTGCAAGTACTCTTTTAACTAAAACATCAAAATAAGACTTTAAATGCAATTTAGACAAGACTTTAAACTGGAGAACATGAAACCAAACTAATATAAAAATAGAAAGAGTTGTTCAGCCTTGAAAAGAAGTCTTGGAGGATTTGTTGGTCAGGTTTTTTATGCTAATAAACTGACTGGGAATTAAAAACAGAGATGTTTTGTCCTTTGTGGCTTCTTTGACTGGGAAAAGTGAAATCAGCAGAAGCTGACAGTGCTATGAGAGACTTTTAGAGTCCCTTAAGTGACCTCTGCATGATTAAGTGTAGAGTTTGTACTTCCTTTTGGAAAGTGTCGTGTAGAGAGGAACAACACCTTCTTTGGCAACCACTTAATTTGTTTGTAAGTGTATTCAAAGTGCCGTTGATTAAAAAGCCCTTTACAAGTGAGATAGCCTGAAAAAATCATCAAACATAAGTACCCCAAATTTAGAAAAGAGGATATTGAAATCTGTCCTCTAAAGAAAAAGGTAGTTCCTAACACTTTTAAATAAGTGAATTGTCTTGATAGAGGAGCCATACTTCATGTTAATCAGCATACTGCTCACTGTGTGAAAAAATGACTATTCATCTGAGACAGAAGCAAACAGCCAGGCAGCCTCTTACTCAGTAAAGACCTGGGACTGGGGAGTTGCTCTCTTTCTTTGAGAGTTTTTCAGGTGAACAGGGGGTTCTTCTGACCCAGAGATCCAGTAGAAGCCAGCACTCTCACTGGGAAAAGCCAAGAAGGAGTGGGAATTCATAGGCAATTTAAATGCAGCTCCAAGAATCTTACACTCAAGCAAACAGCCAAGCAGCACTCAGCTTGCTGATTCTTGAGTGGGGAGGTAAGAAAAAAAACAGACCAAAAAAACCCCAACCCAACAAAACACCTGAACAAAACTACAAAACAAAACAAGAAAAAAACAAATCACCCATGGTGAGTACACTCCAAACAGCAGCAAAAGCATCTCTTTCAGGCAGTCGAGCATCATTCACTCCAGAGATGATCAGTGCTTCTGCTCAGACAGAGCTACTGAAAGGAAAAGTAGCTCTGCAGACCTCAACCTTGGTCTGTTAACAAATGCCTTGAGATTTCTCCTCTGATGAGGCAGGGACCACACTGCCCTGCAAGAGGTTTGCCCAGGTAGAGGATCTTCTGCAGGAGGTTGCTGAACTGTAGGAAACTGTCTCAAGACTGTGAAGTATCATGGAGGCAGAAATGGAGATAGATATCTGGTTTCAAGTGCAGTCTGCATCAAACCCACAGCCTATAGCCAAAATGTCCCCAACTTCTGCACCAGCACACCCAAAAAAGGAACAGGTAGCAATAGTGAGAATGACAACTTCTGAAGGCAAAATCTAGAAGAAGAGTTCACCCTCAAAAACTGAGATGCTCCTGCAGAACCAATTTGCAGCTCTGCAGACTAAGGACAGAAATGAGCTTGTGACTGGCAAGTTCTCTGACATAGGAAAGGCAGCCAAACCAGTTCCCTGTCATGTAACAACCAGTGCAACCATGAAAAAGTGATGACTCTCTTCTGAGAAGCACTGAGGCACCCATTTACTGCCCTGACCTACTGAGTAGAGAGGTATTCTGGTTACCAGGGTCCTGAACCAGGGATGTCACAGAATGTTTACCAGGCCTTGTATGCCCCACTAATCACTATCCATTGCTGTTGCTCCATGTGGGCAGCACTGATACAGCAGTGAATAACCTAAGTAACACCAAGAGGTACTGGGAGCAGCAGTGAAGGACTCAAGAGCACAGGTTATCTTCTTGTAAATATTCCCAGTTAAAGGGAAGGGGTTTGAAAGAGCCGATACAATAGGGAAAATCACTAAGTGCTATGGACAGGGCTTTGGCTATTCAAATTATGGGAATGCCTTTGAGAAACCGGGTCTTCTAGTGGCTGATGGGGTACATCTATCAGAAAAGGTAAAGGATGCCTTTGGCCATAGGCTTTCCAATTCAGTGAGGAGGACTTTAAACTAGGTTTGTTGGGGGGAAGGATCCACAATCTATTGCACGCAATGGCCAATTATACCAATAGATATCCTGGATCTGGAAATAAACCACAGACCAGGAAGAGAATAACTGATGTGGAGGACAACGGAACTCCAGTCAGTAAACCAGCTTCAATAGGGGCCAATCTTAAATGACTTTATACTAATGTACACAATATGGGGAACAAGAAGGAAGACCTTCAGATCTATGCATGCCTGCAGGGTCATGATGTTATTGGTATCACTGAAACATGGTGGAATGGTTCTCACGACTGTAATGTAGGGGTAAATGGGTACAGACTCTTTAGGACAGACAGGCAAAGGAGAAAAGGAGGGAGTGTTGCCCTCTGCATCACAGACCAACTTGAATTCATGGAGCTCCACTTGGGAAGGAAAGTAGAATTAACAAAGAGCTTATGGGTGAGTATCAAAGGGAAAACTGGGAAAGGGGAGATCACAGTGGGGGTTTACTACAGACTACTTGACCAGAAAGACTTAGAGAATGAAGCCCTTTATAAACAGATAAGAGCAACTTCAAGTTCACAAGTCAAGATATCTGTTGGAAAGACAAAAGAGCACTGCACCAGCAATCTAGGAGGTTCTAGGTGTGTTGAGGATAACTTTCTCATCCAAGTGATAGAGAAACATACAAGAAAAAGTACTGTCCTGGACCTTGTCCTCAACAACAAGGAGGGATGAGTGAAGCTCAAGGTCAGTCTCAGCTGGACTGATCACAAAATGGTTGAATTTAACATTATTTAGGTACCTAAGAGGATGCATAACTTTGCAACCCTGGACTTCAAGAGAGCTAATGTTATCCTCCTCATGGATCTTCTTGGCAGAGTATCGTGTGGTAAAACCCTAGAGGGAAGAGGCACCCAAGTTGGTTCAAGGACCAACTCCAAGCCCAGTAGCAGTGTGTTCCAAGAAAGAAGGCAAGCAAGAATGCCAAGAGGCCAACACGGCTTAACAAGGTGTTCCTGGACTTACTTGGGAGCAAGAAGAAAGTCTATAGGCAGTGGAATCAGGGACAGGCTGACTGGGAGGAGTACAGAGGACTTGTACATGCAACCAGGATGCAGATTAGAAAAGCAAGAGCAGAGATAGAATTAAATCTGGCCAGTGAAATAAAGGGAAGCAAGAAAGGCTTTTTTGTATATGTCAGTAACAAAAAGAAGGCTAAGGATGACATAATTCCTTTCTGGAAGGAAAATGGAGACCTGGTCACAGGTAATATGGAGAAGGCTGAGGTACCTCAGCCTTGTCTCAACCTTCGGCAACAAAGGCTCTAGGTATTCTACCCAAGTCCCAGTAGACAAAGACAGAGACAGGGTGAAGGATGATCCAACCACTTTCAGTGAAGATCAGGTTCAAGACCATCTGAAGAACCTAAACATGCACAAGTTCATGGGGCTTGATGAAATCCACCCATGGGTCCTAAGGGAAATGGTGAATGAAGTTGCCAAGACACTACCCATTATATCACGGTAATTTGGTGAAGTTCCTGCTGACTGGAAAAGGGAAAACATCACCCCGTCTTTAAAAAGGGAAAAAATGAAGACTCTGGAAACTCTAGGCCAGTCACATCACTGCCTGAAAAGATCATGGAGCAGATCCTCCTAAAACCCTTGCTGAGACTTCTGAGGAAAACAGTGATTGGTAACCAACATGGCTTTATCAGAGGCAAATCATGCTTCACTGATTTGATGGATTTTATGATGGTATTACAGCACAAGTGGAACACTTTCAAGCTGGAAGAAGGTAAGTCTAGACTGGACTTCAGAAAGAAGTTTTTGCCAATGAGGGTGGTGAGAAACTGGAACAAGTTGCCCAGGGAGATTGTGGATGCCCCCTCCCTGGAAGTGTTCAAGGCCAGATTGGATGAGGCATTGAGCAACCTGGTCTATTGGGTGGTGTCCCAGGGGGTTTGGAACTGGATGATCTTTCAGGTCCCTCCCAACCTGAACCATTCTATGAATCTATTGGTCTGTATATTTGCTTCTCACCACTTAACTTGACCTCTGAATTCCCACTAGCATCCCTTGAACAACTTCTTGGTAGTTCTTTTAAGTTAATCTTGATCTTGGGATCACTAAATATCACTGAATGTTATTAGACTATCTCTTTATATAAAAATATGCTTCCACGTATTAGATGTTATTTTTAATTTTTACAAAATGCATAATTTTCCAATTTGTCCAGAGTTTTTTACTGTGTTTTTTGGATTTTTTGATTTGCTTTGAGCTTTTTTTTTCACAAAGATTTATAACTGACTTGCCAATCTGAAGCTAAGGCAATATTCCAAAAGAATGTGTGAGACTACTGAACTATTGAATTTTAAGAGTAGATTGCTGTTGCAAATGTTTCTGATGAATCACTTATTCAAATAGCTTATTAAAAACTACATTGTCACAAAACTTCATGCTCTGTGAAATGCTTTCTACTTGATTGGGATCACTCAAGATGACAGTGGGGGAAGTTAATAGAAAACTGTATTTCTTCAGTTTTGCCACTGTATTTATCTAGGTCAGCATACCAAATAAGGGCAGTTATCATACACGACCATATTGACACTCACTTCACTTTCATCTCCTTTTTTATGGTAATGTTTCTGCAACTCTATGCTTCCCTCAAATTATCAATACTGAATAATTTTTTTGGTGAGCTGCAAAACAGCCCTCTCATTTCTTAGACATATACCCTGGCATTACCTGAATGAAGATTTAGGGTGAAGTACTTCAAATAGTGAGAAACTGTGGTTATTATCAAGTTCTGTAAGAACTATGCCAATTATATTTTGGGATGTTAGAACCTGTGACATTAGGAAGGACTGTCAAATGTGATAATGAACCTTACTACTGAGATAGTCCTTCAAAGCAACTCCATCATGTGAGAATTTTCTTTTCTTTTTTCCAAGATCTGACTCTGTTTCACTTCTGCATCTGATTAACATCATACCATCTAAACTACTTGTCAGATGTAAGTGAAAAGGAAAAGAAATCAAGAATGCCTACCCTTTCTAGTGAAACTGACTCTAGTGAAACACTTGAACTCCAAGGAGGAATACAGAAATGCTGTATTTGCATCCCTACCTTGGGTTTATCACTTCAGACTTATTATTCATCACTTATTAACGAATATCATGGATAACACAGTGGACAGAAAATGATGAGGACTTAAAAAGCCAATTAGACTGGAAAATGAAAGATGGAACACAAAAATCTAGCTCTTAGATAATTGATGTCCCTACATAGAAAGGAATATTAGCAGAAAGTTAGTGGCTGTTTCCAAGGACTGTAAGATAAAGCCAGTAATGAAGGGATGAAATAATTTATTATTTTAAAATAAATAAATAAAAATTATTCAAAAAAGTACCAGTCCTAAAAAAGAGTTCCAATTATTACTTCTGTATTATGAAAACAGTAAAAAGAATTAGTTCTGTTTCATCAATCTTTCAGTATTGTTGATAGTAAAATTCCATTAAATGATTGTCTGCATTTAGGCCTTGTGACATTTTGAAGCAGATAAACAACTCCAAAACTACTGTCCAATTAATTTACCAGTAGGAATTAAGAGACCTGTCTTTTTCCTGTCATTGAAATGCAAGGTGGGCCTTGACAAATAGAAGGAAAAATAGAAAAGGTTTGGGTTTATCCTTTATTTAGATAGTCACAGGAACAAGTCATCCTGTGTTTTATTTGGACATTGTTAGGTAAAAGGAGTTTGGGTTTTTTTATTATTTGCAGCTTCTGTCAGATCCCTTCATACCTTTTTTTTTGGTGCCTTCCATATACAAAGCTACAGTAGTGTCCTTTCATAAAGCTTATAACAATTAATTCATTCCAATAGAAGAAATTTCTTGTCTTGTCTGAGAGTTGTTAGCTTGTAAGTTTATACTTTGCGCCACTGTAGGGTCAGAGTTCCTTACCTTTTTACTGTCACTTGTTCAGTAATGCATGCAAGTTTCATAAATTATAATTGTCTCTCTACTTACTATTTCCTAAGATTTCCTCTTTCTTTAACAAACAGCTGATTATTTCAAAAGAAAGAACAGTCATGATAACTCCTGGTGGCTTCCTAAAACAAAGAAATCAAACCCAATAACTACAGAGTTATCACTCTGAAGACAGAAATTGCTGAATGGGCCAAAAGCAATTTCCTTTCTATATTCAGCTGAACAAATTATGAATTTTAGAATGCCAAGAAAATGAAAGGAAAACCTCTGGTTTAGATCATGGAGGGAGAAAGGTTAAGGAAGGTTCCTTGATAGAAGAAAGGTTAGAAAGGTAATAAATCAAAGAAAATTTTGCATATATGCATATATAATTTCTAACTGTAAAAGGTATCTATGTGAAACTACTATTTGCAATATCAGATGATAAGGCAAAGAAAGAAAGATATTGGAATTACCTATGAAAGTGAAGACTACCAAGTAATATAAGAAAATAAGTTTGTTAATATGCATGCAAATAAGTGTTTGTTGGATTAGAGCAGTCATGAATATTCAGATTATTATCAGACATTTAAATTTGTACATATTTAACTTACTAACTTGTTCTAGTTTCATGTTTTCATTTTCCATAAATTGTTTCCTTTTCATTAGTTGTTTTATGCTATAAAGCTGAAATTCCAGTGATCTCTCATGCAGTCCAAATAGTATGAATAGAGTTCAAGTAATCAATTTATGATCCATTTATGAGCAACCCACAGAGCAATTCCTGTACTCATAAACTTTGAATGCCAATGAACAGAAGACATAACAAGCTTCAAGACTGGCTCATGCAAAACAGTACTAAATAATTTAGAAGGGCTGGTTTCACTAGTGCTACTTGACCAATTTTAATTGCAAGAAAATTTTTTGGAAAAATAGACCTCTTCCCTAATAGTACATATCCAAGTGTCCTACAGATATAAGTTCTGTTTGGTCTAAATGACAAACATGGTGAAATCCATGACCTTAGTAAATAATGCGTGATCATATGTACAGTACAGAAATTTGCCATTGGGGATAAATCTGTCTGTATAATCAGGTCAATTAATAAAACAGTACAAATACTTTTTGAAATATTTAAATACTTCTGAAGAAAGAAATGACATTGGATTTAGTTTACCTTGTTCATAAAAAGTTAAATAATGAAAAAATGTGTACAATAGACCAAGCTACATGTGAGAGTTACGTTACATTGTGTGGGTATAATGGTACCTGTGGTAACTCTTGTTCATCCACTTGAAGAAATTTTATATTCTGTTCTTTCTGCAGAGAGAATCCAGGTATCTTATACTCTAAGACAGTTTTGCATCCTTTAGTGTTTACAGAACTGACATTACTGAAAACTATAAATAATTCAATGAATATAGAACCATTGCTGGGACGTCATTTCACCTTCTGAATATGCTATATCTTTGAAACAGCCCAGTTTAATATATGCATTGTAAAAACACATCACTTGAATAACTTCAAAAAACAGAAAAGGTATAAATAGAAGTGTTAACCTTTACTTCTGGCTCTCGAAAACACAGCACAAATTAAAATAAGAGACTCTGAAATGTATAAAGACTGACCAAGTGTGGGAATGATAGATGGGGGGATGATAGATAGCAACATAATGAAACTTGTTGGCCATAAACCCTGGAAGTAGGGCTGAGCAATGGTGGGAAACTTACTGATAAGGAATGGAAAAGCGCTAACAGAGTGCTGACCCATGAGTCAGACTGTGATAAATTGTGAAGGAGGGAAGCAGCAGGCCAGAAAAAACGAGCTGTATTAAGGAGATTCTCTTATTAGGTAATGTAAGCTTTGTTATTTGCCTTTAACCAATCTGTAGATGACAAATGTAGAATGTCTGACTAAAAGTATCAATCAACTTAGAACCTATGGAGAAATATATATAAACACATGATTGTGCACAATAAATTGAACATCTTGCTTGCATCATGATGTGTCCCATCTCTCAATCACGACACCCAAGGAAGGAAATGTCAGAATGCATGTAACATGAGAATGCAGCTCGCTGGTACTTACAACACCAATTCTTATCTCAAGAGGGAATAGCCTGAGGAACACAGTGACTCTGATGGCGGTTGGCTCAAGATGAACACCTTCTTTCAGAAGTAGGTAGCAGTATTAGTGAACCACAGCCCCAGTTCTATGATATGGCCTTCAATATGAGAGCAAAAAAATATGAACAACTGTCAACATAATAATATGAGAGTACTTCCAACTGCAAGGTTCTGAAATGAGTGCAGAGAAAATATGTCATTTGAAATATCACAGTGTTCATTGTTCTCAGATGCCAGCAAGCTAATGCATCACATATGTGTAACAAATCATCAAACCCAATGTACTCTTCAAAATCACATTTACTGTAAAAAAAATTCTTTCTTTCTTAGTAAAGAAAATCACTAGAAATAAGTTTACATGAATTATGAGGGGTATCAACAGCTCAAACAGAAACATAAATTATTATAAGCGAATATGTGTATAGTTCTACTTGCTCTTAAATACTTAAGCAAGTTATTGAGAGGGGTCCTCAGCTGGTAAAATTGTTTGATCTATGATTATTATTTGCATGACTCACGTGTCTGGCTCACAGTATAGAGAGATGTGGTTTGGGATAAAAAGCAGAGAGTAAGATTCTTGTCTGCTGATTTAACTTGTGCATTTTTGTGGATCACATGACAAGTTTTGTAGTTGTCATGGATCAGATGACAAGTTTCTGTGAAGGGAAAGTTTTTGTGCAAACACCATACAATCTTATTCCTATAATGTATGTAGAAAGAATCAAATTTCCCATTGATTTCAACATGTCTTGTAGCCTAGGGAAAGAATACAGTCCTTCATGAAATGATAGAAATTCAGGTTAAGATTATATGCTCCTAAAATTGAATATAATTACTTATTTGTTCATTTTAAAAAGTTCATTATGATTTAAATCTCTTTGATGTTATTTCTTTTTGTTTGCAAAATAGGCCTTTATGGACATTACAAGATATCAAAACAGAAAAATTATTTCAAATGCAATGCATTCTAATGGAAGTTTTACACTTTTAGTATGTGTTGTTTACTACCTATTAGAACTACTAAAAGATATACTTTAAAAAAAAAAAAAAACAAGACATGTATCATTAGTTGTTATTCAGTATATTCTATCTCAAACTTTTGTCAAAAAATTTTCTTTATTCTTTTGTTTGTTCAAGGTATTATTACAGTTTCAGCTGTGTAGCACTATTATTGATAAAGAATGTAGTCTGGTGTATTTGTTAGGGTTATCAGCTTCAGTCTCACAACCACTCCCATAATATACAGTTTCATAAAAGATAGCTTCTGTGTTTCACAGCTTACATTGGCGATTCATCCTGATTAAATAATTATTGCATACAGGTTGTCAGTTAATGTGTGCTATCATAATCATGTCAGAGCATAGTTTAGCTTTTCTATCCATAGTAGTAAATGTGAGCAACAGATTTTCAAGATTATTTCATTGACTACTATGGAATTTTTTCACCCATAAGTACAACAGTGAATTCTTACTAATAACTCCAGATAACGACTGTTAAAATTTAGCTGCTACAAACTAGAGTAAGAAAGTTTGACCAGATGTCATGTGCCAGACAATTAGAGAAAGGGGGGAACTCAGTTTTCTAGATTTGTGTTGAATTAAGGATGCTTACACCATAAGCTTAAGCTTACTGATGTAAATTACTGTAAGATGTATACTCATCCTGACATCTGTGGCAGAGTTTAAGGTAATGAAGGAGTCTTTAAAAATTATGTTGGGTTTTTTGGTTTTCTTTGTTTAGCTGAAATACATGTTTCACAAATGTATTTACAGCCTGACACTAGATTTTTTTAGCATAAGCAAAGAAATTGTAAACCTTTCAGTCTTAAAAAAAACCCATTTGTTCTTGAATCTTACTTTGTATATTGCCCAGAGGGAGCCACAGAAGACTTGTTAAATGACCTAAAATAATATTTCTGTTCATAACATTGTTACAGCTTTACAGTCCATTATCTCACAGCTCTGCATGCTAGAAGTGAGTGTAAATCTCAAGGGAACAATCTGCTTCTCAACTGGAGAATTATTCATTACAGAATCAATAGGTATTAAACTTCTATCTTAAGAAAATGTACAAATAAACAAACCAGCAAAGAAGGGAAGCATGGCTTTAACAAAACACATATATTATTTACATATCCTAGATTAAAACTGGTTTATATAGTAGGAATAGAACAGTTTAAGTGTTGCTTTTTAACACTGAATGAAAGTTCCTTTACAATGTGCCCACTGTTTCATAAGTGAGTAATTTGAAATTGTTAAGGGATTTACTGTAAGGAGAATCCTGTCAAGTTAAAGTGCAGTTACAGCTGCCAGAAGTGTATAAAAAACATAATGGTACACCACAGTACATGTAAAAGAGCCTGAAATGCAATACATATGGATGTGATGTGTTCCAGTCCAGTATTTGGGATATTACTACATAGGCAAGAGGAGAGAAATTACTATCCAAAAATAAACCAAAAAAATCATCTCATTCGTCTTTCTTCTGAAGGAGAAATAACACAGGATTGTCGTATTTTCTTTAACAGAAGATTTCATTATAATACTAAATTTTAAGGCACCCAGACTCTAGTTCTAGCTTCCCATTAACATCTTTATCTGAGCCAGCATCTCTTTTATATACCATGGGTTTTTTTTTGTTCTGAACCTGCTTCTTCCATTTTAGATTCTTATACATAAAATAATGTCGTTTTCTTTCACATTGCATTGAAATATCATGCTACAGATGTTTTAAACCCTCTTCCAACTTCAGGCTTTACTTGAACTGTCCATATGTGTTCTTCCTAGATTGCAGACACTGATTGGTGTCCAACCTGGTAGCTTTCAGAAGCCTTAGTAAACTAAACACACTAAAATTCTCTAACCATTTTCCCACGTACCATTCTCAGTTTTGATTGATACTGGAGGGCCTTCCCCCAGTACCAGAGGTTGCCAATGCTTCTGCATTGGAGTGCACTTATTATCTCCGCGTTCAAAATGATTCAACGAGTAGAGAGCTTTTGCCAAAATTTCTGCCTACCTGCTTACGGGGATTCTGTCCCACTACCCTTCCCCCTCCCCAAGGATACAAATCTTCTCCTTGAGAAGGTGTTTAGCACAATAGCCTGACCTTGTGAGTTACCAGGGATGCCTGTAACGTGATGAATTCCCCATCTTGACAACCATTCCTGGGTTGACCGTGAAATGAAACAGGAACCATTGTCAGTTTTAATTTGGCTCAGGAGACCAATAGTGGCAATAGCAGATAACCAGTGGCTCTGTGCAGCAGCAGAGTTAACTTCAGCACGTTGAGTAGCCAGTATAACCAAGGAGGCTGTGTCAATCGTAACTGCTAACCATTTCTGAGGACTCATACGGTTCTCAAAAGTGAAGTCCGTCTGCCAGATCTGGAGTGGGGAGAGACCCTGAGGGTTCACCCCAGCCCCCACTACCAGGGCTCTATTACAATGTGGGCATGCTTGAACTACTTCCTGTGAGACAGAGAGAGGAATGGAGCATGCACAGACTCCTATATGGAGGGTAGAATGGAGATCACAAGCCTCCTGTACTGTAAAGACTTGAGTGCTGGCAGCTTTATCCACTGTTGCATTACCTGTGGTGAAGAAGCCAGGTACCTCGGAGTGGCTGCGTACATGCAAGATGGCAACTAGCAGAACGAAGGGTAGAGCTTCCTTGAGTATGCCAGCAGCCTCCGTACTGGGGAAACCTTCTTTCCCCATATGAGCTAACAGTTTGGCTGCAAAGGCAGAATCAGTAATGATAATACAAGATATCTCCCGCCACATCCTAACAGCCACTGCTACTTCCAACAATTGAACACTGACAGCAGGGTTTGTAAACATTGCTGTTTGCCAACTTTTTTCAAACGTTCGCCACACAACGGCTCCCCGTTTAGTTCTCAATGACGCGTCTGTAAAGAGAGTAGGCCCCTCAAGTGGGGTTGTTAGAACTCGGATGTTGATTGAAACACGGAGCAGCTTGGCCAGGTCAAAAATAGGCAATGAATCTGAATATATGATGGACCATTTATTGCTCTTTCAGTCATTCAATTAGCTTGAGTTAAAATACAGGCAAGACCACCAATAGAGATATAACGATTAACAGGATTTTTAACACTAATTTCATTAAACTAGTTAACCACTCTGCAAGAAAGAAATTGTTGTTAGAGGGACATGTGCCAGACCGGTATCCGTTATAATGCCTATCTCCCACCACCTAGAAGATGTAAGCTAACCAGCAGACATTCCTAGTGGGCATCCCCATGGGGATAACACGATCTCGATGACAGGATGCATGCAATTCAGCCTACCTGTCCAGCGGTGTGGGTCTTATATCCCTCCACAGTCTTGTCATATGTGGCCAGTACATGTCAAGGGTTGGAGTTGGGTGGCACTTTAAAACCGTCGTTATAAAATATTTGGAGAAAATACCACAAAACAGTGACATTCCACTATCTCACCTGTACACTATCACACATTCAGGGATCCCCTCACTGCACTTCGTAGATTTTTCTACATCTCACTCTCACAGTCACACCATAAAGTCACCTCTAAATGCCCAAGAATTACCAGTACAAAAGTTCTGATTTGACCTTGTATTTTTTCACAGTTTGCTTTGCATGTGGTTTCTATGATGCTATGTCGTTATTAATAAGCACAGGGCAAATGACTGCCTTGGCACCACATCCAGCCTAACCTTAAACACCTTCAGAGACAGTGATTCAACCACCTCCGGGGTAACAACAACCAGGAACGCTTCTGTTGGTACTGTTAGACCTTCGTTCTCCACAGCCTCTCTTAACTTTAACCAATCCATGGTCGGATCACACCTACCCTCTCGACCCATGAGGATAGGGTCACACCTATGTTCCACTCTGTCTCGGGGAAAGGTCGCACCCTCCCCTGTTTGCTCCACTCTTTGCTCCCCTCCTCAACAACTCCCTCGTGGGTGGGGGAACGTTGCACAGTGAAGGATATAGCGATTGTGAACGATATGGTGGTGAACTCCATGTTCTGCAATAAAGCACTC
The DNA here is from genome assembly GCA_013397515.1 of Upupa epops. NCBI lineage: Eukaryota > Metazoa > Chordata > Aves > Bucerotiformes > Upupidae > Upupa > Upupa epops. The sequence goes on along the minus strand of VZRI01013785.1, from coordinate 8,878 downwards.
GTATCTGATAAAGGTGTAGTCTACTGGCACTCGCTACTCTGTTGTTTGTCTTCTAGCGGCTGCACTGGCAGGATGGACAGGGAGCGGGAAAGTCAGCGCCAACAACATCTTGGATGATTTTTCTTTGCCCGAGCATCTGTAAGAGAGCTCACTCCCCGGATCACCCAGTCCCCGGGTCACCCGTATCAGGTCCCCACCCCAGTAACATACTTACTACATTGTGAGATTTATCCTCCTCTCTAGGGGCCTTAAGGGCCCCCACTATCAACCCCCAAATTTTAAGCTCCGCAGTTTTCTGTGCAGTCATTACATGCTGCACAAGCATTGAAGTAATAGAATCCCATCTATGATGGTTAAAAAGATTGCTAGGAGATGAAAGCTCCCCCTCACTCTTGAGCCGAGAAAGCACCATGGCAATATCCTTCTTAGAAGGAGCATTTTTCCCTCAGTGTTCTTTACAAAACTGAAACAATGCCTTAATAATTAAATCCATGGCAATTCCACCCTTCTGTGGGTAACCCGCTGCTGCTTCACAGGTTCTGAATTCCCACAGGAACAAAAAACACTACAAAACCATAGTCCACTGCTGATCAGCTACCAAAAAAAAAAAATAAAAGCTGCCAAAACCACAGCCCACAGCAGATATAACCTTCTGCCAACTTAGAAACTTACAAAAGGTACAAAACTACAAACTAAAAACTACAGAGCGCTTCCTCATACAGGGCACCAGATGTTACCGTCTGGGTGAAACGTGTTCTGAGGCACTACATCATAACTGCTCAATTACCAACCAGGACCAATCACTACACATATACACCAATATGGTGAGCAGTAAAATGATGTTTATTACCTCATGGCGTCTGCTTATATACCTACTCTACTTTGTCTTAGTTAAGCATTATTCAGAGCAGTGGAGGTCCTGTCACATCACATCCCGTATCCCCTACAAATGCCTACTACAACAGTAATGCAAAGATGTGTTTTACCTGAAAATGACCATTGTCTTTCAGAGTTCCATATTGGCACTGCTCAGTAAAATTATTAATGACACAGATGGTGTAGCTGAGTACACCCTTTCCTGATGTCACTAAGCTGAATAGTGCAGTTGACATGCCTGAAGGATGGAATGTCATCCAGAGGATCTAGACAAGGTGAAGTGCGCCTATGTGAACTGTTGTATTATGCGCATGCGGGCTTGCAGGATGTGATGCGATAGGCCCTCTATTCTGCTACGTCAGTAAAAAAAGGGCATACATGAAGGGCATGGGGTATATAAGTGTACGTCACATGATAATAAACACCATTTGTTGCTCGTCACATCGGTGTGCACCTCGGTGAGTGGTCAAGCTACGGTCCCCCAGAGGAAAACGAACAGATCATGTAATGTTCACTGCAACAGTGAATATTATGAAGTTCATTAAGACCACATGCACAGCTGAGACAATCCTCCATACCAGCACAGGCTGGGGGATAAATGGATTGAGAGTAGACAGAAGAAGGACATAGCTATGGTTGTAGATGAAAAACTGGACATGAGCAATTGCAGCTCAGAAAGCCAACCATATACTGGACTGCATCAAAAGAAGCAGCAAGTTGAGATGGGTGATCCTGCCCGGTTTATCCACCCATGCAGTACTGCTTCCAGCTCTGTGTTCACCATACAAGAAAGACACGGAACTGTCAGAACATGTCCAAAAGGGGGATAAAGAAAGGATCAGGGGACAGGAACACCTCTCCTGTGAAGATAGGCTGGGAAAGATGGTGGGTTTTGGCCTGGAGAAGGTTCAGAGAGACTTGATTGTGGTCTTCCAATACTTAACAGGGTACAAGAATGGTGGATAAAGCCCTTTATCTACAGTCTGAAATAAGAGAAGGGGCAACCTTGATAAATTGTAAGAGGGTAGATTTAGATTTTATACAGGAAGAACTTTTTTACAATTTGGTGAAACAGAGCAGAACAGAGAGGGTGTGGATGCCCTATCACTGGAGCTGTTCAAGGTCAGATTCAATGGGGCTTTGAGCAATGTGATCTTGTGCAAGATGTTCCTGTCATGACAGAGGGGTTGGAACAAAATGACCTTAGAAATTCCTTCCAACACAAACCGCTCGACTATTCTAAGATTCTAAGACTATGTCTCTACATTTTTAAGTATGTATCTGTGTCTCTATATAATATTTGTAATGCCTCTGTGGTGTCTCTATAGTGTCTTAATGTCTCTAAATCTCTATGACTCTACAAATCTATGACTCTATGAACACTGTAGTTTTAACTAAAGTATTGTGGTAATAATCTTTTAATTACACTTCTAGAAGAGAAATATTTGGTGTAACTGCAAGGCATGCCTTTGCCTTGATAGCTTGTAAGGATTGTACTGATACATACCTATTTCTTGTGTGTCAACAATTCTGCTAAAGTATACAGAAGAGTGTTATGGTTTGTCTGTTTAATTCATTTTGCATCTTCAAGACTGAAACAAAAGTGAGGAGAAAAAGTAATCTGATGTCTTAATATTGTGTTTATCTTACTGCCGAACATTTTCATGGTGTATTTCTCCAGCTGGAAAAAGAAAGTTGGCTTACTTATTACTGTCAGGAAAAAAAAGCAATGTGCAAAATAAAAAAAAAATATATATACTACTGGTTAAATGAAGGTAATTTCCTCCAGATTGAAAAAAATGTTCTAGGTGAAACATATTTGGAATTATAGCCAGGGTTTAGTGCATTTTGCCTTGGTGACAGACATTTCAAAGGATATATTTTCCATATGTATTATCAACTATAGAAAGAAACTCAAGAATATTACTGTGACCTGCATAATACAATCCTTATATAGGACTGTGAAAAATAGCTACCAGAACTATTAAGAAAAAAATAGTACCCATACTGCAAATATGACAAGACATAATGTGATGTGAAGAATTAACCTGTGAAAGAGTATTAATGATATTGCTACTTACAAAATCATGTTGTCACATATTTTATATGGCAAATGGAAAAAGCTCTAAAATCTGTATAAAAACATATTCACAAAAATACCACATCTAATTGAACTCTTCCTAACTTTATTAATCTCAGGTCCATGATGCTGATTATTTGCAAAACTTTACTACGCAAAGATGATAGCAATCAATCACCTCAATCTCTGGCTGATTTATGGATGACCTATATATTATATAGTAAAGCTTACACATCATTTTGATATTGAAAGAAATTAAAACCTGCAGTTGTCAGCTCTATTAACTGAGCACCTTAAGGTTGATACTGTACATTTTCAATGACTTTTGTAAAAATTTGAGGTGAGATTAATTTTGCCTAATTTTAGATGGTCTCATCATAGATGTTTCTATGTCTGAGAGAGAAATCTAATCTTTTCTCAGAGGATAAAAGTAACAGATTTGCCTAAGTTCATTTAAACACAGAGGTTAAAAAAAATAGATGCAATGTTCTAACCTTTACAAGTGTGCTTACCATTACAAAACAAAGCCTCACTAAAACTTTAAAAACCTTATACAGCTGTTGATAAAGACTAGTTTTCAGTCCCATCAAACTGAGGAATTTCACATCATTTTAGTCCCCCATCATGCCAGCAAGGAAAAGTGAAGAATAGTGTTTTCAAAACAATGTATCAGTAGCTATTATAAAATTATAATGGTTTGGAGAAGACTAGCATTGTATCTCCCCAATAAACTTTTCAATAAAATTTGAATAATTGGTGAGAGGCAGAAAAAGAATGTTCTGTTTTATGAAGGTAACATTGAAAATTGAATATGCACCAATTAAAGCATTTTTATAAGATTACCTAAGTGAAGGAACTCAATGTATGTATATGTGCATGTGTGTTTATTTAAATCACATAAGTAAATGAATGTCCTGATTCAAAGTAAACAAACACATTGATAATTACATGTTTCTGTTTTTAAAATTCATGTTTAATTGAAGAAAATAGTGTTCCATGCCAATGGCATACACTAAAGTACCTTCTAAGTGAAACAGAACAAGAGTACTCTTTGAACAAAAAGTAACTAGAAACAGGACATTTGTTTGAGAATATAGAGACTTTGTACGTTTATATACTGATGTATGAGAAAGAAAAAAGCAGCAATGTTAGAGATGGATTCATTTCTTTTTCTAGTAAATGAGACAAATAGTCCTTGAGAAAATTATCTTAGATGTAATGTATCATATAAAGGTCACATGGGTTTTTATTTGTTTCTTTTTTCCTTTCTTCACTGGATTGCCCCTTTAACTTCTGTCTCAACAGCAAGATATACCACTCAATCATACTAACAGGATCAGCAGGCTGAGTTTCCTCCTGTGAAAAAGAAATGTAATCTGGACATGAAACAGCACTTTCTTTAACTGACCAAGCATTTCTGAGACTTCAGTATGACTCCCAAACATATCAAGAAGACAGGACAGATGGAAATGAATAATGGGTACAGGCACTGCTCTTCTGCTAGGGCCCTGTAGTGTAAATAAAGCATATTTTTACTTTCTGTAGCCTAAGGCATCTGAGTCATCTTATCTGTCTGTGACAGAAGACAGTTTGAAAAAGCAGAGCTCTCATTACCAAAGATGGTTATTGAACATAGTTGCCTAAAAAAAAAAAATGAAAAAAACAACATAGTTAACCTTTGAGACTAAGTAGTATAGTTGTCAAAGCAAAACAAAATACTGTGCAAAATGTAGGAAAATATCCTCTGCTTTCAGGATTTTGAATAATTGTATATCATGTGGACTCATAATCGACTGTAGCTCATTGTCGTAGGTTGAAAGGTCTCAATTGGCCCTTTTTGATTGGTGCTTTCATTCTTAAGCACACCAAATGGCTCTCAGGTGCATTTACCAGGCAACAAAGCAACTTTGGGGAAAAAGTAAGATTTTATTGGACTCACACCCAACAGAAAGAAAGGGAAAATCCCCCAGAAAATGAACAAGCAACAGAAACTTCATCACAGCACCATCACACACGTTCTGAGATGAGTGAGAACTACATGATGGTCTTTGGCATCAGACAGGAGCCCCTGGGAGAAGGCCATACACTGCAGACATATGGATGATCAAGACCATCCAAAGGGACAGAGGCTTCTTTCCAGGTTCTGCCACTGTCAGCAGCTACAAAGTATCCACTGTTCCTCTCTNGTCCAGCCAAGCAACGAAGGAAAAGATAAAACGCCCCTTAGACTTTTTTTCCCCCACTTACTCAAGCATTTTCCAGTTTCTCGGTTGCGGCTGTGACATAGCTTCTCTGCCTCACAGTCAAGATGGCAACAACTGCATGGCCAAGATGGCATCAATCAGTCTACTGATTGGCTTGTGGCTTCTTCTCAGCTTCTGACATCTGTCTGGCTCAGCATTGTGAACCCATGTCCACTGCTATAGTGGTGGCCATGGCCACCTCAGTCACCATGACCCATGGGGCTGTGCTTGGGCACATGCCCATCACTGTACCAGCATGGTTGGAAGCCACCACTGGCAGCATGGTTGGGTCAGAAATCTCCCCCTGGCTAATGAGAGGATGCCTGGATCACTTGACTGGGTTCTCCTGAACCACAGCTGTGGTTCTTCTTCACTACTGGAGACTAAAACTGCAGCACCACAAGCAGGGGCTCCAAGAATGACCTCTTTCCATGCAGAAAAGCACGTTACTAGAAGTGCATAGTTTTAAACCATGATACTCATGACTGTGAACAACCAATCCATCTGAAAAATATAAAGTTGAACCTGGAATAGGTAGTCTCTTGGGGTAGTCTCCAGAGTTTCAAAACCTTCAACAGAAGACAGAACAGCACTTACTGAGATTGGGACTGTTTCAATTAGCTTTTGCAAATTTTCTTATAACACCAGCATTTCAAGACTTTCAATTAGATGCATGTCAATGTGTTATTTATTACAAAAACGTTCCTACCAACAGTTAATAATTTTTATTGGCTTGTTTTTCTATAGCAATAGGGATCAGTTTCATACTTACATCATTACGTCTAAGATTCTTAGAGACACATTTCTTTGCTAAACTATTAGTAGAAGCAAGAGTGTGCTGGATGACAAACTCTCAACTTTTTTGGTCACACTTTTGACAAACTTCTGAAAAATATCTAGAAGATATTGTTAGACTTTTCATTACTTGTATTGGATCCCTAAACCTTTTTGCTGAGATATTAAAAATTATCTCATTATGATTTTTATATGTGTTCTAAGCTTATTCTAAGCAATTTACCATTTTTAGTATCCATTTTAGTATCCAAATAATTTACTATTTTTATTTCAATGCTACTAATATGCTTCTATCAGCTTGCTCACCTGTGTACAATGGTAAAAATAATTAAACATGGGAGTTCTTTTTCACTTTGGAATAATAAACCATTAATCTTCTGATTAAATGATGTTTACTAGTCCCATGAGAATTTCTCTGGAGCTTATTCATTTTCCAGTTTTGTGCTGGTTTGTATTATGGTTCTTGCCCTATTTCTAGACTGGAAACAAGTCATTGTCTTACTCTGTGTTATGCATCAGAAATGCTATGTCTACACTAGTAGTTAAAACAGGCCAGGCACCTTTTGATAGCACATCACATCAATAGAATTATATGACTAATTTCTTCTATATTTTATGTCAGCATCCAGCTTGTCTACCACAAATGAAAACACTGCTGGGAGAATGATATACTCTCATCACAGAACCACAGAATGTTATGGATTGGAAAGGACATCAAAAGATCATCTAGGCCAATCCCCCCACCAGAGCAGGAGCGCCTGAATCAAGCCTCACAGGAACATATACAGGTGAGCTTTTAATATCTTCAGAGAAAGAGACTCCACAATCTCCCTGGGCAGCCCAACATATACTGGTAACTGGGGTTGTTGTTGCCCAGATGCAAGACTCTCCACTTGCCCTTTGTCAGGATTGAGTGAAGCAGGGACAACTGATTGGGGTGAATCAGAAGCCATTTATTGTACAAAATAGCTGAGTTTATATACTATACGATATTCTTCACCAAAAGCCTTCCACCAATCATTTTCGTTTTCACCACAGTTGAAGGTTATACAATTCAGTGGTCAATACGATAGGTTATGTTAGCATTGTATCTTTCTCTATTCAACCAACTCTGCCTACTCCCCCAGTCCCACCCTGCCTGCATACTGATCATATCCTTATCTGATCCATCCAGGGTCTCAGGTTTATCCCCTCACCGCTAACCAACCCTGTCCTGCTTTCTGACTTTGTCTTCAGTTTCCACAGACCTTGTTGAATTTCATTAAATAACTACCTGCTCAACTCTCCAGCCTATCTAGGTCTCGTTGAACAGCAGTACAGCTTTCTGGTGTGTCAGCCACTCCTCCCAGCTTTGTGTCACAAGCAAACTTGGCAACAGCGCATTCTAATCCATCATCCAAGTCATTAACAAATAGATTGAAGAGGACTGGCCCAAGTAGAAACACCCGGGGGTTTCCATTAGATACAGGCCTCCAAATAGACTCTGCCCCACTAACCACTACTCTCTGGCTTATATACTGCAGCCAGTTCACAATCCACATCCACAGTTTCACCATCATCTATCTACCTGGTTATGTCTTCATAGAAGGCTATTAGGTTGGTCAAACATTATTTCCCATTGGTGAAGCCGTATTGACTGCCTGTTGCAATCCTCTTGTCCTACCTGGTGGCAGTGCCAACCCCAAAAGACAAGCTGCAACTGGGATTCTTGATTTTCAGGGAACAGAATAAAGATTCAAACAGAATTGGGGAATTTCCTCAATTTCCTTTACATGACTTCCCCCTGTAAGAACATAATCTATATTTTGATAGTTCTTTACCTCCTTTTTATGGGGACTTCCCCAATTCTTGTGCTCATGTGCCATGGACCAATGTAGGGGAATACTTATACCCCTGGGGAAGCAGTGTAAATGTGTGCTACTGACCTTCCCAGGTAAAAGCAAAGTGCTTCTGGTCCTTGTCTTTCATGTAGCTGTAGCCATAACAGGGTGAGATTGCTCTTGGACAGAGGCTATTAGCTCCACGAGATTTGGAAAAGCAGTTGTAAGAGTGCCAATATTGGCATTTAGACTTCAATAGTCTACTGTCAGTCTCCATTTGCTGCTTGGCTTTCAAAATGGTCACACTAGGGAATTATAGGGGGAATAGGTCAAAACTACAACCCCTTGTTTTTTAAAGTCTTCTAAAACTGGGGTGATTCCCTCTCTTGCCCCTAACAGCAACAGATAAGGTTTTACATTTGTCAGTTTGGATGGGGGAAGGGTAGCTGCTGCTTGCACAAGCCCACCTCCAAGTTAGATATTTTGGTTAGCTGCCTCACCATGTAGTTCCCTGGTTATTTCTCCACTGCCTTCCCTTCACAACATCTATTCCCAGTAGGTTCATTTCGAAATTCCCCATGGCTCTACCATAGTGTCAATAGGATTTTCATCTCCCAGTAACCATAGCATTGCTGAAGTTATGGGTTTCCCTTGGAGCATTCAAAACAATCAAATTTCAGGGTGGAATCAGAATTCCACACTGTTCTGCCTCAGTCTGTGACAAAGTGGTGATTTGGGGTCCATTATGAACTGAAAATGTTATCAATCTTTTCTTTAGTTCTACACCCACTGTAATTAACAAATCTCTTTTTGCATTATGTCTTGGTTTGGGAAGACAGGTATTAAATTCTTTTAATTTAAAGGCCTTCAGGCAAGAGATTTGGGAAAAGGAACAACAATTCTTTATTAAGAACACTAAGGAAATAACCCAACCGTACACCCCAAACAACCAGTCAGAATATAAAGTGTCCTAGGGGTCCCGACAGAGCACAATAAAACCTGTCCCAATTTCAGTCTCTCCGGGATCAGCGGCGGGGGGGAGCAGTGGTGGGAGTTCCTCGGCG
>VZRI01013784.1:66998-114821 GCA_013397515.1 Upupa epops | reverse complement strand
CTCTATCTGAGTAAAAGTCTTGCACTTCTACGCATGCTTTTGCTCATCTGGGTTTGTTGTGCTGATATTACAAAACTGACTGTAGCACACCTCAGCCCTTTCATATCCAGTCAACTCTCTACTAAAACTGTTCTGATGTCAAATCAGACTCTACTATACTGGTTCTCTCAGAATAAATAAATTCTGGTCTATCTGCTTTACTGGGGTTCTGCATTTGGATCACAACCCAATGCAACTTTACAGACTTGAGGGAGAGTGGCTGAAAAGACACCAGGAACATTATGGAAGATTTTATTGCAAAGGTCATCAGGTATTGGGACAAGCAGCCCAGGGAGATGGTTGAATTGACACAGAATCATAGAACCATGGAACATGTTGGGTTGGAAGGGACCTCCAAAGGTCACCCAGTCCAACTTCTCTGCAACAAACAGGGCCATCACCAGATTGCCCAAAAGCCCATCCAGCCTGACCTTGAACGGCTCCAGCAATGAGGCTTCCACCACCAATCTAGGCAGTCTGTTCCAGGGATTCCTCACCCTCAGATTCAAGAACTTTTAATATTTTAAATTTTTTTTTAATCTCTAATAGTTTCTTTCAGATCAAATAATGTTCACAAGATTACCACATCTGTAATATGCTCTAAAGAGAAGAGGACATTTTGTACAGACCAACTTAGAAAAGCCTTGACAGCACCTTTGATTATAGTGTTGATGTGCAGTTAGGCAGAATCTGGAATCTAAGCACAAGAGGAATATAAATCAGTGCTCTCATGAATGTAACCTCATCAGCTAAGCCTTTCTTCCACACGGCCTTTGATTTAGAAAGCACCTGTAAAGCTGTTTGTGCTTTTGTGGATCCTGCTCTGTGCTCCTGAATGATGTTTATCATTCTGCACATGTATGCTATGAGCATCTGTTGGATTGTTTTCCCTGATTGTTTGACAATGCCTTATCAAAAGCTGACTCGAATTAAGCATATTACAAATGCTCATTTATGCAAGTCTCTTTGGTCTGGTGTCTAAGCAGCTATGAAAGCATCCACACAATAACCAGGTTTGAGCTCTATGACCATTAGGTTTGATCTCTTTTGGCTTTTTTTCCCTGCCTCTCTCCCCCTGCTCTTTAGAAACAAGTGGTATTTATCTAAACAGCTTGGCAGATGGCTGATGGACATCTTCTCTCCATTTAGTTCATCAACACCAACTAGCAAACAAGAAGTGATTCTGTCTTCTGTATCTGGAAGGCAGGAAAACAAGGGGAGGGCATTGGGCTATGTGAGATGAGACGAGATGAGATGAGTTGAGATGAGATGAGATGAGATGAGATGAGATGAGATGAGATGGAGAGGTGGGAGGAGGTGGGAGGAAGAGGAGAATGTAAAACCCTGGACCAGTCACACCTCTTTCAGACCTAATATTTCATGATGTTTGCAAAGCCCATCTGGTCTCGTACCAGAAAAAAAATGCAGTTCAAGGGTTTTTTCTTTTGCTCTGTTACACAGTTATTTCATGATCTCTTCTTATCATTTGATCAGATTTATCTTCCATTAAAACTTCCTTTCCCTTGAAGTAGATAGTGACATGAAAATGCTTGTCTTTCCAAGCTTTTATTGTTCTGAATTAAGAAATGGCAGAATAGTCTCATGAAAGATTAATGACTTCCTGTAACCATCTTTGTACCTGAAGACAAGCAATTACAAAAATATGTTCAGAAGAAAACAAGAAAGGATATTAGGCTGTATTGGCCAGATATTTCTTGGCAGACAGTAAGCTTTTACACTGCCAGCATATTTAGAGCTAAGGCAACTTCTGTTTTGACCCCATGTATCATATTCAGGTTTGTACATTAGTAGTAATGTTGTTCTTGAAAGAAAAATTGACACTCTACAGTATTTCCATAATAATTCATTGTACTTAAGTTCCTATTTATGTGCCAGCACCTGTTTCCGAGTGATAGCTCTCTGCTCTTTCTCTTGAGTAAGAGTAAAATATATGTATTTTCAGCAGGTATTTTATGCTTATAAAGTCTTGTTTTCTTCACTGTGTTTTCCTCCATACTTCTTCTGCTCAAGAATTTTTCATAAAGTTTTCTTTGGTCTCACAAAGAGAGTCAAGGCAAGAATCATTAAAGTTGCCTAAAACTTAGTATCTAATACTCCAAACACTGAAGTGAACATCCACTATGTGACAGGCATTTTGTGGCAACTTTTGAGAGAGGTTGGGAACTGAAGGGCCTCCTGTTTCTCTAAAAAATCTCTGGTGCTTCAGTGTGGACTGATTGCATCTTCTCTTTTTATCCCACTGGTATGTTACAATTAATTGGAAATCATAACAGCAACTGTTGTGAACAATCGGAGTTAAATGTATAAAGGCCTTTGGAAAAGATGCTGTTTCATGCTCGCATGTGGTGTGATGCAGCCTATTACAAATGCGTAAGGATGTATGGAAGAGTGCAGGCACATTCTGACCTTGATTCATCACCTTGGCAAAGACAGTGCAGATACACTATCACTATCAGAGTGGGATCACCTCTGTAACCATCAGGTGACCTCCATGATTATCAGATAAAGCATCTGATATCTTGCATTGTTTGAACTGGTGGACTGTAGAGATTCCTGTGGAATCCTCACTGGAGGATCAGCTTGTAAGCAAACTCTGGGCCTATTTCAATAGCTAAAGAGTGATCTTAGAACCTGTCTAAAAATGTGTGATTTACTGGGTTTAGCCACGGCACACTTGGTTTTCTTGTCTAGATTTTCAACACTATGCTTATTTTAACATAGAGGGCTAATCTATTTATAATTACTGAATTTCATAGAATCATAGAATTACAGAATTACACAATTTTTCAGGTTGGAAAAGGCCTCCAAGATCATTGACTGTACTCACTAACCTAACAGTATACAAGATTACTGCTACTGCTAAACCACATCCCAAAGGTCCACATCTAGATAGCTTTTAAACATACCCATATCCAACATATCTGTGACAACACATCAGTACTGCTTATGGCCACATGAGCGACCCATTTGACAAAGACTGTTTCCTGCCACTGTGGAACATTTCTCTTTCTGCTCCAATAGCCATGGCATAAAAACCATCTATTTTTCCTCAGAAGCAGTTAAGCACTGTGAATGCTCACAAACACAGGATTGTACTCACAAAACTATTTTGAATAGGACCAGAGAAAAATAATCACCATACTGAAGTGTCTTTGCCTCCTTTATTACTGGTATTAACAATGAAACTAGCCCTAAATGAAGCTGCATGGCCCTCTGCTAAACACCAACCTGAGCCTGAAAAAGGAAACCCTCTTCCATGTCTGTGTTCTGCATGACCTGCATCAATTTCAGTAATCAATTTCCTCTTCTTCTGATTCAGTTCTCCATGTTTGAAATAGATGTCCACATGTAGCAAAGGGAACTTTATTCATAATAGTCTGTATCTCAATTTACAAATCTTACCAAAAATAACTGCAATCACAAATAAAAAGTCCAAGGGTTTGGGGGTTCAAAAGAAAAACGCAGATTTTGCAGGACTATGGTTTCAGCTACACTGCCACAGTTACTTGCAACACAGGAGTTTTGTAGGTGTCATGGTTTTCAAAACTAAGCAGAGTCTGTAGGTTTGATTTGTGTGTTTTCTGGAGAAAAGTTTCAGGAAAAGAGTTTCTGGCCTCCACCCCTGTCCTGTCCCTATCCTGTCCCCACCTCTGCTTCTTGGATCTTATTCTTGTTTGCATTTGGAGTTGCAGAGAACGCTGCTAAGAGAAAACGCCTGCTTCTTCAAAGATTTACAGTGGGAGGAAAGCTTCGTCTGGACTTGCATTGTCTGCTGCACTCACCTTGTTTGCTCAGAGTGACTGATTTCTGAACTGTGGAAACTAGGAGAATCAAGGCTAACTCTTAAGATGTCCAACTTGGGGGACCTAGTAGGATGCGCCCATGAGTGCTGAGAGAGCTGGCTGGTGCTGTTGCTAAGCCACTCTCCATCATTTCTGTAAAGATCATAGAGAGTGGAAGAGGTGCCTATCAATCTTGAAAAAGGGCAAGAAGGAAGACCCATGTAACCACAGACCAATCAGCCTCACCTCCATCCCTGGAAAAGTGATGTAGCAGCTCATTCTGGAGGCCATCACCAAGCACATGGAAGAAAAGAAGGTTATCAGGAGTAGCTAGCAAGGATTTACTTCAGGGAGAGCATGTTTGACTAATCTGACAGCCTTCCAGTGAAGGGCTACAAGGACAAATAAGGGATTTGAACACCCCTCGTATGAAAAAAATTTGAGAGAACAGGGGCTGTTTAGTCTGGAGAAGAGAAGGAGACAGGATCTTATTAATGTTTATAAATATCTGAGGGGTGGGTGTCCAGAAGAAGGGACCAGTCTATTTTCAGTGGTGATAGGACAAGGGGCAATGGGTAAAAGTTGGAGGACAGCAGGTTCCACCTGAATATCATGAAAAACCTTCTTTAAAGTGAGTGTGACAGTGTACTGGAACAGGCTGCCCACAGAGGCTGTGGAATATCCTTCTTTGGAGAATTTCTAAACCCAACCTGGATGCAGCCCTGTGTGACCAGCCCTAGACGATCCAGCTTTTGGCTGGGAGTTGAACTAGATGATCTCTGGAGGTCCCTTCCAACCCCTAGTTTTCTGTGATTCTCTGATGTACTGCTGAACTCAGTCTTTTCACCAGCACTTTATCAACAACACATTTTTGATAAGAAATATTGGATAAATCAGCCATAACTCCTGGATGATAATTCAACATTATTATTCCTGAAAATCTGTATGCATGAGTCCCACTGCCTGTTCCTAGCAGTTTGCCTGCAATTCAATATGAAATCAGCACCTGTTTTACAACATGGAGCAGATGGCATCATGGCCAGGCAAACCCACGGTAGCTTACAGTTAATTCATCTGGGTTACCCTGGAATCCACATTCAATGAAATTTGCGCTGCTCTAAAATTCCTGGGGATCTCTAGGCTCAGAAGATATGGACTACTGTATGTTTATTCCTACTGGTATCAAACTTAATTTCACCAAAAGATTTTGATCAGAAACTCCCCTGTGCTACACATCTGACAGTGTTCAGAGTTCCTTTACAAATATTATTGTAAACAGAAGAGTTAGTTTTAACAATGGGAGACCAAGCCTAGGTATGATTCTGGTTTTCAGTGATCAAGATGATGTCTGGCTGTATGGCTCTCAGTCAGGACCTGAATTCTGCATAGAAGTAGAACCAATGAGTTCTTGTTAAATCACTATAGCAACTGAAACCTTTCATCGAAGAGAAAATAGGCAACAAACGGTCTCATTCTTTTTCCTGGTCTTTATGGTAAAGTGAATTGCACAATCTTTAGCAGAGATGTTGCTGCAGTACATCATGGTGTGGAAACGTAAAATGTCTAGCACAAGGCAGGATAATCCATTCCAGACTCATGTGTGATGCTGGGGAAACAGGTGCAAACAATTGAGCTCGCTGTCAGTAAGCTTTGGTGATTGCTTTTGATATCTTAATCGTTAGCTAATCCATGTGCAACATTGGCAACATCACTGTCATAGCTGACTGCGTTCTGCACATCTGTAAACCTTTTCTGGGTGCTTCTTGATGTGCGAGTGAGTCCACAGAGCCCTGACATCATGAGAACTAAATTGGGCATGATTGCTGGTCATTTCTGTTTTCCTGCTAGAAAACCTAGAGCTGACAAATGTCAGTACCTGCTAATAGCTCACTACTGTTTGTCAGATGCCACTCAAGGCAGGTGTGAAGAGAATTCAGCATGTGCCTCTGAGCACCACTCCAGCAACCAATTCATTTGTGAGACTGCCATCTAATTGCTTTTGCAGACAAAGAGGTTGCTGTTGCTTCACTTCATGACGCCCTGGTAACAGTTCAACAGTAAAGATTTCCCAGTGTCTACTGAACTCCAGCAAACCATAATGCAGATTTCCTTACATGTATCATCTATAGTTTGAAAATAATGTTTAGGAAATAGCATAGCTTTGAGTATAATGCTAACAAATTAACCACCTCTTCTTTCTTTTCCCACATAAAACGTTAACACAATTATATACAGCTAATTTATTACCTCTCCACAAAGCATGACATAGGCTGCTGTGGTGATACTTCTGTTTCTACTTCTACCAGGTTACACCAACTTGTAGACAGTAGATTTCTACAGTTTGGTAAGATCAGTGTATTCTACTTATTTTTAGCTTATTTTTAGTTTTGCAACAATAAAAAGGGGATTGTACCTGTTGCAGTTTGAAAATTATCAGATTTTCAAGTGTTAATTTTAGTGTTTTTATGACAAATGAGCATTTTACTTTGAAGCTACATCTAGATTTCTCAGCAGACCCCTCAGTCAGTGTCCTGACCCTATGGGTGATTGGTTCACAGAGTCTATAAAAGGGAGTGGACTTCCTGCTTTCTTCCCTTCTTCTCTTCTCTGGTGTATCTTGTAAGATGGAGAGCTCCTCTGCAAGAGAGATTCCCCTGCTGCCAACCCCTGGGCAGGGGGGCTGAGCAAAGGCTCTTGGCCTACCTGCCACCGAAATGTGGAACACAGAAGAAGCCTAGCCTGGCTGCAGCTCTACCACGGAGGCAATTACAGCCCTCTTTTCCCTGAGAGCTCAAACATAGAAAGCCAGCACCAGCTTATCCAAGTTCCTGACAGCGGGCTGAAGAGAGGAGCAGCTCCTCCACACTGCTTATCCAGCCTGATCACCTTTGAAGATGCCAGAAGGTGGTGAGCTCTTAACCCACTCCCTCCCTTGAAGCCTTAGCCACAGGGGAGAGGAAAACAGAGGAACAGGACCTGTATCAGGCCCCTGAAGAAGACCTGTTTACCATAACAGGTATTGCTCCACGTGACCAGCACTATGTTGCCTCTGTCCCCACCTGGATGCTGTATGCTTTGCCACTGAGAGACTGAGAGAAGCCTTTGACAAGAGAGAGATCCTAAGTACTAATCTCCTAAGGCTTTTGAAAACAGAAAGAGACTGGGGATCTGTTGCATTCTTACACCTGATGCTGTTATTGCTTTAAAGAAGAGCTCCCAAGACAAGAGGAGCTAGAATTATGCCTGAGACATCAGGGAAGGCTGACATCTGCAAGAGGACCAGAAAAGGAACTTTTCCACAAACATCAAATGTATATTTTGTGCTGTATTTCTGCTACCCCACACCTCACACTTTCCCTTCTGGAAGCAGGGTGCAATTGTATGCATGTGGTAGCTTTACGGTTATGAGTGTTGGTGTACACACACACTCTTTTTCCCAGAGTTCTCATCTAAAGCCAAAAACCTGATGTGTTAGCTGTCTCCCATTTCTCTCAGAGTCGTGTAAAGGCACTGTGATACTGTCTCTGTTTTACCTTTTTGATTCTTTTACTTATTTGGGGATTTTTTTCCCTTTCTAATCGGTGATGGGTTCAATAAATTCTTTGCTTTTTAGCAAAGTTGCTTCATTGTCTGTTGAATTCTCGCTAAGAGCTTGTTGCTGTGCTTGAATTGCAGGCACCAACCCAAGCCGATTTAGACCCTTGTTCCAAACCATTACAGTACCTCTACAGTGTTCACAGCAGACAGGTATTCCCTGGCACTTACCTTTTAAACACCCCACAATGAAGGGATCTTATATATTCTGCTAGGGTAAGCTTTCAGAAGATTGAGCTTTCAGAAAATGCCTACAGAATTTCTGTAACCTGGTTGGTGTAACAGTTACAAGGAGTATGGTTTGTAGGTTGGATCATATTTTTAAAAAAATCCTTTTCTACAAAATCAAAACAGGATTCATATCAGATTGTCATGCCTCTTCTCATTTGACTACTTATTGCATTCTCATTTCAAAAGTGGCATGCAAGTGGTTCTGTTGACAATTACGTAGGATACTTCATTTCTGCTGTTTCAGGATCAATGCACAGTGATTAGAAGAAATATGTGTACTCCACATATTATGGAATAGTAAAATAAATACTGACTCTGATTACACCGAGGGCAAGAAAGAGCCAACGTGTGATGGTGCCTCACCTTGTCTATCACTGTAACACCACATCATGCAATAGCAGGGATCCTTGAAGCCATGCATAGCCTATCTTTTATCCTTTCTGTATTTTTATATCACAAAGGTAAATGCTGAGACTATCTGGTATCACACAGTCTTTTAAAAGTAGATGGCTTCAAATAGAACTATCTGCAATTACCTTCAAAATTAATAGAAGTTTAGCCCTATCCCTAGTAAAAACCTTAGAACAAAATGGATGCTGATAGTTTACATGGGTTTAAGGACTGACTGTAGAAGCTCACAGGAAAAAACTCCATTGAGAGCTATCAGAAAACCAGACTGTTTAGATCAGGGAGACCCTGAGCTGCAAACAGTCACTGGAATCGTTTACTGGACTTAGCACTTCCTATATGCTCTATTATTTTGCATGTCTGTAAGCATCTGCTATTGGGCACAGAATCACAGAATTACTGAGACTGGAAAAAACCTCAGAGCTCATCCAGCCTAGCCCATGACTTAACATCACCTCATCGGCCAGACTAGGGCACTAAGGGCCACAGCCAGTCTGTCCTTAAGCACCTCCAAGGACGGGGACTCCATCACTGCCCTGGGCAGTCCATTCCAGTGTCTGATCACCCTTTCCAGGAGGAAGAGCTTCCTAATAGCCAACCTAACCCTCCCCTGGCAGCTTCAGGCCCTGCCCTCTTGTCCCATCACAATTTGCCTGGGAGAGGAACCTCCCTTTAGGTAGTTGTACAGAGGGAGGATGCCCCACCCAAGTTTCCTCCTCTCCAGGCAAAACAACAGCAGCTTCCTCAACACTGGACTAGATTAACTTCTAAACTGATGCTATACAGCTTGGTATCTACATATTCTTATTAGCTTGCTCAGTCTGGATTGCTACAGCTCTTCAGAAACTACTGTATAGACCAAAAATGCTTAATACATCAATATTAAGGAAGCCTCACTGTTGAACCCATAGAATGAATAACAAAGGTTCTTGGAATTGATCTGCAGGCCAGGCTACTATACCCAGGTAGCCTGTAAGGAACGTGTAAGGAGCCAGAAATGATCCAAAATATGCAAAAAGTTTGTCCTTGACAGTTACATCCAGGCTAGCCTTTACATCTCATGTTAAAGAAACTCTGGAAAGAATGAACTGCTCTGGAAGAAACTGCTTAAATCATGGTTTAAATTATGTTTGTGGGAAGGCAGCCCTTGAGTCTACCAGCAAATGGCTTGCATACTGACCCTGTATTCTATTCATGTATTAGCTGAATATTTGAATGTATTTCAGCTCTTTTGAATTGTTCCAAAACAGTCTGTCAGTGGTTACATGAGCCTTAGGTCATTGTTTCTGAGAGCTGATTGGGTTACTGAAGCTTTTAATAATGAGACAAAATATGAAAAATAGCACCCAGGGAATAAAACACTTTAAACGTTTTTCCAAAAGATTAATCGGTTATGATGAAATGCTTTAGTTTGGAGAGTTACTGCCTTTCATGCTGAGTACTCAAAGCACAAGGGTGACATGACCTGCAAATAAAAGTTACCTGGATTCACCACTTTATAGTGGACTGTGTCAGGCTCCACAGCAATACCTGTTTTATGTGACTTGCATTAAAACAGAAAGTGTGTTTTTTACAAACACATCTTTCATTTACTCTAAGCTGTTAATGGCAGTAAATGGACCCCCTCGACTACAGCTGATGTGAGCTTCTTGCATCTCTCCCAATGAAGATGCACAAGCTGCCTATGTTAAAGAAACGTAAAAGTCCTGTTGCAGAACTGCACTCCTCTAACTGCTGGTGTACAAGTGTTGATGGTGCACCACCCCAGCCCCAGGTCACTCTGCTGCCCTACCTTGGTTTTTCTTCTGATGAGCCTCAAAGGTACTCAAACACCAGAAAACAGGTGACTCAGTGCAGGTATCTACTTGGTGGGGGCAGCTATATGAAACCAATGCAAATCCAACTCCTTTTCACCCAAGCAGGTACAAAGCAGCTCTTCAGCAGACCCAGATGTTTTGTGTTACTGCATCCAAGTTGTATGATGTTTGTCTTTCCTTATCCTTTCCAGTTTTGGTTCTTCCTCTCTTTGAATAAAGGAATATGGCTTTGCAATGTTTTGGGGGCCTCTTCTCCACAGCAGCTTTGCTGTCAGTTCAGGAAGTGAGTGTCCTAGACCATCTGCAAGCCATGATACAGGCTGCTCTTGGGGTCATGCAAACACATGCATGTAGCATCTGTGATGGCCACAGTTTGCCCTCAAGATGCTCCCATAAACTATGTGCCCATCTTGAAGATTTGTAGCCACGCTGCCTAAGCTATTCTTCCTGACAGTCCTATCATATTCCTCAAGCATTCTTTCTATCCTCATTCCAAGACTCCAGCTTGCAGTTACCTGATTGTTATGAGCCCTTCCCTCTTGTTCTTCAAGCAACATCTCCCTCCTGGCAGTTGGGTGGAGCCATTTAGCAATTATCAAGGCTGACTGCTACAGTTGGGGCATCTATCTAATCTAAACCCAGGCATCTATCTAATCACCAAAGTCAGATGAGATTAAGCCCATCTCAGTCTCTAAACTTTTGAGTAAAGTTGCATTTTCAGAAGGCCAAAGCAAGCATGAAGGATATACAGAGTGAGGGCCCAAGGCTTCATTCCACATCACCAAAGCAATCATTTGAAATCCCTATCTTAATGTCAGCAATGGGTTTCAAAACGTAATTCAAATCCTAAATATCCAGTTCTTCGGGTTAAATATTTAGTTCACTAAAAGCTTTTCTTCTAATGTTTCCTTCACAATTTTTGAGGACCCATAAACTTGTTGGGGTTTAGATAAAATTTAAAGTACTGGACACTCATGAAACTCTCTCTGTGGCTTTTATGAAAAACAACTTCACAAGAGCAATCAGTCTTTGGAAGCAGTTGCTCTGCCTTTAGTTAAATGCAACTCAAATAATGGTATTTGAAGTGATTCCTTGACTCACTAACTATTAGTGATTCCAGAATAAAACCAGAACTATCTCTGAAATGTAGGCCAAATGCATCCCTAGACTGACAGAAGGTATTGTGGCATGCCTTGAAATACACAGAAAGGATCCCTGGGGGAGCCAGTGGGAAGGACGCTTGTAGGTGTGTAGGTGTAGTTAGGTACAAAGTCAGCTATGTTGACTGTCAAATTTATGACTTTATTTACAACCACACCTACACTAAATGCACTCTTTTTCCTTAAATGTCTAGTTGATCTTTAGTACCTGCATAATTAGGAGCTGAATTTAAAACATGAGGAAAGTTACTAGCACCTCCTGAAAAAAGGCTATTTTTGAACAAGAGCAGGAGGAAGCACTCTTCATTATACATTCAAGCCACTCATGGTGTGCAGATCTCACATGGCCTAGACTGATTCCTGTCATTTGTACATCCTACCATTGGGACAAATGACTCCTTTTGATGTGGAAAAAAAACCCCAACAAAACACTGAGAAAGACTCTTCTATCATCTCTTCCCATGCCATGTGAAGCATATTGTATTACATTTCACTTCGTATTGTTTTACATGAACTGGGGGCCTCTTCTCCCAAGTCACTAGTGATAGAACAAGAGGAAATGGGGTCAAGTTGCTTTAGGGGATGGCCAGGTTGGATATTAGGACAAATTTCTTCCCAGAAAGAGTGGTGAGTTCTTGGAACAGGCTGCCCAGGGACGGGGTAGAGGCACTGTCCCTGAAAATGTTCAAAAAATGAATAGACATGGTGTTTCAGGAGATGATTCAGAGGTTAGGGGTTGTAGAGTAGACACTTGGACTTGATCTTGAAGGTCTCTTCCAACCTTGATGGTTCTATGATTCTATGTGGGTGAAAGAGTAAAAGCTGTAAGATTTTTTGTGATCTTTGCTTTCAGAATATTCTGCAGCTCTAAGAAAAACATGCAAAAGTGTGTTAACCTTTAAAGGGCCTTTTGTTTTGGACCATTAAGTGACCTGGTGCAGGAGCAGGCCACTCAGTCCCTCAAACAGTTGATACCTAATTAGATATCAGTTGTAAACATACACTAGCTGGAGGAAGAATTTGGGTCTTTATTTGCCCTAAAAGCATCTTCTAGATGCAAGAGCTGAGAGCATGGGCTGACCTGAATTCCTGCACTTCAGATGATGAGATACCAGAAGGCTAAAAAGATGGAACAGAGCTACTAATTGTCTTCTTTGCTTCAGTCTTTGCCAGCAATGCCAGTCGCTCCCTTAGTGCCCAGCACCATCCCTGACAGGGATGAGGAGTGAAACGCAGCACTCATAATTGAAGAGGATACAATCAGTAGCCTATTAAGCCTTAGATGTGAGAACAGATGTGATCCCCCTAAGTGTTTTGAGAGAGCTGGTGGAAATGCTCACCCAGCCCCTCTCCATCAGTCCTGGCTAACCAGGGAAGTCACAGGGGACTGGAGATTACCAGATGTGATGTCCCGTCTACAAGAACAGCGAGAAGGAGGATCCTGACAGGAAAGGTTATGGAGCAGGTCATCTGGCCATCAGCCCAGCATATGTGGGAGAATCAGGTAAACAGGTCCAGTCAGCAGGGGTTTGTGAAAGGCAGGTCCTGCATGACTAATCTAATCTCCTTCTACAACAACATGACCTGTCTAGTGGACGAGGGCAGGACTGTGAACTCTGTCTACCTGACCATCAGTAAAGATTTTGACACCATTTCCCACAGCATCCTCTCTCAGAAACAAATGGCACAAGACTGAGCTAAGTACAGCCTGCACTGCATACAAAACTGGCCTGATGGCTGGACCCAAAGAGCAGTGGGGAATGGAGTCAAACCTGGCTGGCACCCAGTCAGCAGTAGTGCTCCCCAGGGTGAAGTATTGGGAGCCTGTTCTCTCTAATGTCTTTGTTAGCAGTCTGGATGAGGCCACTGAGTGCATCCTCAGTCAGTTTGCAGATGACACCAAGCTGGGCGGGTGTGTTGGTCTGCTGGAGCGTGGGGAGGCTCTGCAGAGAGATCCAGACAGGCCAAGGTTAACTGTATGAGGTTCAACAGGGCCAAATTCCAGGTCCTGCACTTGAGTCATAACAAACCCATGGTAGGATGTAGGCTTGGGGATGTGTGTTTGGGAAGTTGCACATCAGAAAAGGACCTGGGGGTATTTGGTTGAGAGTCACCTGAATATGAGCCAGCAGTGTGTCAAGGACCAATGACATCCTGGGTTGTGTTAGAAATAGTGTGGCCAGTAGGAGCCAGAGTCCAGCAGAGTGTCTGCAGGGGAATGAGCAAGCGAGAGAGCTTTATTGTGTGTGCAACTCATATTTAAGCAAGTTCCTTATCTACAGTGTATACAGGTCATCTTACAATTGGTGGGTACTGTTAGCAAAAATGCTAAACATTCCACAGCAAATAGGCTGACAGGACAGACAGTACCTGGTAATTGGTCTGGCTCTGTCAACAGACCCCTTAGTGTAGTATAGTATAACTTTTTAAGGAGTCTGAGGTAGATCACAATGGTTGCNGGGAAGTTGCACATCAGAAAAGGACCTGGGGGTATTTGGTTGAGAGTCACCTGAATATGAGCCAGCAGTGTGTCAAGGACCAATGACATCCTGGGTTGTGTTAGAAATAGTGTGGCCAGTAGGAGCCAGAGTCCAGCAGAGTGTCTGCAGGGGAATGAGCAAGCGAGAGAGCTTTATTGTGTGTGCAACTCATATTTAAGCAAGTTCCTTATCTACAGTGTATACAGGTCATCTTACAATTGGTGGGTACTGTTAGCAAAAATGCTAAACATTCCACAGCAAATAGGCTGACAGGACAGACAGTACCTGGTAATTGGTCTGGCTCTGTCAACAGACCCCTTAGTGTAGTATAGTATAACTTTTTAAGGAGTCTGAGGTAGATCACAATGGTTGCAGCCAGGGTGTGCCCTATGACCGCTTCATGGTTACCTGAACCTCCTACACCCTTGTACTCAGCACGAGTGAGGTTGCACCTCAAATATATCACTCACTACAAAAAGGATACTGAAGTGCTGGAGTGAGTCCAGAGAAGGACAACAAGGCTTCTGAAGGGTATGGAGCTCAAGTCCTGTGAGGAGCGGTTGAGGCAACTGTGTTTGTTCAGACTGGAGAAAAGGAAGCTGAACGGAGACCTTAATGGTCTCTACAGTTACCTGAAAGGAAGTTGGAATGAGGGGGAGGACAACCTCTTCTTTGTGGTGGCAAGCAATAGGACCAGAGGAAATGGTTGCAAACTGCACCAGAGGAGGCTGGGACTGGATATTAGAATGAATTTCTTCACTGAAAGGTTATCAAATATTGGAATAGGCTGCCCAGAGCACCTGTGAAGCTGTTTGAAAGGCCAATAGACATAGTGTTTAAAGGTTACCTGTCAGTTATGTTATGTTTTAGTCAGTGAGGGAGGTTGAAGCCACCAACAGCTAATGGCCCATTTGAGCATACAAAAGCCTCCAGTCTTCGCAGGAGCCATGGAGGCTCCTGGAGCTGTGAGCAAAGGCTTTGAGAGGGGATTTGTGACTGGTTTAGAGGGGGGTGCCAGAGGTGTTCCCACCTACCTTGTACCCCAAAAAAAGACTCAAAAAAAGACTCTGCTTGGAAATGAGCATCAACTTTCTCTTCTGGCACTGTGGCATGGCTCATCCATCCCAGTGTCCTGTCCCCACAGCAGCAAGCAGCCCCTGGCCCTGGTCCCCCTTACAAGCCAAGTATGGAACTCCGCAAGCAGGACTCTGCTCACCCAGAAATGGGAGTGGTGGAGGGGACCAGGGTGTAGTGTCAGGATGCCCTGTCCCCTATCTGCCTCAGGAATGGGCAGCTTTGTGCCTTGCCAGGGCAGGCAGCTCCATGCCATACTGTGCCAACAAGAAAGCCCTTCCCCTGCTCACACAGCAAAGCAGGTGGTCGCAGAGAGAAACCACTGGTGTAGATTTCTCCCTGCATCAAGCAGATTGGAGTTATGCTGATCATCGCAAGCCTGAAGCTAACCTTAAAAGTAGAAAAAGCCTGAAAGACCAAGGTCCTGAAGGAAGGGGCGAGGTCTCTGCTGGTTTGCCACCATGGCCACTGTTGTGTTCTCACATGGTCAGCCACACAGCTGCTGCCATTTGGATTTACTGAACAGCAGGAAGAGATGTTGTTGTTACAGCTCACTGCTGAGAGAAAAACTGGTAATGCTTGAGTGAGAACGGAGCCCAGAAGGGCATGAGCTGTTTCAGCTTGGCAGAACTGTCCATGCAAGAAGCTGCAAGAACTTGTAACTCTTAAACCTTTGGCAGAATGTCAGGAAATTGGGGTTTGAAGCATCCTAGGAGTGGCATCCCCTTCTTGCTGCAGCTGTGTTTTTTGTGTGTTCCCCTATCCCCAGGGGATCCTCCTGCCTGAAGTCAAAGACCACTACAGAATGCTTTGCCCATTTTTTTCTTAGAACGTGTGTGACAGAGTTTCTGGTTTGTTTGTGTCACCTGCTTGAGCCTTTGCTTTTTCAATATAGGTTTAATAAATCCCTTTGTTTCCCCAAGCTCTTTTCTCTTGCCTGATAGATTCTATCAGACACTGCTTGAGGCCTGGCTGCCTTTCCATTCACTTTAACCTGGGACAATAAGCCATAAGATACATAAGGCCTCTTGGCATCATTATTTGGCAGCTGCTTTTATTACTCCATCAGTGACACTAAAACTTGAAATGCAGAGTGAAAGTAAAAACTTGCACAGTTCCGTAAAGAAAAAGGTGGCTGCACTGCCTTCCTCAGATTCATGATTTGTTTTTTTTTTAATAACTGGTCTTCAACCTGTTCAGAACTGCCTAAAATGTGAAAACTTAACTGCCATGACCCAGGGAGAGCAGGAACAGCTTGGTCAGTGTCAAGGGCTTGAGTATGATTTTGTTTTCACAGAGATTTCATCTTTTCTGTAGTGTGATCCAATCTGACAAGAGCACAAAAAAAAGGGAGGGGTTCACATCTTTTACCTGTCTCAAAAGATGATTACACCCTACCCAGTCATCTTGCTCTCCCTCAAGGAATTTTATTTAATCTGTAATTTTTTACATAAATCACAGAAAGCAGGCAGATGACTCTGCCCTGACTTCTTTGTCCTGAGTCTTTTGGTGATGAGTACTCGGGGCAAGTGAAAGGCTGAGGGATGCAGGTCAGGTCAGATTAGTCATTAGAAATAAGTCTATAGGTAAGAAGAGGCTCTTCTGTCCCCAGTTCCTCAGGATTATCACAGTCTGAGACCCTGATGACCTTTTTTTCACTGCAGTTCCTTCTGCCATGCTTTGTGCTGCGGAAAGACCTGAGGGCTGGTCAGCACAATGACTGGCAGCTCTCTCAGCAGTTATTTTCATTATGGAAGTACTCTAACTGTTACGCAAAAGTCCCTGAGACATAAACACATTTCTCCGTGCAGCAGAGGATCTTTTCCAGGAGAAAAAGAAGAGCTATATAGCATCACTTATTTCCTTTACTCCACTTCAGACAGACATCATGCAATTAGATCACATTTCTCTGTGCTTCTAGTGGTCTCAGGCCATCTACTCCACAGTCAAAGTAGTAGTGATGACTTTAAAGGCTTTTATTAACAGATAATAATTTGGCTTACCATGCCAGAAACCAGAGATAACTTTGCTAAGGTAAAAAACCCCACTGCCTTCCAACCATAAGCTGATCAATTTCAAAACCTTCGAAAACATGAGGAGAGGGAGTTCTTTGATACATCCCGTCTAATTGCCGCAGCGATCTGTCTTGTGACAAAGTAAACACAAGAAGATGTCAAGATGTCCTGTTTTCTCTGTTTAACATTATTCACAGTAGATATGGTGTTTTCATAAAGGAGTGAAAAGACTTTAAAGCAAGAAGTTAAGTCTAATTGAGAAAGGTTGAAGGGTTACTTAGATACTTATCAGTTTAAAGCTTTTGATATAACATTGTGATGTCAGTTTGGGTTAAACCTTTAAGATGGAGACTGGAAATAATAAGGATAGTTCATCATGGGGAATGGGGTTTCCAGAGATCTGAAAGGTTAATCTAAATTATCCTGGAGATTAGCCCTGAGACAGTGAATGGTTCCACAAACATCACCACTGCTGTTCCAAGCAGCCATGTGATACCTTCAAACCTTGGGTAGCATTTTCAAGGATACTAATCCCGAGCTTGGCAGTGAGGAGAGGACATAATTTTATAGGTGAGGCTGTTCCTGTCTCTCAGGGTGAGTTATGGGTTGGGGTTGGCAGTGGAATAGGAGCACACAAGTTACAGGTCATGCTCTTCAAAGACTGTCAGCTCAAGCAAATCCACCCTGAAAATTTGAAGTTCTTCACCCTAAAGCATCAAGCACTTCAGCCATTTATTCTGTTTTAGAAGGGAAATAAGCTGAGACTCTCTTTCTTATATTTTTAGCTACTGTCTTTGACCTATTGTCATCATTCAACCAGTTGGTGAGAGGTATGTGCCCTCAGTAACACAGGAAAGTTGTTCCCAGAAAGCTTTTCTGTTCTTGCAGAGGCAAGTAGAAATGAAAGATATAAAACTACCTGGTCTTTGACATCAAAAAGGGCAGCAGAGATTCGCTGCACAGATTGCATGCAGGGAGGCTTTTTTAAAAGTAACGTTATATGCTGCTGTTGTACATGTGTACCTGAAAAATGACTGAGCATGATGACTATAACATCTGTGTGTGCCATTGCCCACCCTGCATATGTTCTCCTCTCTATACACTCACCTGACACGGACAGCTTTCTTAGTGCAATACAAACATAAGAGTTTTCACTTTTTGCCCCTAAAGCGGTTTATAAATTGCATGAAAACCTGCACTTATGTCAGGTTCCTGTTGTACAAATATTAGCGTTGGTGCAATTTTAAGGGACTGCAGGCATTTCCATTGCTAGAATGCAGATTTAAACAGAGCCGTGGACACAAATGCACTTCTAATAAATTAGATCTCCAAGTACATAGGAGTGAAATGACAGCATTAAATGATGCAGTGAATGTTGACTAAACACTCGAATAATACCTGATCACCAGTTACTTATGAGGGCTACCTGAGTAGGTAAAATAATACAGAACAATAATTCAAATAAAAGTAATACATAGTTATTTGAGGATTCTGGGGCCAAGGACTAGTGGAGATGTTCTGATTATTTTTACTTAATTTCATCTTTTAAGTGGTGGAAGAGTATTAAATTATCATTAAAATTCAAGTAACATTAAATTAACAAAATTAAAAACCTTTTTGAAGCCAGTAGATTTTTATTTAAAGTGCCTAGAAATACAGACAAATAGAGGTACACATAACAAAAGCAGTCTTGTGTTTCACAAGTCACATGTAACTGTCTTGTTCAAACAGAAGCTATGTGCAAGGAGTTAGAAACTGCGTATCTTGGGGATCTATGGGGACAGCATCTACGGGGATGTGCTCTCTTAACACTGCCCCTTCTAAAGTAAATAAAGAATCTTCACTCTTCAGAAAGAAGAAAAAAGAAGGGAGGTGGTACCCACAATCACTCAGGCATGCTTACATCTGCACATCTTTGCCCTCGTTACCACCCAATACTAATTGTCAGCTGAAGTTTTGAAATGTGCAGGTTTCCATTTCTGTTGAGAATTGAAATTGTTACCACCACAAAAGGCAGCTGGCCATGTTTTCATCTTAATTCTCTAAATTACAATATATGGACAAGTTGAACAAGTCTGCCCCAAAAACCTCAAAACAGGGAGACAGATCCAAACTAAAACAAGATCCTGGATCTCAGAATTCCTGCATTTCATAGACACTTGAATCCAGATCCAAAAATCTCTGTGTGCCCCATATGTACAAAGGGATTGATGAAAACCATCTTGAAATCACCTTTTTAGTTCTTGAGGACAGAAGATATTTGAATCTAACTCTGAAAATCATTTCTTGTGTTATTCTTAAGCTGTGTGGTTGCTCACACTGGAACCTGAACACAGATCTTTTAAGTCTTGACCAGCAAAAAGTCCCTAAGGGTTTGAACAAACACCATTCACTTGTCTACGATCCCATGAAGCAGCTTAATTGTGTTTGCTTCGAAAACCGAAGTAATTCAGGTGGCAGCATGAGTTGCTTTACTTTTACTTGTGAATGCAGAGACAGTGAGGAGTTTGGCCTTCGTTGGCTTCCTCCAACCACTGTTGCAGTGGCTGTGTTACCCTGGTCAGGGATGTGACCAGATGTGCTAATTGCTAGAGCATAAAACGCATTCTTTAAAAACCATAACCAAAAAAATCAGCCTAATGCCTAGCTCCGGACTCAAGGTGCATGTGGAATTTGGCTGTAATCACCGCTCCGTGCGCAAAGCCAGGCAGATCCCAGGCTGCAAGCAGCGCGGACGCGCTCCCTCAGAGCGTAGCCTGTCCGCGGTAGAGCAGCGCCACCTGCCGGCTGCTCCCCTGCCGGCGGCACAGGACAAAGGGGAACCCAACCCTGAAAGGGTTTTTCCTACGGGAAAAAATCGGTCTCGGTACAATTCTGCTCGTTGCTGCAGGGCTAGCAGATCCGGCAATGAATCAGCTCTCAGAGCTTAACTGCACAGTGACTGATAACAGCACGAAAGATTTAGCCGGCTCTGGATGAAGTGCTGAGTGGCATGATCTAGATGTCAGATGTTAGGTTTACTTCGTTGGTTTTAGGTTGGACTGGATGATCTTTAAGGTTTTTTCCAGCCTCATCATTACTGTGATACTGTGATAACCCTATCAGGCTGGAGGTCTCTGCAGACTTGTATGGCTTTGTGGTTTGGTACAGCTCAATATTGATCCAGAATGTACATAAAGTATACACATAGGGTAAACAGAGGGGCACATTTAGCCTCTAAGAAATAACTACATACAATTACATCAGATGTCAGCAGAGAAATCAAGGTAATGCTGGGTTATGAATCAAAGCTCAAACTGAGAGCAAAGATTTTAGAATGGAATCAGAAACTAGGGTAAATACCCGGCTTTGGTCATTTACAGTCTCTGTGTAAAGTACTGAGGAGTTATCTTTAACTTCAGTGTTGGTCAATGTATAGTATTTGTCTTTGTGTTCTTCAAACACCTTTTCAGTACTCCAAGCGGTCCTTGCAGAAACACAAAATGCTAAAAATGAACAAAACCTAAATCTTCCCGTATTTCTTCTGTTATCCTCCTCACAGACCTTCCTCTGCTTGAACAGATGATCAACCAACTCATATTTCAGCAAATGAGAGATCAGAAGATATTTAGTACAGAAAGTACTTCATGATATTTAGAGCTAATATCAATTCTAGATTAATGGGGCTTGACCACACATTTACACACATGTGGTGCCCTTTTACTGTCTTAAAGGGTTCACAGGTTTGTGGTTTGAAAGGGACCTCAGAGATCATCTAGTCCAACCTCTTAAAGCAGGATCCAGTTTAAATGAGCTGGCCCAGAACCCTATCGAGCTGAGCCTTAATATTGTCTAAAGTTGAGCAATCCACAGAAGACTATTCCACTGTCTAACAGCTCTCATCACGAAAAACTTTCCTCTCAAATCCAGTCAGAATCTTTCCTGGAGCAATTTATCACCATTCCTCCTTGTCTTTTCTACATGTCTCCTTGTGAAAAGGAAGTCTCCATCCTCCTCGTAGCCACCCTTGATGTACTGGAACATTGCAAAAAGGTCCCCCCTAAGCCTTCTCTTCTCAAAGGTGAACAGACCCAGTTCTCTCAGCCTTTGTTCACATGGGAGGTCTTTCAGTCCCCTAAACATACTGGTCACCCTTCTCTGTTCTCTCTCCAGTCTATCTGCATCTTTTATGTCTAGCATGGACCAAAACTGAATGCAGTACTCAAGGCTTGGACTGACCATCGCTGAGTAGAGTGGCAAGATAACATCTTTATCTCTGCTGGTGATGCCCTTGTTAATGCAGCCCAGCATCCTGTTGGTCCTCTTAGCTGCAGCAGCATTCCTGTTGAATTTGCTATCCACCTAAGACCCTCTCTACAAGGCTAGTCTTGTAGATCCCAGTCTAAGCCACATTTGAGAGTTGCATATTCCCAGGTGGAGGACCCTGAACTTGTCCTCATTGAAGGGTTGGCTCCTTTCACAGCAGTGGAACATAACTTTCTTCAGAAGACACTAACTTCAACTATGAGAACATACCGAATGCAGGGACTCTCTCAGTCTTTCCTGTCATAAGCAAGAATATTGTTCAGCTTATCAAATGTAAACAGATAACAAAGAATGAGGCATTTGTTAACAGTAAACCATTGCAGACTTCTCTGGGAATATAAAAGAAGTTCTTCAGAAAAGAAGTAACTCTGGGCATGGTATTAAGATTATTTTTAGCTTCTTTTTCCTGCCTGTGTTTTCTCAGCAGTAATTGTTTGTATTAGTTACAAAGACCTGCAACTGCCTCCCATGGATGAGCTCCATTTGGATAATACTTCCATGTGTTCATTGCAGCACCAGAAAACTGCCGTGTCCTACCTGAAGTAAATTGTGAGCAGAAAGCTTGGTAGCAAAAAAAGATAGTTGGGATTTTAAAAATTGTCTGGATTTGTCATGAAAACTAAAATTCTACCATCTATGTTGTCTCCAGTAATTTTAATTATGTAGTTGGTCTCATCAGCTCTCCAAAGGAAAATAAGCCATTGAGGTGTGCTCTGCTAACGGTCATGGAGATGAGTGAAATGTTCACACACTCGCTGCATTTTTCACTTGAGAGAACGTTAGGATGTTTCTCTTTTTTGGCACTCAGCTATTGCTGATACTGAATTGTCAGTTTATATTAAGTTAGACAGTTTATAGGGAGATCAGTATTTTCACGATTAGACTGTTTGATAGAATTGGCAAATGAAGCAGCAAACTTGGGCACATAAACCTTTATTTAGATATGAGAAAGAATTTGTGATTTTATGATAACATGAAGAGACACATCAAGTTATTGTCCCTCTCTACACATCTAGCCCCACTAGCGTCCTCGGTCTGTCACACTCTTGATCAAGCATACTCCAGTTCCACCACCTGGTTGTAACCACATTCGTTTTTAAAAATGTCCTTTCCTAGGCTTCTGTCTATAAAATGCTATGCACCTTCCCACCCTTACGTGTGAAGGAAATGGTATACCTCCGTGGCTGGAGTGACACTGGTGGATGAGCTGACTTCCCTTTCGTTCTTTTGCTGAAGAATAACTTTGGGATACTGGTCACAGAGAAGTTTAATCGAGCAATAAAGTGATTTTTGGCCTATTTGGTAGGAGAGATTTTTCCACAAGTCCTCCTTTCTTTCTTGCAGCATAGTTTCTCTTCCCCAGTAAATGTCCCTTCTCCCTTGGACTTGTTCCAGCCACTTTAAGCAAACACCACTGTAACAGCCCTTTTCTGGGTGACAGAACTTGCAGTGACAGCAGATGAAGTATTGGGGATGCAATTACTTGTATTTGGCACGTTCCTCTTACCTGAACGTATTCATTCCCAGCTGCTCTCCCCAACCCAACTTATTTTGCTGGGGAACAGCACCTCTACAGTAGTGGTCACAACCACTCTCTCTGCTGCTCCACACAGGACACCCTCTTGAAGCCAGGGGTCACACCAGAAGGAATGCCATTTACTTCACGCTTAAGGGTGAGAATATTTGTAACATTTTGTAAGACAGAAGCCCAGGAAAGGATAAAATGTGAATTTAAAGGATCAGGATTTGTTATACAAGATACATTTCAACTTCAAAACAAGCCTAAATAACCAGTAACTTCCTGAATGCAGCTTTAAAATTACCAGGATGGTGATTCACTACTAATCCTGTCCTTACACCTCTGTTGAACACACACACACATACATTCTGTGTGCACATCATCTGATTCACAACTATGGCCTCTGTTGAGCAGGATCTTCCCAGAAAAGCTCCAGATCTCATGCTCTGTATTTTGGAAAGGGTGCAAGCCCCAAAACACTGTGTTACAAGAGCAAGTCATTTTGCCCTAGAATAACATTATGAACTTGATACCCCATCCCGAAATGAGACTGTGGTCGTGTATGGTGATGTATTATTTATGTGAAAAGGGTATTTGTACTAGATACCCATTTTTCTTTATTTTATAATTAGTCCTAATAGATCATTATCAAACTCAAGTAAACCTCGTAAGTGCTCTATTTGTGTGGTGTAAATGAAGATGTGCAGAAAGGCCTTGGGATAGAATGAAGTTTATGAGATTATAAGTGAGTTCTATTTGTGAAACTGTTTGACATGAAACAAGTTGTTCATGGCTTGCTCTACACACACCGTCATTCCTAGCAAGCAGCCTGGGACATTAGATTTGGGTTTTCCTAGTTTAAATGGATAAAAACTCACAATTCCTGTTTTTCACTACACACAGGACTTCTTTTAGCAAACAGTCTGATTTTGAAATACATTGCAATAGCATCTGCTGGAAGTGTAAAATAGTAGTGGATCAAGTTTAGTTTGTGCCAGGAATTAAAAGTGTTGTTGCAAAAAAGCCATACTGATTTTAACAAGTGGACCTGATTCCTGCCTGCCTTTTTTTAGAACACAATTATTCATGGATATTGGAAATTGCTGGGAGTATTTTGCAGACCCCATTAGATTTCCAGACTGTAGTTACCATGCACTAAAATACTAAATATTCATTATTCTGTGTCTCTGTGCACATGTTCAACTTCTTTACACAGAATTTCAACTAATTACCAGAAGATCAAAGATTTGGTTTGTTCACTATGGTCACTGTTTTTTAATACAGAGTGGTTCATATGAATTTTAAAGAAATTTATTGTGCTAGTTTTTATCTGAGGTACTGAGGAGCAGCGTGCAAATCTTTCCAGGCACCAATCCGTCTTTTTATGACCCATTCTTTCAGCTCTAGGAATTGCTTATCTTATTTCAGATTTATAAGTTGAGCACCTCTACAGTGCTTCTGTTACAGCATGATCTCATGAGGAAAATTATCAAAATAAATCATCCTGGTGACACATTTATTCTTGTTTTTAGAGTTTGCACCCTTGAACTGGTGGCAAAAATTCAGTTAAGATTCAAGCTAGAAAAGAATGAGTTCCACAAATGCAGGCTGTTGGGCCTGGAACCAGGGAAATGCTTTGGCAAGGAGTTAAAAATGAGAACAATGTCCTGACAGCTTCTTCCCCATAAAGGCTAAAATGTGCAGAAATGCAGACAAACTGAACATGAATCAAAAGATTTGTGGCAGGAGAACTAAAGCTTTCCACATATCCTGATTAATTTTTTTCTCGTTGGCAAATAAAAGGAAAGCCCTTCATTTCAAGCTGAATTCAATTGTCTTTAAAAAATGAAAACTTTTTCAGCTGGGGTGAAAACTTGCATCTGAAAGATGCACTGTCTGGCTTAGGAAAGTGGAGTTTTTTCTCTCAAACAGTCATGTTCCACCTTGCAAACAGCTTAATCTAATATTAAATTGGGTGAATAGAATATTAGTGTTGGAGCAACAATGGCCAGTCAAGCACTCCTGACTCAAGATAACCTCTTACGATACTGCTCAGAAAGGAAATACCACTACATGCGAGTGCACGAAAAGTCAGATGGCTTACATGCAGTATTATTTACTGTTCTGTTTAAAGTTTGGATAATAATTTTAAACTATGCATGTGCATGCATGGATGTATACGCACTTAAAAGAAATAGTTAATTACATCTAAATCAAAGAGCTGCTGCTGCTCTCCTTCTGTACATTTATGTATGTATATAGTGGACCTAGCCACAACACAGTCCTCAGGTTTTCCAGGCCTAGATCAAGATTCAAATGTTGTGGTTCATGCCCAGTCCTACTTCTTTTCAAGACACTCATTCATCAGTGGTGTGAACATTTCCCTGGACTTTGTTAAAACAGACATTTTTGGCATTTTTTAAGACTCATTGCAGAGCGTGTGAGCCCCAAGGACTGAAAAAGCTTCTCTGTTTCACAATTAGAAGCTGTGACTGCCAAAGCAAGGTGCAGAAATATTCTAAAGGGCAGATAGAAAGCTCAGTGAAAATTCCCAGGGCCACACAACATAGAGCTGACTTTTTCAACTTAGCAAGTAAAAGTAATTACTTTCTTTTTATTCTTATGGGGCACTGCAACTAAAAGAAGTGGAGCAAGCAATTCTTGCACTTAACCACTTGATATCCTCTCTGATGAGCTTTCATCTCTCTCTTACTGCACAGCACAGGTCTTTTCTTGACGGTTTGAATACTAGCTCCTTGGCTAATAAAATTTTACAATCATTTTGAAAACAAACAATACTGTATTTTGCTTTTCTTTAACTCATGAAATAAATAATCCATCAAAGAGACTTTTATGTTTCACAGTGGCAGTTCCCAAATGACCAGAGTGGTATCATGTTCAAAACAGGGCATGGTCCATTTTTACAGTAGATTTACTCAATCACAGTTACTAATCAGATTAGTACTGCTTTTATGTCTGACAAATTTTTTAAAAGTTGGGGGTCATTACAACACTCACCAATAGAAAGCCTGTGATGCTACGCTGCCTTTTTCCAGTTAACCATTTCTGCACTGAGAAAAACCAGACAAATCTTTTAAATGTATGTAGAAACCACATTTCTCTTTTAGGCTACAGTGCCACCAAACATTTAGATCCATTGTTCAGCTTAGCAAAGCACAGGATTATGTAAGGAGTTAAGAAGGAATATCAGTTTAAAAAGCAGGAAAGGCTGAGTGCTAGAGAGGGACTCATACCTGCTACTATCCAAAATGGAAACATTTACTTAGGCCTGGTTCTTCCCCCCAACAACTGTATGCAAGAACTAACTTTCACCACCCAAATAAGAGTTTTTTATATCATTCACAACCCCTGACCAAAATTCTAATACAAAATATTAGGGTCAAAATTAGCTGTCATGATCTTGTTCATGAGCTTGATAACTAAGCGAAATTTTGTTGAAAAGGCTAAACTCTGGTGAAGACAAGGGGTCCTTCAAGATCTTGCAGAAGGCTCTGTATGGATACTAAGTGTGTATCTCCTACTTCAACTGTTCTCATAAATTCCACAGCTAGGGACCTTTTACTCCTAAACCTATAAGATCAAATATCAGTATTGCCTGTGCACCAATGCACCCAGCATGGAGAGTAAACAGGAAGAAAGAGAGATATGTGTGCATGTGATTTGATAGCCATTAAGGAGACATGGTGGGATAGCTCACATGACTCAAATGCTATCATGGAGGGCTATGTCTTTTTAAGGAAAGACAGGTCAACAAGGAGTGGTGGTGGAGTTGCTCTAGATGTGAGGGAGCAATTAAAATGTACTGAGCTCTGCCCAGTGGCAGATGAAGAACAAGTTGAGAGGTTGTGCGTAAAACTTAGGGGCAGGCAAATATGGGAGACACTGACACTAAGGTTCCTTCCAGCCTGAACCATTCTATGAATCAATGAATCTATGAATTTGCTGTAAAGGCTACACAACCAGACATGCACAGTCCTGGAGAACTTTGTGACACAGGTGGTGGAGGAGCCAACAAGCAGAAGAATACTGCTGCACCTTGTACTGATAAACCAGAAACAACTGATCAAGAACATGAAGGTAGAGGGTAGCCTTGGCCATAGTGACCATGAGATAGTGGAGTTCAGGATCATGTGCCTTAGGTACAAAACAGCAAGCAACATCAAAATGCTAGACTTCAGAAGAGCTAACTCTGGCCTCTTTGAGGAACTGCTTGAAGAAATACCATGAGATAGGGCACCACACTATAGGGGGGCTCAGGAGAGCTGCTAAATATTCAAGCACCTCTTCCTCCAAGCCCAAGAAAAGAGCATCCCACAGAGTAAGAAATCAAGAGAGCCAGGAGACCTTCATGGCTGAACAAAATGCTACTGAAAAACCTCAAGGGGAAGAAGGAAGTATATACCACATGGAAGAAGGGGCTGGCCACTTGGGAAGAATAGAACAATGTTGTCAAGGGTTGTAGGGACGTCCTACAAATCCATGGGCCTTGATGGTATACAGCCATGAGTTTTGAGGGAGCTAGCAGAAGTCATTGCTAAGTCACTATCCATCATATTTGAAAAGTCCTGGAAAGCAGGAGAGGTGCCTGAGTACTGCAGAAAAAACAATGTCACCCCACTCATTAAAAAAAGACAGGCAAGAAGGAGGACCTAGGTGACTACAGGCCAGCCAGACTCACATCCATCCCTGGTAAGGCTTGTTCTTGGTGTAGTATCAAAGCATGTAGAGGAAAAGACAGCTA
Organism: Upupa epops; assembly: GCA_013397515.1. Taxonomy (NCBI): domain Eukaryota; kingdom Metazoa; phylum Chordata; class Aves; order Bucerotiformes; family Upupidae; genus Upupa; species Upupa epops. Next base: position 87,614 of record VZRI01013784.1, on the reverse strand, counting down.
TCAGGAGTAGTCAACATGGATTCACAAAGGGATAGCCATGCTTAACCAATCTGATAGTCTTTTACAATGGTATAACTGCATGGATAGATGAAGGGAGGGCAGTGTATATGGCTTTTCACCCACTGTCTCCTACGGCATCCTTACAGCCAAACTTAAGAAGTGTAGATTGGATGACTAGATAGTGTGTGGATTTGGAACTGGCTAAAGGACAGAGCATTGTGGTCAGTGAGGTGGAATCTTGTTGAAGCCCAGTACCTAACAGTGTCCGCCAGGGGATGATACTGGGCACAGCCCTATTCAATACATTCATCAATGACTCAGATGAAGGGAGAGAGTGCACTCACAGCAAGTTTGCTTATGACACAAAGCTGGGAGGAGTGACTGAAACACCAGCAGGCTGTGCTGCCACCCAGCAAGACTTCGACAGGCTGAAGAGTTAGGCAGAGAGAAACCTAATGAAATTCAGAAAGGGCAAGTGTAGATACTGCATCTTGGGAGAACAAGCCCATGTATCATCAATACAAGTTGGAGACTGATCTGCTGGAGAACACCTACTGGAAAAACAACCTATGAGTCCTGGTGGACCATAGGCTGACTGTGAGCCAGCAATGTGCCCTTGTGGCCAAGAAAAATTGATCCTGGGATGCATTAAGATGAATGTGTCTGGTAAATTGAAGGAAGTTATCCTCCTGCTCTTCCCTGGTGAGACCACATCTGAAATGCTATGTCCAATTCTGAGCTCCGTAATTTAGAAATGACAAGGAAGAACTGTAGAAAGTCCAGTGCAAGGCCACTAAAATGATTAAGGGACTGGAGCATCTACCATATGTGTAATGGCTGAGAGCTGGGTGTGTTTAATCCAGAGAAGAGGAGGCGGAGGGAAGACTTCATCAATGCATATAAGCATCTAAAGGGTTAGTGACAGGAGGATGGGGACAGACTCTTCTCAGTGGTGTCCAATGACAGGAGAAAGGGTGATGTTCACAAACCGGAAAACTAAATGTAAGGAAATACTTTTTTCCTGTGAGTGTGACAGAGCACTGGAAGAGGTCAACCAGAGAGGATGTAGAGGCTTCATGTCTGGGAATATTCAAAGCCTATGTGAATATATTCTTGAGTCATAGTGTGGGTCACCCTGCTGTGGTAGTGGGGTTAGACAAAATCATCTTCAGAGGTCCCTTCCAAACCCTACCATTCTGTGATTCTGTGATCCTCTCTCAGTTGGCTTAAAGCTAGAGCAGAACTAGTCCTGTGTCACAAAGGAAGCAGACAAAGCAGAGGGAAAGGGTAGAAAATGAAGTCTGATCCTTCATTTTTACTGAAAATTCCTTCCTGGAACCGGAGAAGGGAGAAGAGAGTATGTGATAACCATCCCAATAGCTATTACAGCAGGAGTGTTTCTGACTGACTCATTGCTGAAGTCAGAAATGGGGTGTAAAATTAGTAAAAAGTTTACAAAACATTCCACCACCATATAGTACCAAAAGCAACTAAAAGTGTCCATCAGTTCTTGAAAGTCAAGTCTATTTTAGTTTTGAAAGAATGGTTCCCAAAAGGCTGTCTTGCTAAAATCACCACAGATGCTGATATCTGCAGATGGTTCCACCACTGCCTCCTCCAAATGCATGAAAGCAGCTTTCATACAGCTGTTGAAATGTCTTTATTTACTCTAGTTTAGGAACTTTGGAGGGTATAAGCAAAGATTAGATATCTTAATGGATAAAGAAAAGAAGACATTCAGCTTTTTTAAACATGAATCAGTTATGTCAGAAGGATTTCATAGTCCTGTGGGTTAAAAATCCTGAACACATTTTGATCAAGTACTTTTAGCTAAAGTGTTAAACATGAAGGGAGGAATTAAGAAAATCATGTATGAATTGCAGACAAGAAAAACAACTTACATAATCTGGGGGGAAAGGCAACAAGACATTTTAATTCACCCTGCACATACACCAGAAAAAAACCCCCACAAAAGATATACACACAGATACATGAGGATTTGTCACAATGCTTTTACATAACTGAGCCAAAACCTTGAAGTCCAAAGCCTAAAAAGGAATAAGGGATTTCCAACAGTTCCTGATCCTGAAGCACAGAGGTGCACCTCACGTCTCTTGGCATCAGTGGACATTTTAAAAGTTTACCTTATAAATCTTCTCCAAGGTTTGGCACTCTGACAGTTACCAGAAACAAGAAAACTCTCTCCAGAGCAACAGACCATGAAAATACAGATTGAAGCTTTCCTCCTATTGAAACTCTACAAAACAGCAGCCTTCAGTGGCATGTTCCCCTGAACACAAGTAAGACAAAACACAAGATGGGTTCCTCAGAACCACAAGCAGAAATGGTGGGTAGAGGAGAAAGAGGGGGGCAGAAACTTTCTCCAAACCCAAATGTTCTGGAAAACACACAAATTAAACTTACCGTTCTGCTCAGTTTTTAAAACCATGGCAGATGCACTAGAATACGAAATAAACAGTAGGACTTAAGCAAACTTTTATGAAATACAGTCTATGTTTATACATGCTTTCTAGAAACACTATGAGAGAGCAAGTGGGTAAGCATCAGCCAAAATAAAATCAGAAAGTTATCATTTGAAATTTACACACCAAAGCCTAGACTGGATATGTGCACTGCTGTGAGATCTTTGATGCTAATATCGTGTGACATTTTCAAACAATACAGTGCAGTAGCATTCACTTTTCTAAAAAACTTCACAATTATGTATGCAATGGATCCTTGCTGCCTGTCTTGTCACCTGCCTTCTCTGGAAGAGAAAAATAAACACAAGAGCTAAAAGCTGAGGACTCTGCAGGAGTATATAGTTTATAAATATAAATCTAGCTTGTTACTCATTAATAGAGTTATTAGTTACTTTGAGGAGGAAATTATGAATGCATTTCTCTCCTTTTCAAGGACAGCAGTTTCAGGGAGCACAGTTTCAGTGAGCATTTTGACATTTTCATAGTGGAAAGCAGGAGAGGACTCTTTTTTTGTTCTAGTCAAAATCATTAACTCCTTAAAAACGTCATAGCTGAACACCTTCTGATACATAGAGAAATTGTGCAACTACCACTAATTCCTTAGCACCTCACAAGGTAGCACAAATAAACTGTCTATACTGAATAGTCACTTGAAGAGCTTCCTAAACAGGACTAAGCAGCTAGTGTACATACACTAAACTTAGACACCTAAATCCCGAACTCTGTATCAGTTCTATAGTTCCTAGCTACAAAATGGATGGCCAAATACTTCTAACTTTCTGAGCAGTTGGGACACTGAGAGCAGAAGATAATCTTAGGAGGAGTGATTTGTTGAATACCAAACACTGATGATGACATTCAGAAAAGAAAAAATATTGAAAGCACTAATTAGCATTTCATAGGTTTAAACTCTTGGCATGTTACTAGTCAACATTAGTTAGTTGACTTATTCTTCTCAAGCAAAATTAAACAACCACAAATTCCCAGGTCTATAACAAGAAGACACTATTACTATTAATCCATTTCCCAAAATACACAGAGTAGAAGTTATAAAACAGTAATAGTTATAATTTGATCAAGCATTTTGGGGATAAAGAATGGGAAGGACCACACTCCTGATTCATTTGCATTTCTCGAACTCAGAGCAGCAAGCCCTACAGTAGCACAATAATTTCCCATCAGCAGGTCAAGAAAGTTATATTTCATGCTCGCATCACTGACCCAGAGAGTCATACTGATGCACTCTGGAGCAGGTTTATCTAACTCTTAATCAGAAAGCCATTAGCCTGATCCAAAGGTCAAAGTAGAGGGGTAAAAATTGCACAGATGCATGACTTCCAGAAAAGACTTGGGAAAAGACAGTCTGTAGCACTTCCTCTAATTATTTTTATTGCCATGTCGGACTTCAAACCAGAAGATCAGGAAAAGAAACAGCAAGGAAAGTCCTTGACATCACTGAAATCAATGGGCATTTTATTACTGAACTCAGTAGGACAAAACAAGACTTTTTCCTAAGTTTGGAGGAGTCCTTGCTTTGTTTCAGCATATAAATTTGCGAGACAAGCAAGGCCTTCAGTAAGAGTGAAAAATCTCCCTCTGATTTCCTGTGCAAACCAGAGGCTGCTAATTCAGAACTCCTGCAGGGTATGGTCCCTTAGTGTCCATGGGGGCCCTAACTGCACCAATTGGACCCTGAACACAATTTCTGCCTATGGGCTCAGGAATCTGTTTAAGTGTAGCCCTGGGGTCTATGTAGTGGCTTTCTCTCCAGCTCTGTTTCTATTTCCTAGATTCATGTTAGACCTGGGCCTTCTTTCTGGTCCTGTCTTCAGTGTGCCTAGTTGGTGTCCCAGATGGACTTTAGACCTAAATAATAACTTGCATAGAATCGTAGAGTAACAGAGTGGTTTGGGTTGGGAGGAATCTTTAAAGGCCATCTGGTCCAACTCCCCTGCAGTAAGCAGGGACATCTACAACTGGAACAGGTTGCACAGAACCTTATCCAGCCTGATCTTGAATATCTCCGAGGATGGGGCCTCCACAACCTCTCTGGGCAACCTGTTTCACTGTGTCACCACCGTCATTGTAAAAAATTGCTTTCTAAGAAGAAATCTAAATTTACCCTCTCGTAGTTTAATGCCATCCCCCCCCAACCTGTCACAACAGACCTTGCTAAAAAGTCTTTCTTGTAGACTCCATTTAAGTACCGAAAGGCTGCAGTAAGGCTTCCCCAGAGCCTTCTTTTCTCTAGACTGAACAAGCCCAAGTCTCTCAGCCTGTCCTTACAGGAGAGGAGTTCCAGTCCTCTGACCATTTCCGTGGTACTCCTCTGGATTGCTCCAACAGGTTAGTTGTTCTTGTGCTGAGGATCCCCTTTTTTTACTTCTACTTTTCTCCCTCAGTTGTTAGGAGGAAATGGGAGGGGGAAGCTGTCTTCATGTATGGTTTCTCTTGGAGAGGTGAGTTGTTGTTCACAGTGCGGAGTGTTTGTTTTATTCCATTTTTCTCACTGTTCTAGTTCTTTGTTAATAAAACTAGTTACAATTTTTCCTTGCTATAAATTCATCCTCTGCTTTTTTTCTGTTTTGATGACCATAAGAAATAAAACCAGGACATAATTTGGAGACCAACTGGAGAAAATAAGATATTAATAATCATAATTCCTACTTCCTAAATAATTATCATAATTTTAAATGTTGTCATTTTTTAAACTCACCATTTTTAAGGGTCTGTGTCTAAGGCAGACTTACAAAATGGTGTCTATCACTAGCACACTGTTTTATGTGGAATCTGGACAAGGGTTACCTCCCTGTGTAATGGATCCTGTCTATGGATCTTTTCCTCCACTCCCTTCAGAGGCAAATCGCCTGTGACAATGGCCCGTCTTCTATGCTTTGCTGAGTTGTTCTGATATAGGGAGTGGTTCAACTAGATCTCAGTGACACCTCCAAGCTGGAAGATGTGTCACATCAGGTCCCTTCCAACATAAGCCATTCAAAGATTCTATGATTTTTCCAGCTTACAGTTCATCTACTAAGACAAACTATTTACTCAGTAACACAAGGAATTTTAAACAACTTAAACGGCCAACACTTAAATTACTATAAAACTACTGATCAACGCTTGATTTATTGAATCAAGATCTGGGTATTAGGGTATTGAGCCATAGAGTCCCTTTGTGGAGGACTGCTTCTCTGGTTGCGGTAACTACTGTACTCTGCTGGGCTGTCATTTTGTATGCTTTATACTTGTATTAGTTTGGTTGTTTCATTAAATTGGTTTTCACAAGAAACTCCTACTATCTCCTTGTGTTTAGTGGTGGTTTATTGGTTTTGGATTTTGGATTAAGGGCTAAGGTCAGTGGTGTTTCAGTGTTTCAGAGTTTTTAGTACCTTTAACATCTTCAGGAACCTCTCAGGCCCTGACAATACCCAGATAATTTGCCACAATTGCGGCTCACATGACCTACAGTTTTCTCACAAAGAAACCTTGGGGTGCACTCAAGATTAGGGTGATCCCAGAATTGCCTATGAGCTTTGCTTTGTCCCTGCTGTTACTACTTGTTCTGCTTAATACATTCCAGGCATGGTTCATCATTAAGCATCTGCACAGTTCTGAAGGTGCCACCACAGGCCCCACTGCTGTTCACCTATAACAAACACCCACACTGGCATGGGTCACAGAAACCTCAGTTACGATCCTCCACTGATATCCACTCAGGTGGCCCCAGTGAACCAAACAAGGTTGACCACCTCACATAGAAAAGCATTAGATAAAACTGATTGCCCTGGGGAGGTAGATAGTGATAACGAGCATCCAAGTGCTTCTCAAGAAGATCCAGAAGGTCCTTCTTCTGCAGAGAAACAACTGGAGCAAGATACAGCTGCTCAGTTATAAATCCCTGTATAACATAAGAAGGATCTCTGGGTGTGAGCAGGGAGAGTCACTCATCTCCTAGTTGCTTAGGTGCTGGCACATTGGGACTGACCTATCCAGCTGACAGGCAGAACAGCTGGGAAGCCCTTCTCAGGAGGCTGGGATCAACAGAGATCTTGGCAGTGAATCTGGTACCACCAGCCTCTGGAGGAAACTCCTGTCTGGCATAAAGAACTGTTATCCTTTCAAGGATGACATTGTGATTGGGCCCTGAAAGCAGACTACACTGCACAAGGTAGCCACTACCTGAGAGAGCAGTCTGTACGTGAGGTGAAAATGGGGATTGGTCCCAAAATGTAAACCCAGAGCAGGTAGGGTGTGTTCAGCCCGTAATGCACAAATCTGTTCAGAGTGCCCCACCAGAGTACTCCCATACCCTGCTCTGCCCCATGGCTGTGGGCTGAGGAAGTGACCAGACAGCTGCAGAATTGTGAGGACTGTATTAGCAAACCAGTATCGCTGCAGTAGACAAGATGGGAAACACGATTCTGGAGAAACTGGAACAAAGAAATTCCCCACCTAACTTTTCTCCTTCCTGCACCCATGTACCAGCTGTTAATAGGAAGCATCATGACACAGGCCCAGGACAGACAGAACATGCTGTGTGCTGAAATGTGGCGGTTTCTGCATGACCATAGAGAAAACATGAGGAGGTTGGGACCCTTGTGGTCCAGAGTATGTCAGTTGCAAGTCCGACACAGCCAAAGGGAGGCTGCACCAGTAAGGTACTCACTTCATAACAGCAACTCCATTGTTCCAGCTTGTTCGGGACACCTGTTCAGCTAACCCTCCTGTTGCAGCACAGCAGGTCACTCACGTCCAGTTGTTGTGTTCAGTGTTAGAGGGGCCCTGTTTCCAGTCAGGTGGAGGAGACAGACACTGGGTTGGTGGCCTGGCACATTAAATCCACTGGGTACTGAGCCTTAGTAGACACAGACACACAGTGCATCAAACCATCAAGTGAGAGAATCCATAACAATCAGTGGAGGATCCCAGGAACTGGCACTGCTGGGAGCTGAGCTGAGCCTGACAGGACACAGCTGAGAGGTGCACCCACTACTGACTAGTCCAGCCATGCCCTGCATCCTCAGAATCAACTTCCTCCAAAACGGGTAGTTTAAGGATCCAAAAGGTTCTAAGTGCCCTTCAGCAGAGACTGATAATGGTAAACCATTGTCTGCCCAACCTGGACTTTTAGACAACCTGAGGTTGTAGCCCTGCTGAAGGTGGAGGATCAACAGGTGTTGACAGTGTCTATCACAGTACATTGACGGTAGTAGAGAACCAGCAGATTCCCTGCACCCCACAGAGAACTGATCTGTTAATTTGAGAGACAAGATGTCAATTTTAAGGCTCACGTGTCCTTCAACAGAGGCATACAGAGAGTGTGGAAGCCTGACTATAGACTTCGCCACTATTGAAGCTGCTCTTCCTGACACATTGGAGCTCCAGTACAAGCTGGAGTCCAAAGCAGCACATGGGTATGTCATGACTGACACTGCTGATGCCTTTTTCTCCATTTCCCTAGCAGAAGAATGCAAGCAGCAGTTTGATTTCACCTGAAGGGGCAGAGAGTCAACCTGGAACCAAGAGCCCCAGGGGTGGAAGCACAGCCCAGCTATCTGCCATGGACTGATCTCAGCTGCACAGGAAAGAAGGGTGAAGGTCTGGGATATCTGCAGTGTACCAATCACATCATTGTATGGGGTGGCACAGCAGAGGAAATCTTCAAGAAAGGTACCATATCACTGGCATTCTGTTGGGTTTGCCATAAAAAGAAGCAAGGCCAAGGAACCTGCCACAGAAATCCAGTTCTTGGGGGTTAAATGGTGCATAGAGATGCCAGCACATCCCTATGGATGTGGTGAATAAGATCTTGGAAATGTCTCCATCCATGAACAAGATGGAGAGACAGGTCTTCCTAGGAGTAGTCAGGTTCTGGAGGATGAATAACCCATTATACAATGAGATCATAGAGTCACAGAATGTATTGGGTTGGCATAGATCTCGTTCTGGCACCCTGACTTCCAGTCCTAAGATGGATGTATAAAGAGAAGCATCAGGCAAGGAAAAAGTAGTTTCTAAGAAATGCTAAAAGCAAGCAAGATTCCACTGCTATTATGTTTTCCAGAGTCAGTTAAAATCACTGCAGCCAGATCTAAGGCTTGAATGTGCAGCTTCAGGAGATGAGGCTCTGCTGCCTTGTGTTCCTCAAAACACAGAAAGTGACTACAGCTATTGCTCTGCTTGAAGAGGTTTGTTCTTACAAGTCTTTCAAAGGCATCTTTTGAGCAGGCATTCTTTGTGAATTTTGGATAAAAAAAGGAACCGAAGAAGCAAACAGTACAAGCAAAACTATTTCAGGTACAGACAGCATGCCAAATTGCCAGGCTAGGGACATTGCCCTGCTCAGTGTTCTTGTGTGCCTATTATGGAGTAATTGATATTCTATTAGACAGCTGTACAGAAGCCTTATTTGACTACTTGAAAACTGTGGAAAACACATCACACCCTCGAATGCTTCCCAGTCTACCTGAAAAGCCAAGTGACTTGACCCACATTACAGCAATGTGCTAAAGAGCCCACACCATTTGCAGCACAAATGGTGTCCCTCATTTGATGAGGATTAGGAAGAGAAATCAATCAGGTAGAGATCACAGGGGTTCACAGGAGAGAGAATTCATTGACAGTTACCCAGAAGTTGAATGTAATTGCCAAATATAATATTGTTTTCTCACATCTAATAGTGACCCACCACCCTAAAAATGTGGAGAGGAAAAGCATCACCAAAATCTCACAACGAGGTATCTGACATGGAAGTGCTAAAATAAATGTGAAACACTTGTTAGTAAGCATATTTACATTCAAGTCTATAAAGTGAAATAAATAAGTAAATAACTCTAGTACCTATTATTTGTAGCTGTGCTTTCTAAGTAAACCTTCCTGATAAGAAAGTTTCCGTGCACATTATTTATTACAATTTTAAGGTGGTGAAGTCTATATCTGCTTTGATTCTGCATCAGAAAGGCTTTAGATGAAAACAATGCATGAAGAGCTCAATAACGCACATATCACAAAATATAGTTAGTGTACCCCAAAAGCCATTTAAAAAGCACTTCAGAAATGCGGAGCACTGGGGTGAATATATGGAAAAGAATTTAACATTCTTGCAAGAGATTATCTTTATTCTTCAAAAGTTCTGATTTCAAATTTCAAAATGCTTTCCTATGTCAATGACAGTCTTAATAGAAGCCAATTAGTTCCACAAGGCACTTTTCTGCTGCTCAAGCCCCTGGCTTGATTGCAGTGAATGGTGGGTATTTCCTGTGTTTAAGTCCACATATGGATTGAGTAAGGCAGTGGCAGAGAGACTACTGTTTTCCCTCACTACATCTTCATTTCTTTTTCACAGGCTTAGCCTTTTTTGTTTTTCCTGGCTCTGTTGTCAAAACATTGACCAGAGTTTTGGCTCCTGGTATTGGAACATGAAGCCAAAACAATCCTCTGGAAACCAGTGTGGCAAAATGTATTTTAAATCTGTATATTAACCATTCAGCCATGTGAGTAACCACACCCACTGCCCCATTCTGTGGCTGAAAAACAACATGGGTTTGCCTCCAAACGGTGTGATTTATTTGACAAGCTTTTTCAAGATGGTTATATCAAAATTTAAACTGTTCTGAGGTTTGGCGTGCTGCATCATATGTACAAGTATTAAAACACACTCTAATAATTTTCTGTGAAAAGTGAATGCATTGTGCATTCTGCAGGATTGCTTTGAAAACCTGTCAGTGTCTCCAAAGAGAGACAGGCTGCAGTGAATTTTTTCCCCCTCACAAATTTTCAGTTGGTGCCTTTTAAATATTATCATTGTTACATCCTTTTTGGACAGTACATCGCTGTAATAAATATCTAGAGCTAATTCATGTTCCCAGCATACAGAAGTCCAATGCAAGACTGTAAAAATTACTCATTTTGAGGACTTCTTCATAAAATGTACTCACAAGTACCCTGTGACATTTCAAATTATTTTCCTGCCTTGTCAGGTTCCTGGAAGGATTCTTTTTCCTCGGGGGTAGATGAGAATACAAAAGAAAACTCAGCTGTAAAACTGAATTCAGGACAAGACCAATTTTGCACATGCAGCAAGGAAATTTCAAGTATTGAGGTGGTGTGTGGCAGATTAAGTAATCTATCCAAACAAATCTGATAGCTTAAGTACTAGAATGTAATTCCCTGGAACCAGAATTCCTTTATGGTTTCCTTCCACCTTTTTAATTCTCTTGTTTTCATCGAGTAACAGAGCACAGACCCTGCCAGGCCCCTACTGGTGTAGGTTGTGTGGACGTGACCTACAGAGCAGACACCTACAGCAATATTTAAATATCCTTTTCGAGACGCCTGAAGTTGAGGTCAGGATTTGCTTCTACTTTGAACCATCTGCAAATGATCCTCATGCCACTGGAACCGAACTGGAATGTCCCGCCTAGATTTACACACGCACACACCGTCCTGTCCCCCGTCCCGTCCTGTCCCGTCCCGTCCGTCCCCCCCACCGCCACCCCCTCCCCAGCCGGCAGAGCCAGAACCGACGCGCAGGCCACAGAATGTCACCAAATACAGGACAAACACAGCCCCAAGACCTGCTCTTCGCAGAAAGCTTTGCCGGGCTGGGCAAGGGAATACCTTTGTGAAGGTAGCAGCGCGTTTTACTGTCTCTCTTTCGCCTTCCCCAGCCCCAGAGTTCCTTGCCCAATTTCCACCCGTGGTGGGAGGGACCACGCCGGCCCTAGCAGAGAAAACCAGAGGCGATCAGCGTGGGGTTAGCCCCAGTCTCGGCTGGGACCGGTCGGGGCCGCTGCTCCTGCCGGATTTTCCGCCGCCCCCGGGAGCCTCGGCGGCTCCGGCCCGACTTGGGGCCGAGCAGCGGCTGACGGGGGGGCGNNGGGCGCGGAGCAGGTGCGGACGGGGGGCGGGTGGCCCCGCCGCTGCGGAGATCCCAGCCGGCTGGGGATGCTCCTCACCTTTACACACTATCTTCCGCCTCCTCGCCCGCCCTTCTTACCTCCTCCTTTAACGTATTTGGCCTTCGTCAATAAAAACCGTAGAAACTCGATGCTGATTTCCTAGCGGTTAAATACACAGTGCTAAAAAAAAAAACCAAAACAAAACAGACGGTTGGGGAGGTGGGGGGCTGGCGAGATGGAAAGTAACACCAAGTAACTGTTCACCATGCTCCATGAGCTCTAGATGGTAGAGTTCGCGAATAAAAGGAGAGATGGCAGGAAGAAAAGCTTGAAAGTATCAGCTCTAACAGCAAATAGCTTCTTTTCCAGTCCCAGACACCATTACTGGTTATACTATACCATAAAATAAAATAAGAGAAAATAAACTAATAAAATAAAATAGTCAGAGGGTAACCCAGTGGTGGGGGTCCAGAAGAAGACAGATAGGGAGAGCTGCAGCGCCATTGCCCTGGTGGTCTCTCAAGTGCCCCTGTTTCCCTGACCAGAAGGGCATGTGTCGGCCTTGGGAGCAGCCACCTGCGTTATGATCCGGAATTAAATGCGTCCGCTAATTATCTTCTCGCTCACCAAGGCAGAGCAGACAAACAATATTGTCATTCCACATTAAACGAAAACACTATTTCTCAGAAGTGTTTAGGAGGGTGCACAGCAGGGCAGAATTTTCCTTCTTACTGGCAGGTTTGTAACCGAATCCCTTAACATTACTGATAACATGAAAACATGAAACAGAAGTATCGATCCAGGAACTCGCAGAAGAAAACTATCCGAATGCACACTCTTTTGTCTGAATTTTTGTTAGGGATACATCAGACGTTTACAGGGAAAAGTGGGAGCTTGCAATACAGCCCTCGCATGCCCCATTCAGACATATGAGGAAGAAAGTGTTATTTGTGTTGTTAAACGTACATTATGTTCACTTTAATTGCATCAGCTGCTAGATATATCTAGGAATAATGACATTTAAGAGAGAAATAGCAATCATCTTCAGAAGATTGCAGCATAATGGAGGAACCAAATTAATTTAGCCTTGCAGTACTCCATAATGGCTGCGCTTTATCATTTCCACAGATGGAGTTTGAAGGAATTAACAACGTTGTTTATCCCAGCAATCATCTCTGTCTGTGGTTAGCCAGTGGCAGATCTCCCACTTACAGATGCATTTCTCCACTTGAGGGAAACCAACTCGAACGCTGGCACTAGCTCTCGAAAGTTGCTACTATTGTAAGTGTGGAGGATACTGAAAACCTGGGGAAAAGCAAACGTGTCTCTATGGTCTCAAGTGACGCTGGAAGAAGCCGGAGTGTTTCCTTGCTTACCAGAGCCAATGATTTTTTCAATACCATTTCAATTTCTTCTATTTCTTTTCCCCTTTACTATTTTTTTCCTTTAATATGTCATCCCGCTAAGGTAATCTTTTCCTTTAAAAAAACCAGTACATTTCTGTATTCATATAATTCAACCCAACTTTTATCGCAGTGTTGCAAAACAGTCTGCAATATTGCAGACACGAAATACTAAAGCACTTCTTGACACAAAGCACAGCAAAAACAGAAATGTTTAACTAAGTGGAATGTTTATTATTTCAGCAAATAACAGCACACTCGATTCATTCGTGGGCATCAGACTGGAGTAGGAAAGGAAGAAATCTTCCTATTTGTAGCTTCGGGCTGTGAGGAATAAACTGCAGCAGCTAAATGTTCTACATTTTTACCTGCACAGCTGGAATATCAGAGCGTCGTTTGGCCACTTTGGGAGAGATATTTATGACCCCAGGCATTCGGTACCTGAGGAGGTAGCCCTGAAGAGCAGCATATTTCGGGCATATTTCTCTCTCCCCGCTCTTCTACAAGACATCTTTTTCTGCGGCTGGGAGACAAGGACAGTTCTACTTCCTGCATGCAGTGGCTGTGTTCGGGATAGATTTTAACAGTATTGCTTTTTTTTTACAGTANGTGTGCGCCTGGCAAGCAAAACTCGCAACCTTGTCCCTGCCCAAATGATTGTTTCATACCCTTCTTACATCCTGACACAGAAAACGTCTGTTTTATTCTTCCTATGTACGGAGCAGCATGCAAGAAAAGCCAACGGACGCCTAGAAGAACGCGAGGGGATCCTGTGAAGATTCATACCACTTTAAACTGGTATGAAGTGCTAAAGGTGAATGACAGGCCAGGAGCCACCCGGTCTGCCTGTACTGTGTCATTTTAGGTGAGCTGGTTTGGATCCGAAATCCTGTTTGCTCATGGGGCAAATATATTTTTACCAGCGGCCAGCAGCGTGACACTGAGTGTGAAGGGATACGACATACTCGGCTGTGCTGTCACTTCCCTCGCTGGCAGGCTACTGACGGCCGCGGGCACATCAGTGAGAATGCTGTGATCTGCGATTAAACCCTGCGCCGTGCCAGCTAACCACCTAATGGGCCTCTTAAGGCAAACAACGACCAATTAGTCCTAGTCATTAACCAGCTAAAAATAACCTTGTAGAATTATGCGTATATATTGCTGGGGTGGGGAAGAATATAAGAAATAATTTGTACACAAAACAGCTCAGATTAATTCAGGCTGCAAACGGCACGTAGCTGAACCTGGCCGTGGGGCAAGGCATGCGGTGCAGCACTGCACGCTGCGAAGCACGGAGAGCTTTTAAATAAGGCAACATCGGAGACGACGGAAGCCAAAATGAACAAAATCTCCTACAAAACTAAAACCCCAAACAAGCGAAACAAAACAAACAATTGAAAAAGACCATAAACACAGTCAGTGAGGCCCCCAGAGATACTGGGTCACTCTGTCAGCCTGCTGCACCTCCTCGCCTCACTATCCCAGCCTCGGCTCAGGAGCTTCTGGCAGAGGGCCAGTGGACGCGCATGAATGTCTGTGGAGGACCGAGGAGAGGTTTCGGCCTCCCAGGTGAGGGGATGAGGAGGCTGTCGCATGTTAGCGATGCAATCTCTGCTGGATTTTAAGCTTTGGCTGATGATCTAGGCTAACGCCGTTGTGGGAATTTGCCTCACTGCCAATCCCGCCCGTGCGAGCAGGGCTGTCCAGCGCCTTTCCCTGCTCTGCGGTCACACATTCCCAGTGTTAGTGATTTTACTGAAAATAAAATAAATGTTAAAAGCCCGCAAGCTGTAGCTACTAGAAAGATAAAATACAAATCCTAGTGGGAAGCCTACGTATTGCGGGATCACTTCTACCCTCGGAGGTGTGGGAGGACCCCGTCGCCTCCAAGCCCCCTCCCCTTCCCTGCTGGCCTCCCATTCTGCTGCTCCTCCCCTCTGCTCGGGGAGATCTGCCTGAGGATACAGCCTCCTTACCCGGCCTGGTAGCCACAGCTGGTGTTACCGCTGGTGCCAGTGCCTTTGGGCGGGGAAAGGAGGCGGGGAGTGTACAGAGAGATGGTGGTGGCTGTGAACTAGGAGACGGAAAGGCTCCAATAGCATCTGCTTTATATTAGGACCTGGGCTGTACTTGTCCTGTTCAGCCAGGCACCGCCGCGCAGCAGCATCCTCCTTCCTCCTTGCGCCTTCCAGCCTGAGACCCGCAGAGGCCAGGACTCCTTGGTGCCCCTGCAGAGAAGGGCTGTAGCCAATGCACAAGGTCCAAGCAAGGGTCACCCCCACCACGCTGCTCGGGCTTTTCTGGGCTCCAATTCAAAGCTTAAATCCTCTTCTGCAAAGCGATAAAGCTGGGTAAAGTGTCAATTGACCAATGTCAGGGAGCAGAATGGCTGCAGCAGCGAAGAGGTTGCAGACACCTCCTTCTTGCCGTTCCCACAGGGCTGGGCCGCCACCGGCAGCAAGCACTCCATCTGAAAGGTGGGCTCCGCTTGTAAAGGAGAGATGGCGTAAATCTTCAAGTCTTCTACGAAAGTTCATAAAAACTCTAGATCCTAGACAGTCCCTAACAACTGATTTTTATCTACCGTTATCCACCTAAATATAACCAGCCTGTGATTTAATATAGTTTGCAGAAAGACCTCAAGATTTTTTACCTTCTCTTAGCCTTTTCATTCTAGTACTGGGAACTTGATGGCTCCAGGCGTTTCTCAACACTTGAATCTATATAAGAGTAGGGATAAGACCAAGGAGAGGGAGAATGACGGCATTCAATACACTGGTCTCACTGCCTCGTCAATTTTCTCTGTGAGCTCCAAACACTTCAAAAACCAAACCTCAGTGTCACCTCCCTGGGCTCTGTCTCTTTGCCATCATTAGGCCTTCTGGAATTTGGAGACCGTGGTCTGGCTTGGGTGAAGGTGGGATTGGTTTTAATTTGCATTGACAGAGAAGCAGAGTCGGGGATGGATGTGTTTCGGGCTGTGTTTGCATCAGTCAGTGCTTTCGTTACAATCTCGTCAACAGTTTTAATTCCCTGCGTATGCTCGAAGCTGGGTAATTTAAGTGCTGCAAGGGAGAGCGTGATTATTTAGAAAAATGTAGTTAACTAGTCCGCATGGCTGAAATATTTCGACTGTATTAGACATTAATTTGTTTTCTTATTTTTATCGGCAACGAGGTGGCTCGCTATTGTGTGTGAGGAAGTTCCTTAATATTAACGAGATACGACCGTGGACTCTCAGTGCAGCCAGCAGAGCACACGGGCTCCTTCTCTGTATTTCCCTCCAAATAAGGCACAGCGCTAACCTCCCACTTTCCCCGGTACAGACGCTGGGTGACATGGGCGGTGCTGGCGAGAGTAAACAGAGACTGCCCTGCGCGCTCCGAGCAACCCACGCCTGCAGCTCCCGCGATCGCGCTTAAACCCCCATTGCGCTTCCCCTGGCGGGAGCAGCGTTCGAAAAGAAGACGTTAAGCTCGAAGCGACTCCACAGCCACTCCCGCGGCTGAAGACCTGCACTCGGGTTTGCAGAAGGCAGTGAGCGTCAGGCGCGGAGATTCGCGGAGCTCCCGCGGAGCACATATCCAGCGGAGCCGGAGCCGGCTCGGCCCCTGTACCGCCCCGCTCAGCGAGTCCAATCCATGGGATTAAAAACTGAACCGACACGCCTATGTGCGCTGTGGTTTTCGGTTTAGAGACTTGCGCGAGGCGGGAGCCGTCCGGCTGCGCCCACCCCGCCGGCCCGACACCCCTAGCNCCCCTCCATGCCTCCACTTCTGTCCCACTCTTAATTTAAACACGGGCCGGTTGATTCCTGTGGAAAATGTAATGCTGAACATCTGCACTCACTCATTCGTCTCTTCGCGCTTGACACCACATTGAAATCCGTTTCGGACTTAACGTTTTAGATGCCCCAGACTAAGGTTTTGGCTTTCTTGTGTCTTTCAGCAAGTGAGCCAGAATGAGCTCCCTTAAAACATACTGGTGACACTGGTACCTCAGAAGATAATTTCCCAACTTCAAAGCCCTTCTGCGACTCTTAGCAGCACTGCACTCAGGAGCTGCAAACCGCCGAAGGGATCAGAAAGATGGTGTTTAGGACCTTATGAAGTCGTGACAAAACCCGAACGGGTTTTGGCCTCAATCCACTATTTGACACCCTGATTCCTCTATTGACCATAGAAAACCACCTGAGTGGAATGGAGAGATGAAGGCGCTACAGGAAGTCCCCTGTGCGACACAAAGGTGTTGACCAGGGTGGAAGGGGAAGATGTCACGCGTTTTCCTGATTTAGCATGCCGGGCTTTTCCCATCAGCCGCCTTCCCTAAAATCCCGCTGCCGGGCTAGGTCCCTGCTACTTCCTCAGGTCCTCACTCCGACCCCATGTGCCCCGTGGGGTCTCAAGCCTGAGAAATCCTGTCCAAATACAGAAGGGTGCGTTCGAAACGCAGGTCTGGGCTCAGGGTGGTTCTTCGCAGTCCCGGGCCTGCGGAAGCGGCCGCGGGGTCGGATGGCAGCGGTGAGTGCGATGGCTGCACCCGGCACACACCCCTCCTCGCTCTTCTCTGCTTTGTTCCCAGCGCGTTAAACGGTCACATTCGATTACGGGTTAATATTTACTAAGAATTCACAGTTTCGTTAACTTTCTTGACAATAACTAGGCTTTCGGGAGCATTTCTACACGTGGGCTCAGAAAAGGCCTAAACAAACATAGAGAAAGCAATCTGAAATTCCTTTCCTCTTAAATATAGCAGGATATAGAAAGATTTGGGTTTTCCTTATTAGCCTGGTATAAGATTTTCTTTGAAAGCATTTGAACATCCTAATTTCAACAATTGTCTCCAACATACTAGTAGTTTTCTTTATTGATCTTCATGAGGTTATAGTAATGACAGATAAGGAACAATTGCAGTGTCAGAAAAATAATTAAAAGACACCGACCAAATAACACTTTATAATCCAGTTGTAACCATTTATTTCATAGAGGAAACTTATGTAAATGTTTGCATTCATAGCTTTGTGAAGAGTTTAATCAAAATTGCAAACACAAGTGTTTACAGTGTTAGATCTTAGCAAGCATGAGAGATGAATTTACAGAAAAAATGCTCAAAACTAATGAAAGCAGGGAATTCTATCACTAAGCTGGGGAGCTGTAGGAAGTTTCTGTCTGCAGCAACACAATATTTTTATCTGCTCCACACGATGCAAAGCTGTTGCTTTTCCCATCTTCCTCAATGCTCATCAGTTTTAGATGAATCAATGGCAAAAAAAAAATGTTGACTATATTAATAGAGCATTGGGCGGGGAGTGGGCATAGAGAGGGTATGGAACTGATGGGAGAAGGACAGAAACGAGCAGCACAGCAGAGGGAGAAATATTTTTTTATTTCAGTATGTCATGTAGAGGATAACCACAAACACTATTGAAAACATCAGCACTACATATTAAAACAGTTTCTTTGGAGAAATAAAAAAAACCAAACCAAACATAATCAAGACTTAGAAGAATAAAAGAAGTGGACTTTTAATGGAGGCAGTGATCTCTGTTGCCACATATGGATGGCCAACATGGCGTTGGGTGTGCCAGTCTGAACTTGCCAGTAGCATCTGCCTTAGAAATGTTTCGTGTTCCATTAGAAACCATGATTGGAAATGATCCCTTCGAATTTTGTGGGTTTTTTTCCTAGTAATAAAGTTTTTGCTTTTAATTGCATTTAGGTGTAGTTGAGAACAGCACCCAGTGCTCAGTTTTACTAGTCCTTCTTTCCATAGGTAAGTGTGATTTGTAATCATGGAAGTATTTCTGTTCATAAAGCCTGTGCCAGAGCAACATCTATCTTGTCTATCACAGCCACATACATTGTGCAGGGACAACAACATTAAAATAACTACCTGTGACTGGAGGAAACCGGAAAGACTCTGAGAAATCAGGAAGGTGTTCACTGACTAAAGAGGTCCCATTATATACTCTCTTGCTAGTATAAAATTTTACCTAAGTAAAACAAAGACTATTTCAGAAACTAAATGTATGTTTGATTTGCATCTAGAAAAAAGCAACTTATTCCAGAAAAATCACAGCATAGAAAGAGTGTTGAGATGGTTTTTTTTAACTCAGCACATGAAAACAAGTAGCGTACTACAGCAGACCTGACACAGAAGGAAAAAGGGCATAACACCTTCAGTAATAAACTCAGATCCTGAAGTCTGTAAAACCACGTTGTAGTCCTGAGTGATGAGTTTTGTATTTGAATTACTAACTTGAAATAAGAGTAAAGACATCTACCTACTGGCACAATATCAGAGGAGCTTACAGAATGCTGTTTATTCCAGCTACCATCTGGAATAAATTGTGTTCAAAAATTGGCTCCTGATATTTCTATTTCAGATGAGAACTTGTACAATGTGCTAGCTCCTGATGCTTCTGGCCAAACCATAGGTTTCATTATGATTCATCATTCAACATACCTGCCAGGAGCACTTAGATCTGGAGAGATGCTTATTTTGATGAGTGAAGAGAAACCATTTACCTTGGAGTTACTGTCAGTTCTCAAAGGCAATGGTCTTCCAAATTTCAGTGCTCTGTGTTGTCGGTTCTAATACATTTCTTACTATTCCTACTGTATTTCATTAGCTGTATAAGAAAGACCCAGTTTGGTTTTAGATAATAACTTAGTTTATATGAGCCAGTTAACATTTCAGAAGTTTCTATTACAAATAGGGGGATAATGGCAGTAGGTAACCTGACAGCTCTTGGAGTACAGAGAGATGGCGCTACATGTTTTTACTCCATTGGCAACTGTAGATGCATGGCAACTCCTGAGATTGGACTCTAAGAAGTAGGATGGAAATCGGAATGCAATTTAAAACAATTTGATTCACAAGCCATGTTAATCAATCCCTTACTGTGAACAGCAATTACACTGATCTTTTACTCACTGCATGAATATTATACAGGCTTCACTTGACTCTTCTTACAACATCAACAGTTTAAAAACCTGCAGAAAGGGAAAGCCCACAGAAACATTGCAAAGTCAAATCTAAAAAAACCTAAATCACACTTCACCATAGTATTCAGGGCTACAGGAAGGAGGACACTTCTTTTACCCTGGTAAGTAGGCTCAGGGCTCTCTTGAGCCCCCTCCTTAAGGCTGCATTGCCAGCATTCCCACACATCTGTGCAACACCGACTCCTGTGGAGATAAGTGCATATCATCCACACCACTCCCCTACAAAACAAACCCAGCAATACTACTCCTGGGATCCTAGATGTGCCCTGGTAGAGATATTTTTAAATAGTTTGGGTATGTGTTATGATTTTTGAATACCCAGGGTTACTAGATACCGAGGAAGTATGAATTATGCACTTGGCCAGATTTTAGGTAGAAAAGGACACAATTTGGCCATATGCATGGCCCTACATGTCACTTTGAAAAGAGCCTTAATCACAGAGTGGCTAGTCAACAGCCTGTTCAGTCAAAGATCACAGAATCACAGGATATTTCTGATTGGAAAAGACCTCCCAGATTACTGAGTCATATACACAGCAACAAACCCCAAACCCTGATCAGACAGCAGCACCAAACACACTCAACCAGATAACACACAGTAAACCCCCTACAGTCTTTGCCACTAAAGCAGTTCCTGAAGCACCATGTCTACAGCTTCCTTAAACACCTCCAGTGACGGACTCAGCCACACCCTGGGAAGGCCCTTCCAGTGCCTCACCACTCTTTCTGTAAAGAATGTCTTCCTAAGATCCAAACTACACCTTCCTTGCCTCAATTTCAGACCATTGCCCCGGTTCTGTCAGCACTCACCAAGGAGAAG
>VZRI01013784.1:31745-63150 GCA_013397515.1 Upupa epops | reverse complement strand
TTGCGCGATGTCCGGGCACAACCCCGCCGGGGTGACAGCTGGTCGGCCGGGAGCTCCGAAGCGGCTTGGGGGAAGGGAGGAGGAAGGAAAGGATGCTCGCCTTTTCCCTCAGCTCATATCGGCACCTTGTTCGGGACGAGAAGAGTGCAGAGCATCGGCAGCAAGGAAGGGGTACACTCCACAGCCCAGCTCGCCTTAGGGGGTTTTCATTTTGTCCGCCGTAACCTGACCCCTTCGAAAGGATTCCTGGCTATGGTTAACGATCAGATGAGTTCTATCTATGATGCTGATCTATGAAGGCAAAGGCGTTTTTTCTTTCTTCTTTTTTTTTTTTTCCCCCTGTAAAGAGTACTTTCTCTTATAAATAGGCTGTTTTTATATCACAGAAGTGAAGATCAGTGATCAAAATTTAACGTTAGGGGGTTTCTTTGTTTGGTTTTTTTTTTTCGTAGGCTCTAAGGTACATAGTGTTGCATTTACACTATCAAGTTTAAAATTCAAAAAATATAGTTCACATTGACTTTTAGTAGCAAAACACTTTAATGATTCAATATGCTCTGGCAAGATGCAGTGAGAACAGCAGCAATGGACAGTCCCTATTATGTTAGACTCACGTTTTCCACAGTCGTTTAAAATAAAAATACACTTTGGAGAATTTAAATCAGTACTTCAGCGAGAAGTTCTTTAGAAAGCGAATGAGGTGTGTGTGAAGTCCCTATGAAAACAGTTCCAGAGTAAAGCTGTTAATTTTCTGCCAAGAGCTGTACAAGCCTGTACCATAGTGAAGTCAGTTGTAGGATCACAGAGTAGGCATGGAGCAGGTAGTCTGGCTGCATCCGAAAATAAGATTCAGAAAGGTGATGAGTAGGAAAATGAACCCGATTGAGGACTGCAGGACTTTTATCCTGGCTTGAGACCATTCTACCACAGATTGCAGTAAGTTGCTAGTATCAGTGTCCTTGAAAAAGCTTTTTAAATTCATGGGTTAGTATTTATGAGTGTCATCAGGCTACAGAGTTTGTAACAGCACTGACAAAAATGTTCAAAATCTATCCAAGTAGAAATTAAGTCACTGGATTCTGGCAGCTGTATTATTTATTTCAGGCCATCAAGTTTCATTCTTAAAGTTCATCATTAGCTGCATCTTCTCATGTAAACTCAAACAAAAAAAAAAAGGTAGAAATTAAAAGGAGGAAGCAAGTAGCTCTTTGTCTTGGTTGTGGCTTGATCTTTGCTCTGTATGTCCTGTTGCTCAGAAACTGACTCTGGCAGCACAGTTTCAAAATCTTCAAAGGTCTCAAGTAGTTCTATAAGTCTCCATAGAATCACAGAATGGGTTGGGTGAGAAGGAACCTGAAAGGTCATCTAGTTCCAACACTCTTGCCACATCTGGAAAGTCAACTGTAAACTGAGTGCCTCTTGCACCCTGTGCATTTAGAGATTTTTAAGTTACTTGCTTTTTTCCCCCTCAGTTAATTAGAGAAGCCTCAAATACTACTCCTCAACTTAAACTTTCCATCTAGATTTAGAGAAAGAGAAGGAAAGAGATAAAAAAATTAAGATATTAAACTGAATGAAGAGGGTTCAATTTTTTTCCTTTAATTTTTACTCTTTTTCTCTTTGAATACTTCATCTAATCTATCAAATGTGTTTAGTATCATCATTAGATGTGTTTGGTATCATATAACATCATCTGATAATGATTTCTCAAATGTCTGGACACTTTTAATGCTTGTTTACTTTTTTTTAACCCTACTAACACATCATGTCTTCTCACTGTGTCTCAGAGCGTTTAGTCCTACTGCTTGGTCACAGAAACTAAAACGTGAATTTACCATCAAGTTGGATGATAGAGATTGAGCTAGATGGAAGGGCTTTAGTGGTTGAATTGAGAAAAATTAGCCTAGATTTGATGGTGTGACAGTGTGCTGTGGTGGCTTGGAAGAGGTAGGGGCAGTTCTTGGGGAATGTGGAGAGCAGTTGCTGTCTGGGCAAACCCCTGGCAGCTGGTGGGTGTGTGGGCAGTACACGCAGAGAATGCTCCTCAGCTCCTGCAGGGCCCTGCCATACTGGGCTGTCTGGAGAATTATTGGAGGTGTACTCCCAACCTGTGAGGTGAGTCTGCAATGTTGCAGAAATGTCCTTTAATTTATAAGAACAGAGATTGTGTGTAAACTTCTTAAAATCAAGGAGGCCTCAGCTGGGAGCTTCATCTGCTTTTCCAGCTCAGTGTCATTTCTCTGTGTTTCCTTTGCTGTTTGCATAACATGTTTATACACTCCCTGCCACTGCAGGCAATTTGCCTAAATCGTGACATTTTTGAATTTTAATTGATCAGCTCAACAGCTTGAGCTCTTTATCATCTGGATATTGAAGGAGACTGCATGATGTTGTGTGAATTATCTATTATGCTTTAGCTTTTGGTTACATGCTTCTCAAAGGAGAGTCAAATATGTTCAGAATGTTAGTGTCGTTCATTCATCACTTTCTCTTCTATTGTTAAAGATCTTTTATTATAACATAGTTATAATGTTAGCTGATAAATGAAACTATAACTAACACTTTATAACAAATTGTAAAAAGATTGTTACATGCTATTATGGTCAGTAAAACAGCCATTTCAGTTTTATTTTGATCGTGGAAAAGATGGCAAGAGTATTAGGAAAAGCAAACTTCTAAAAAGTGTGCCTGTTTATTGAGGACAAGTTGACATAACAACTTATCCTCTACTGTGTTTTGCCCTTGTGTGCTTTGTTGATATATGTACATAAAATCCATTCTCACTGGTGTATACGTCTTAGAAACACGGAGAACTGAACTGAAATGCTAGCTTAAAGAAACTTGGTGCAATTTTTTGCTGACAAACAAATGATGAGGGAACTGGAGTTGTTTTGTCTAGAGAAGAGGAGGCTGTGAGGAGATCTTATAGCTCTCTACAACTACTGAAAGGAGGTTGTAGCGACTCTGGTGCTGGTCTCTTCTCTCAAATTACGAATGATAGGATGAGAAGAAATGGCTTCAAGCTGTGCCAAGGGAGCTTTAGATTGGATTTTAGAAGTTCTTTGCTAAAAGAGTGGTTGGGCATTGGAACAGGCTGCCCAGGAAGGTAGTGGAGTCCCCATCCCTGGAGGTGTTTAAAAAGCGAGTCAATGTTTAATTTAATAAGAATGACTACTGGCTAGAGAAGAGGTCCTAGCCAGTGTCTCCTCCCCTGACCTGCTTGGAGTGCAGATGCCTCTGAGAGGCAAGAGCTGGGGGATGTGAAGGAATGCTGCC
Organism: Upupa epops; assembly: GCA_013397515.1. NCBI lineage: Eukaryota > Metazoa > Chordata > Aves > Bucerotiformes > Upupidae > Upupa > Upupa epops. Next base: position 59,874 of record VZRI01013784.1, on the reverse strand, counting down.
ATTATTAGGTGAACACAGTATCATTTCCATTTCAAAATTAACTTTTAGTTAGTAAATTGTTGGTGTTTTTCAGCACCATTAGTCAGACATCCAAAGGTATTTAGGTGTCTAAAGATGCAGCTGGGTTATTAGTGGTGTTTGTAGTGGTTTAGATGATGAGATGCCTTTAAATATCCCATTTGATCCGTTGACCAATCCAGCAGTTCGGTGATGCAACCTTCTGTTTTCCTTAGTCTCAGGACCATTCTCTTTCAATTGGATTTCAACAGAAATGTAAAGAGAAACAGGACTGTCCTCCCTTTTTCCACTCCCATAGATGAGTCCAAATGAAGAAAACAGACTACTCAGACCTACTAGTGAAACTCAAGCCCGCTGCCTGGTGAGGAGCAGAAGTATATGTAGATAACAAATGTGAATTCTGGCATTGGAAGTGATGTAAAAAAATGAAAATAAGATTTGTCTTGCAGTATGAATGCTGTGACTTAGAAAGAAAACTTTGGGGGACAGGAAAGTTTTCTCATCTTATGGTAGGGAAATTAGAAAGCAGCATCCTTGGCCTTACTGATGTGGATGTGAGGAAGCTGGTAGTTAATCCATTGTAAATGCTGACACTGAAATGAGAAGATCGAATGCNGTGGGTAAAAACAAGGGTAACAAGGTTGGTGAAGGGTCTGGAGAACAAGTCGTATGAGGATTCTCTGAGGGAGCTGGGGCATTTAAGTCTGAAGAGGAGTCTGAGATGAGGCCACAGCTACCTGAAAGGGGGTCATAGAAGAGCAGGTGTNAATTAGAAAGCAGCATCCTTGGCCTTACTGATGTGGATGTGAGGAAGCTGGTAGTTAATCCATTGTAAATGCTGACACTGAAATGAGAAGATCGAGTGCCCCCCAGTCAGTTTGCAGGTGACACTAAGCTGGGTGGTTGTGCTGATCTGCGTGAGAGTAGAGATGCTATACAGATTGATCTGGACAGGCTTTATGTGTTGAGGCCGATTGCATGAACTTCAGCATGGGTAACGCTGGGCCCTGCACTTCAACCCAGTGCAACGTTACAGGCCTGGGGGAGAGTGGCTGGAAAGCTGCTCTACAGGAGGAAACCTGTGGGTATTCACTGATAATTGGCTAAATCTGGGCCAGCAGTGTGCTCAGGCTGTCTAAAAGGCCAATAGCACTCTGGCTTGTATAAATGGTGTAGCAAGAGTAAGGAAGTGATTGGGTACTTTGCACTGGTGAAGCCTCACCTCAAGTGCAGTTTTGTGCACTTCATTGATGTTCTGGAGTGGGTAAAAAGAAGGGTAACAAGGTTGGTGAAGGGTCTGGAGAACAAGTCGTATGAGGATTCTCTGAGGGAGCTGGGGCATTTAAGTCTGAAGAGGAGTCTGAGATGAGGCCACAGCTACCTGAAAGGGGGTCATAGAAGAGCAGGTGTTGGTCTCACAAGTAATACAGGACGGGACAAGAGGAAATGGCCTCCAGTTGCACCAGGGCAAGATTAGGTGGCACACCAATAAAGAAATTCTTTATTGAAAGAGCCATCAGGCTTTGTAACAGGCTGCCCAGGGAAGGGGGCTTCATTGCTGTCCCTGGACATGTTTAAAAGTCAGGGAGATCTGGAGCTTAGGGATGGGGTTTCATAGTGGTCTCGGTAGAGTCTGGTTTGTGGTTGGACTTGCTGATCTTAAAGGTGTTTAGCAATCTAAACTATTCTGTGATTCTATGCTGCTCACAAGGGCAGAATTGATGCCATTTGATTGAGGCAATTTGATGGTTCTCACAGAGCACAGGACCTGAGCAGACTAGCCCAGTGCTTGGGGTATCTCTGTGCTGGAAGGTGCCAAGACTTTGGTCTGTGAATTTCTTAATTGAGTGTTAGCTTTCCATAGCCAGGATGACTCACTTGCAACCATGTTTTCTGTAAACCATCCTGTTTGGGTGTTATATTTCTGCGCTCTGGGATACTGTGGCTTCCACTGCTGAAAATACTGCTGTTAGTGTTTCTTAATTGAATGCTTTTACTAGCTTGGAGGAAGCACAGTCTATAATCAAGGTTGTTAACAATTTCAGACTCAGATATGCCTCACTTACTATTAAAAATTAATAAAAATTAACAAAACCTAAAAAACCCCTTGATTTTACCTAGATGAAAATATCTTTTAATTGCTCTGTGTAAGCCTTGAGCCCTTTACATGTGACTTGTACTAATTATAACTAGAAAACTTCTATTTGTTTGCACTGAGTTGTGAAGAAGTACAGTTGTTCGTTGCTAGACCACCAACTTTTATAGACTGTTTACATTTTACAAACTACTTTAAGAGTAATAAGAAGTAAAAGGCATGTAAAAACATGAATAATGTCTTAGCTCTAATCCAAATTTATAATGGGTATAGAAAGGCTTCCCAGAGCATGTTTATAATGATTACTCTTCTGAAGCACTGTATAGAGTGACACAACTTGAAAGTAACTTTGTAAAGCATTTTACACTTCTTGCTGAGCTAGGTAAAGTGTGCCAGCTGTGATTTACAGTGCAACATTTTTCTTGCATGCATTTCATATTTTTCATTAACTACATCACTTAGTCTAATAGCGTTAATCTGTGTACCCCATCATCTTTGGTTGAATGCTTGACACACAATAGGAGAAAATGAATGTATTGCTCAGAAAAACTCACACTGAAGGAATTAGATGTAATTCTTCCCCTGTACTGGGCATGGGTGAGGTCTCCCCTCAAGTACTGGGGATGCAATTGTGGGCCACTCACTTCAAGAATGAGATTGAGGGGCTGGAGCGGGTCCAGAGGAGCAACAAGCCTGGGAAATAGTCTGGATAGAAAATCTGATGAGGAGATGCTGAGAGGGCTGTGAGTGTTTAGCCTGGAGGAGACTCAGGGGGAACCTTATTGCTCTCTACAACTACCTGAGGGGAGGCTATAGTCAGGTGGAGGTTGAGCTCTTCTCCCAGCTAGCGACAAGGCCTGAAACTACCATGGGAGGAAGCCCTTCCTCATGGAAAGGGTGATCAGACACTGGAATGGATTGCCCAGGGCAGTGATGGAGCCCTCATCACTGGAGGTGTTTAAGGACAGACTGGATGTGGCCCTTAGTGCCCTGGTCTGGTTGATGTGGTCATGTTAGGTCATGGGCTGGATGAGCTCAGTAATTCTGTGATTTTCTTTTTTATTCTCTTTGCTAGGAATACATAAAAAGCCCCCAGGGAACATATGGATTCCTTGGGGAACATAATGACTCAGTTGCAGCACTTGAGATAATAGTTTTAAGGCTGCTGAGGGGTTCTACTATATTTAAAATATTCAACAATATTTTTCCCTCTTCTCTTTTGTTTTCTCTTTCTTTCTCAGAAGCTATCATCTACATGGTAAAAAAGACTATTTCATCCAGCCTTAAAAAATCTCTCAGTTTTTTACCTTTCTCTGCCAAATGATGAAATTGGTATGGCTTCTGTATAGTTTTTTTTTCTTTGTAATGGGTGACTACAGTTGGAGGATATACAATTTTGTCTTGCTGTCATTAGAAAATCTAATTAGTTCTTGAAAAAGAGTGATTAATCTGGCAAAGTGATTTGTTTTTTCTAAAAAAAAAAAGCAATTAATTGTAAAGCAGTGTCCACCAATGACATTAAAAGTGATCGCACCTTGGAGGCTGCAGTAATGTAATCAGTGTGGAGGTTCTAAGGCAGGAGTGGTTTTGCTGGTGGCACAGGAACAAGATAAATGTTTAATCCCTTCTCCTTGGCAATAGGAAGGATAAAGCAGACAAAGGTAGTTCCTGCTTTTGTGATCACTGTGAGTTTAGGCAGGGGCTTTCTACAGCTGAACATGTATTACAGCAGCCCTGGGATGGTTTTAAGATGTGGATATTGGTGTCAGAGAAGGGATTGCCTAGGAAATGCAAAACTTTTATGGAGAACAGCTTGGCAAGTGTAAGAAACCATATTCCTTGCCATCAAATGTAGATGCCATTAAATGTCGGTGCCAGGACTCAGCTGTGGCCACTGACTTTTTAGTCATCCTTTCATTAGGTGACATCTAGCTAAGAGATCACCCTTCAACAGTACCTTCCAGTCTTAAGCCACTCAGTGCTCCAGACTACATTTACCATGTTTCCTGTGTAATTGGCCACTTGCTTTTGTCAGATTTTCAGACAGGTTGCAGACAGGGACAGCCCTTGCACATCCTAGAGCCTATTGAAGCTCCTGGCCACCACTGCAGCTTAGCTGAGGAGAAACTAGCAACCACCCTGTGTTTGACTGAAAAGGTGTCCATTCCAGTCTGTGTGTGCAGGGAGATTTGCACAGCATTGGCTAATGCTTCAGAAAGAAGAGAATAAAATCCCCTGTAAACAACTTTCTGCTCCTCTTTGCTCTTTGGTTTTTTTTTGGGGGTTTTTTTTGGGGGTTTTTTTTGGTTTTTTTTGGTTTTGTTTTGTTTTGTGGTTTGGTTTTTGTGTTTTTTTAAATTGTCGTCAAAAGGTAAAAACTGAAAAGGGGGGCTTGCTGGTTACCCTGCCTGCTTTAGCTGGTGGGACACTAGATGCCTCTGTCATGTTGTTAGTACTGATAATATTTAATCAAGCAAATTGCTTCCAAAGAAGCAGAGAAAAATAAAAGTTTGTACTTTTGTGACTTGCCTTCAATTTGGATTTTGCCTCTTTCAATAATTTAAGGTATTTTCCCTCATATTTGTTGGCATATTTTGCATCTGACAACTTCTCTGTAGCAGATACTCTATATAATTTAGATGTAATTTTTGATAAATTAACAAGTCAAGGGAATTTAGTCAGCTTTCATAAAGCATTGCCAAAGTTAAAAAACAAGCTAGGCTGACAACTAACATAAGTGAACTAAGTTGTTCTTGTTTAAAACTGTTCCTCAAAGTTAAAATAGCTAATTACATTAGAATCACAGAATCATAAAATGACCAGGAAGGGACCTAAAAGATCATCTAGTCCCAACCCTCCTGAAGAGGCAGGGAGACCTTCACTAGGTCAAGTTACTTCAGGGCCCCATCCAACCTGGCCTTGAACACTTCCAGAGATGGAGCAGCCACCAACTGCCTTGGGCAACCTGTTCCAGCATTTCACAGGAACGAATATTTTCCTAATGTCTAACCATTGTAAACCATCTGTTCTGAACCAACACCCATGTTACCTCTAGCTTGATTCTGCTGCCTGAGGGCTCTGGTGCCTGCTGAATAAAAAAAGCATATGTGCATGCGTGTGTGTGTGTGTGTGTGTGTGTGTGTGTGTGCGCGCACGCACGAGCGTGCGTGTACTTATGAGACCTTTCCTTAAATCTCTCCTACAATGACTTGGAGGGCAGTATCTTCTGACACTGATGTGCAAAAAGCACTTCTTCTAGAGAGAAAATATTCTCTTTTATAGTGCAGTCCATTATCAGCCTTGCTTGAGCCAAGTGGGATGTTTTGCTGCTGTGAGGGTTACTGATGTGCAAGAATATCCTTCTCTCATGAGCCTGGGACTCTGCTATGTTATTGTCACTGCTCCTGCTCCTGTCCTCTATCCCATCATGCAAGGGGTCTGCTCTCTGCTGTGTAGTACAGATTATCTCTTTGAGCTCATACTGGTTTTCCATGTGAAAGTAGCCTATCCTTTCTTTGCAAACACAGAGGAGTCTGCACCATTCAGTGTGTACAGCTAGCACATCTTGCTGCTTTATTCCAGCCTCCATCAGTAGATTTAGCATCGTATTTTCTGTTTGTTTTGTATCATGCAGAACAAAATGTACTTGCTGGGTCCAGATCCCCCTCTCCTCATCAAGGTTACTTCTGGGGTGTTTATTTGTTTTTTGGTAAGTTTTTTTTAGGAAAAATTGGAATAATTTATTGCCAGTTATGTAAGTATTTTGATAGGATTCATTGTCTCTGAGCATAGGAGAAGGCAGTGAGTTCTCCTTTTCCCATTCTTCAAAGGACTCTATCATTTCACTGGTGGGTCTCTGAACCCAGGGAGAGATCTGGCTGCTGTAACTGGGATACTGTAAATTCCTATTTCAGCCTTCAGATTTTTTTCTAGACTTCTGAAAAATGTGTTGTCCATTGACCCTTTTGCTGCCTTCTGGGTCACTGCCTTGACAAAATGTTTTCCTACTCAGAGAGAGAGAAGGAAGGAATATGAGGCTGTAGTTGCTGGGCTGGAGGTTTGTCTTTAGTAGCCCAGGCAGGTATCGGTGGCTGTGGGGACTGCAGCAGATTCTTAACCCATGCCTGGGTTGCTGAGCTCCTGTTGCCACCAACACTTTGTGGTCCCATTTAGATCACTGGAGTATCAGTGGGACTAAGATGGACTGTGAGATGCTACTGGGGGCTGAGTGCTGTCAGTCAGAAGGGTCTGTCAAACCAGCAGCTCTGCGGCTACTGAGCAGTGTTGAGTCAGAAAATACCCACCGAACACATCCTTTATATAGTGACAGTGTCAGAGCCCTGGCACAGGCTTCCCAGAGAAGTTGTGGATTCTCCCGCTCTGGAGAGGTTCGTATTTCACCTGGATGCAGTCCTGTATGACCAGATCTAGGTGATTCTGCAGGGGCACTGGACTAGATGACTTTAGAAGTCCTTCACACTCCTGACATTCTGTGATTCTGTGTGATTCTGTGAAAGCTTGCTTTCCTCTATTAGTAACGAAAGTGCTGCTTATCTGGAAAGATATCAGGTTGTATACAGACCAGCATTAAATCAACTGACTTTGGAATACTTCTGCATTAGAAAAGGATCCATTTTATTCCCTCACAGAGGTGACAGACTTTCAGCTTGTGTGTTTTTTCCACACAAAGTTTGCAATGCAATTTCTGAAATGGATGGCACTCATTTCTTAGGAGTATGGTATAGTTATAAAACTTTGGGGTGTTTTTTAATGATAATTGTGGGGTTTTTTGTTAGGAGAAATTCTTGTCCTTCCACTCCATAAATTCTGTTACTGTTTAAAGTCTTGAATAATTTGCAAACCTGTAATCTGGTATCAGAATAAATTCAACAACCAACTCTGATTTCATAGAAATATTTCAGATTGGCCATTGTTGTGAGCAGGAGTTGGGACTACACTGTATCTCTCGAGAAAGAAGGGAGTGGATGCATTCCAGAAGCATGGTTCATATTAGCATCTTTCTTAGGGTGTAAAGTGGACCTGTTCACACATTCTTAATGTTTAGATTTTACAGAAATAGCTGAATGTGTGCAGGGAGTAGTGTCCAGCATGGACACTAAGAGAACAACTAGACTTGATGGCATTTTGGTTTCTTTCAAGAATCCCATTCAGGTAGAAAGGTGCAGAATAAGATTTTTCAGTCCTGATGCTAAACTATACATTTCATATGCAGGATGGTTTTAGGACAGATTTGATATCTTCAGACCATTGTGTGTTCACTTGTCACAGATAAGGAAGGTGCTATTCACATTTCAGTGCGCATAAGATATATATACACACAGTTAAAAACCCCAGAGCTATATTTTAATTATTCTTCAGCAAACTGCCTTTGTCCCATGACTCTAAACAGGCTAACTTTTTTTAATGTAGATTTTAGCTAAGTTTGAATTACTGGAATAATTAAATCGAATTTTTAAGAAGCATTTTAAGCCAAAGAAAACTGTCTCTGTAAAGAGATTATGTTTTGAATTGATCTCTGTTTGAGGGTGTTAATTGTTAATTTCTCTTTGCCCAACATAAAAGGACCTGGGGATGCTGATAGACAGCCAGCTTAATATAAGGCAGCAGTGTGCCCTGGTGGCCAAGGAGGCCAGCAGGAACCTGGCTTGCATCAGGAATAGCATGGACAACAGAGGTAGAGAAGTTATCGTGCCCTTGTACTGGGAATTGATGAGGCTTTCTCTTGAGTACTGGGAGCAGTTCTGGGCCCTCAAAATGAACAGGGCATTTTGATGCTGNTTTTTTTAATGTAGATTTTAGCTAAGTTTGAATTACTGGAATAATTAAATTGAATTTTTAAGAAGCATTTTAAGCCAAAGAAAACTGTCTCTGTAAAGAGATTATGTTTTGAATTGATCTCTGTTTGAGGGTGTTAATTGTTAATTTCTCTTTGCCCAACATAAAAGGACCTGGGGATGCTGATAGACAGCCAGCTTAATATAAGGCAGCAGTGTGCCCTGGTGGCCAAGGAGGCCAGCAGGAACCTGGCTTGCATCAGGAATAGCATGGACAACAGAGGTAGAGAAGTTATCGTGCCCTTGTACTGGGAATTGATGAGGCTTTCTCTTGAGTACTGGGAGCAGTTCTGGGCCCCCAAAATGAACAGGGCATTTTGATGCTGGAATGTGTCCAAAGCAGAGCTACCAAGCTTGTGAGGGATTCAGAGAATAAGTCATCTGAGGAGAGGGTGAAGGAGCTGGGCAGGTTTAGTTTAGAGAAGGAGAGGCTGAAGGGAGACCTTACTGCTCTCTACAACTACCTGAAGGGAGGTTGTAGAGAGGTGGGTGCTGGCCTCTTGGTGACTGCTGACAGAACCAAGGGAAAAGGTCTGAAGTTGCATCAGGGGAGGTTTAGATTGGATATTAGGAAGACATTCTTTACAGAAGGAGTGGTGAGGCATTGGAACAGGCTGCTCAGGGTGTGCTTGAGTCATCATTGCTGGAGGTGTTTAAGAAAACTGTAGACATGGTGCTTCAGAAACTGCTCTGTTGGCAAAGACTGTGTTTTATCTGGTTGAGTGTGTTTGGTGCTGCTGTCTGATCAGGGTTTGGGGTTTGTTGTTGTTGTTGTGTGTGTGGTTGGAATAGGTGATGTGGGAGGTCTTTTCCAACCAGGAGTATTGTGTGATTCTGTGAACTCAGCACTTTTCTGTTATTTTGAAAGAACACCATTTCCAAAGGTGAGAGAACACAAACTGTCAGTATTTCTATTTGATATTGGCTAGGACTGTGATCTAATGTAAACGAAAAAACTTAGTTTAAAAATACACTTAGCTTGAGGGCAACATTTTGAACATTTTATGTATTTTGTTTTATCCTGGGTCAAACTACAATCAAATTGCTTTGCTATTAATTTCTTAGCATTGAAATAGAATTGGCATTGATAGATATTAGGGAGAAACTGAATGTCTAAAAAAAAAGAGTAAAAAAACTAAAGGTGTTTTGTTGACACAAAAATAGCAGCAATAGAAGAGTTTCTGTCTTCCTTTTCGTATGTCTACTGGCAGTGAGTAAAAGTGCTGGGTTTTAGTGTGTATGGATTTGCAATATATGTTTATTTTCAAGTTATATAAATATTTATTTCATATATAGTCATGTATATGAAAATAAATATTCATGGTATATATTTAATATATATTCATATATATTTCAGCTATATATTTATTTTCAAGATGGTTGAATTCATTGAAGATAATTGCTCCCAACCTGTGAATACTTGCTAGTTCACAGAAAGTTACAGATCAGTTCTTAATTACTTGATGATAAAATAACAGGATGATGTGGTACTTCCTTCTTCACAGGTGTGTGTGCTAGGCCTGTCTGAACCTCACTGTGACTCATATCCTGTGTATTATTTGGAAGAAGAAATCTTCAATGGAAGACCCTCTAAGAATAAATGAGAAGTCAGTAAGTAAGCAACTTGTTAGTTCTAAAGAAAAAAATGACAGCTTTTAAGGTGGTAGTTCTGTCGCAACCAAATGACTGAAAAGTTTTACAAAGGTACCTGCACTCTTAATAGTTGGAAGCTTTTAATGACGATGTTTGTTGGAATGTGGAGGCTGATGCTAAAGCTACAGAAAATGAGTATAGACTTAACAAATATATGTATTTGGTGATTCATGTTGCAACATGATGATTGCTACTTTCTCTAAGAAATATTCAGCTTTCTGAATTTATAATGTTAACATTTTGAACTATTAGAGACTTTCATCCCATTATTTGAAGTTCTTTCTCTTTGCCTGTGTGAATATATGCAATTGTTGCTACTGGGAGAAGTGGGGCCAACTCCTAGCTGTGAAGTCTTACGGACAATGGCAAAATATACATTTCTTGAAAAGAATTGTCAACAGCATTCTTTTTCTTTGTAAATGTCTGTTTATAAAGTCATAGTAGTGAGAGATTTTGCAAACTATCAGACATAGTTAGTAGCTTTTTAAACTAATATTGAATGTGTGGTCAAATGCTGAGGGTGTATTATGGACTTGTTAGTTAGTGATGTCACGTGTTTTAATTTTGGATTTGTTAAACAGAAACAGTACTCATGGACATCGTCTTATTTTTCCCAGTTGTAAAATAACTCCAAACTCTAATATTTAGTACATCTGTTTAGGTTTATTTCCTGCATGTTTTTCTGGTTGATTTTCTACATTTGGCAGTACCCTGCATCATCTCTCACTCTTTCCTTGCATATCCAGCTTCTCTGATGCTTGTGTTAGTTTTCCACATAGCAAGCAAGCAGGAAGAACTAAACCACCTAATAATCAGCTTGTTGTGTGCTTTTGTTACACTTCCCCTCTAGTGTAGTTTTTATTGTCTGAAGCAATACGGGTTTGATTATTTTCCAGTGTTCATTTGTTCCTGTATTGTGTTCAGCTCGATGGAGTTGATCCTCCCCATGACACTTCTCACAGTACTGCATTTCTTGTGGTAGCTGACAGGGTGTTGATAACGCATCAGTGTTTTTCCTAGTGCTACACAGGGTTACACAGCACCAAGGCTACAAATGCACAGGGCTACCATTGGGTCCCCTTTGAGGACACAGAGGGCTACCAATGGGCTTTTGATGTAGCCATGATGAATATGGGGACAATAAAGCAAGTTTCTACCTTCACTTGCCTCTCAGAAGACCCATTTGTTATAGGATTGCCAATTGCTACCAGGACAGTTCACCAAGAGCAATATTGTACAAACTACGATTCCCTGGCTCCCATCCATGAACTGATTTATCCCTTGGCAATCCAAGGAGTGTTCTGTAAGACACACTTGCCTTTTAATAGCCCCGTATGGCCAGTGCAGAAGTCTGATGGAGGGTGAAGGCTAGCAGTGGGCTATCATTGCCTGAATGAAGTAATTCCACCACTAAGTGCTACTGTACTGGACATGTCGGAGCTCCAGTGCAAACTGGAGTTAAAGGCAGCCATGTGGCTGGGAAGATTGAAAGACATTGAAAGGCCGTTGAAGACTTCACTGAGAGCACTGGGTAATGGGGCATGGAAGCACTGAGATATAAATTTAGCAGAAGCCAATACTGACATTGCCAATGCATTTTTCTCATTTCCTTTGGCAACAGAGTGCAGGTCACAGTTTCCTGTGGAGGAGTGTCCATACACCTAGAATTGACTGCCTTAGGGGTGGAAACACAGCCCCACCGTTTGTCATGGACTAACCCAAACTGCACAGGACAAGGGTGATGAACATCTACAATACATCAATGACATAATTGTGTGGGGCAGCCAGGCAGAAGAAGTGTTTGAAAAAGGAAAAGGAGTCATTGAGATCCTTCTGAAGGCTGATTTTACCATAAAGAAAAGCAGGGTCAAGGGACCCGCACAAGAGATTCAGGTGTTGACTATATAATAGCAGGATGGCCACCAATGGACACAGTGAACAAGAGAGCAACTATGTCTCTGCCAACTAAGAAGAAGGATATGCAAGCTTTCCTGGGCCTTGTGGGCTTCTGGAAAAAGCATATTCCAGGCTATAGGCAGCTTATAAGCCCTCTCTACCAAGTATCATGAAAGAAGAATCATTTTGAGTGGGGCCTTGAGCAATAAAACCCTTTGAGCAGATCAAAGAAGAAACAGTTTGTGCAGTAGCACTTGGTGCTTATCCAGACAGGACCATCAATACAAAATGTACTCTCTGACGCTGTGGAATGTGGTGTCGCCTGGAGTCTCTGGAGGAAAACACTAGAACTGTGAGGTTCACCAGTAGGGCTCTGGAACTGGAGATATCAAGGATCAGAAACTCACTACACTCTAACTGAGAAAGAGATACTAGCAGCATATAAAGAAGTTCAAGCTCCTTCAGAAGTGGTTGGTACAGAATCAACTCATCTCTTGGCACCCTGACTGCCTGTGCAACACTTGATGTTACCTTCTAAACACCATGCAGCAAGTGCTGCATGGAATAAGTGGGTAGCACTGATTACACAATGAGCTTGACTGGGGTAACCCAACCATCCAAGGAATCCTGGAAGGGATCATGGACTGGTCAGAAGGCAGGGATTGTGGAGCATTATCTGGAGGGATGGTTTGTGCCCAAGAGGCACCACCATATAAAATGTTACCAGAAGATGAGCAGTGGTATACTTTGTTTACTGTTGGATCATGCCATGTGGTAGGAAACCATCAGAAGTTGAAAGTTGTAGTGTGGAGTCCTACAAGATAAGTTGTTGGGAGCACTGAAGGGGAAGGTGAATCAAACCAGTTTGCAGAGATGAAAGCCATCCAACTAGCTCTAACAACAGCTGAACAAGAAAAGTAGCCACTCTATCCTTATACTGACTCCTGGATGGTGGCTAATGCCCCATGGGTTTGGCTGCAGCAGTGGAAGATCAATTGGCAGCACAGGGTAAGCCTACTTAGGCTGCTGCATTGTGACAGAACATTGCTACTCATGTAGAAAACAGGACTCTAAAGGTCTGTCATGTAGATACTCGTGTCCAAGAGCTGCATCGCTGCAGAACATCAAAACCCTGGCTGCCAAAAGGAACTGGCTCAGGTGTAACAGTACTGGGAGTGTAAGTGTGGGCTATTTGTAGATTGATGAGCCCATGAAACATCAGGACACCTAGGGAGAGATGCAACATACAGATGGGTTCATGATCAAGGCATGGACTGGCCACAGAGGCCATTACACAGGTTACCCTTGGATGTGAAACATGTGCTGCCATCAAGCGAGACCCAAGAGTAAAATCTGTCTTGAACAGAGAGTGGTAGCTGCGTTTTCACTATGACAAGGCCTGGCAAACTGTCTATGTTGGACCATTGCCATGAGTGTGCCAAGACAGACACTATGTACTTACCGTGATAGAATTAACTATGCGTTGGCTGAAAACATACCTTGTAAATTCTGCCACTGCCCAAAACACCATCTTATGCCTCGAAAGGAAAATTTTGTGGTGACATGGTACCCCAGAAAGAATTGAATCAGACGTATTTCAGAAATAATTCAATCACCTCCTGGGCCAAAAACCATGGCTCTGAGTGGTTCTATTACATCCCCTGTCATCCACAAGCCTCTGGGAAGACTGAAAGATATAATGGACTGTTGAAGACTATGTTAAGAGCACTGGGAAATGGGGCAAGGAAGGGCTGGGATGTAAGTTTAGTGGAAGCCACTTAGCTAGTTAATGCTAACCATCCTGGCTCTGCCCAAACAAATCCTCTGTATACTGTGGTAGGAGATAAAGTCCCCACAGTGCACATGGGGAAGTGGCTGGGGAAGACAGTGTGTGTTGCCCTACTCGTGGGGAAAGACAAACCATTCTGTGAGATTGTCTTTGGCCAAGTGCCTGAGTGTACTTGGTGAATAATGTGGAAGGATGGGGAGATGCAATGTGTATCTCAAAGCTTGGCAGGGGGAGTAATCTGGAATGTGAGTCGCGTGTTGTAGGAAGTAACGTGGCAGGAGTGACTTGAATGGACAAAGACTGAGTTCCACAAGGAAAAAGAAAGATGCAACTGTGACGGAAGCCAAGCTGATACTGGAGCCCAACAGATGAATATATTGCTTCCTCTTTCTTGAACAATATGAATGGGGCCCAAGTAACACCTGGAGGAGTGGAAGAAACCCATGAAAGTGGAAAAGTAACATCTGTATATTAAAAGGACTGGGGATAGTAGTTTATCAAATGGTATGAATCTGCATGTTGGGTATAAAGATGGTTTAAGTATGTAGTTTAAGTTGTGAGTGTAGGTGGTCTAAATACATATTGGCTAGGAGAAATTCCAGTGATGAGAATTAAATATATTAAATTACATAGGACCTGAGCATGGTACAAATGGTATGCAATAAGAGGTGGAACTTGTGTTGGGTTTATCTGGGATGGAGTTGCTTTTCCCCAGGATATCTCTCGCAGTGCTGTGTTTGTGGTGGTAACTGGAGGGGTGTTGAAAACATTGGTGTTTTGGCTACTGCTGAGAAGGGCTCATGCAGCACCAAAGATGTGAGTTTGGTCTCTTTCTTTACTTTCCTAACATTGGGCTGAGGGATGGGCCAATCTGGTTAACCCAGACTGACCAAAGGGATATTTCATGGTTAGTTTCAAGTTTAGATTGGATGTTAGAATATACTTCTTCAACAAAGGAGTGGCAAAACACTGGAACAGGCTGCCAACAGAGGGGGTGAAGTCACAACCCCTGGAGGTGTTTAAAAAATGGATGGATGTGACACTTCAGAGATGGTTTAGTGGTTATGGTGGTGTATGGATGTAGGTTGGACTTGATGAACTTAAGGTCCTTTCCAACCTTGATGATTCTATGGTTCTGTGGTTCTTACCGGATACAAAACTGAGGGAAAAAGCAGTGCGAGGAGCATTCATTCAGAATGTTTTGTCCTTCAGAACAACTGCTACACTTATTTGCCCCTGCTTCCTAAAATATCAGCTAAACACCCTCTGCTGATAGGAAGTAGAGAATAATCTTTATCTTTTGCCTTTGTTTATGCACATGGTGTTTGTTCCTGCCTTATCAAGCTGTTGTCTTTACCCGGTAGCATCTCATTATTTTTTTCTCTCCACTGTTCATCCAAAAAATGGATGTGACAGAGCAGCTTTGGTGTGCACTTGATCCCCAGCCAGGGTCAAACCACCACAGTTCCACAGCCTGTTTCTGTGTGTGCAGTGGGTGCTACCCATTGCTGCTACAGTAATGTGTGAAAAGGACTGACTCACTCTTGGAGAAAGGCGTGGTTGTGGTTACTAATTGGTGCTTAACAAGCATGGTCCAATTGCAGTTGTGGTACTAGAGCTTTCAGCACCACTCAAGATCAGTCCTTGTTCTACTTCAGGATTTGGCTTTTTTTCTATGATAAAAAGCTTTTCCTGGAGGTTGTAGGGATTTTTGGTGGTTTCCACTGCAGTACTGCCTCTCTGTATGCCCGTAATAGCCTGAGACTTGTGTGCTGTGGCCTTGAGTTGGGAAATTGTGCGCTTAAGCTGTATGTTGTGACAAATGGAACTGTGACTTAACAGGAATATTAAGGGAAATATTGTTCCTGGTTTGGCACCATGAGAAATCCTGTTTGGGTTATTCAGTCAATTCCTTCTTTTCACCACTTATCCTAGAGAGGCTGTAAAACAACCTGCTCAGATTTTCCATTCACATTAACCAAGTGGGTGGTAGTCATGGAGGCTATCAGGATTATCAAAATCTAAACCAGTAACTGCTAAATATACTCATTGCATCATAGTAACTTTGGCTTCCGTAATGGCAAGGACCAAACAGCCCGAAGGTATATGGCACAGACAGATGTAACACTGTGAGGTGTGATTCTCCTGGTTGCCAAGTCGCTGGGTAGCTTAAACTGGTGAATAAAATCCTGAAATTAGGCCTCATTTAATACATTCATAATTGGACAGGTTGCTTTGTAACAGTCAGTCAACTAGTTTCTTAAAAACAGTAACCAGAAACCAGAATAATCTCAGTCTAAATAAAGAAGATGATGTGAGCACTGGTTCTGTTTATTCTGCTTTGTGAAAAACAGAGGGCAAGGGATAGATTAGTACTCTGCAAGTGCAGTGTAGAACCCAAAAGCTGTTGTGACCTTAAGATCCCAAACACGTGTAGCCATGCTGAAAACATGGTGGTGGTTCAGAAGAAGAGGAAAACTTTACTCCTGGAGAAGAGGAAAACTTTACTACAAGTGCCAGTTGAAAGATATTTAAATGTTGTCCAATGCAAGCTATGATCTGGAAATAACTGCAAGTGCTTACAGGTAAACAGGGAGCTTTATTCAAGAACTAAGAATTGAAGGTGTGTAGTGTTCCAGCAAAATAGAGCTAGATGAGCAACAGAGCAAGTGCCAGGAGAAGGAGAAAGGAAAAAGAATAAAGTTTATCAGACAATATTACTAGAGACTAAATGAGTAAGTTGCCACGGCCTTTGAGAAAGAGGATAATGTTCCACAAGGTGATGCAGTCTGCCTGTGTTAGTGTGTACAGGAGGATACCATAATAAGCCCAGTTGGATAGCTTCTTCTCTCTGCCATATTCATGTCTGACAGAAGATTTTAGTGTCTAAACAACAATTAAATCTCCTGGATAAATGGTCCTAATGGTGCTGTCATGTGTTTGGTTTATATTCTATGGACACTGTCTTGAAATCTTGTGCTTGCAAACTCAAATACTACATCTGCTCCTGCCTTTTTGTTACTTGGTGTCTAAGACAGAAGCAGAACACAAATCTGAAGCTGGCTAGACAGAGGATATCAGTGTATTATTCTGCCTGAAAATATCACCTATGTTCAGTTTCTTTCTTTCTTTCCAAGTGTGGAAAAGGCTTCAATGCTTATTTTCTAATGATATAGGCACCTCTTAAAGGCAGTCTATTTTTAGCAAGCCAAAACAAGTGGTGGGATATTTTTAATTTGCATTTCTGTGTTAATATATTGGTTAATGACTTTAAGCTGATTTGCCAGTAAATCAGAGATCTGAATGATAAACATGTTGTTACAAAGTCCTACATCTGGAGGATGGGTGCTCCCCAAGGGTGGGTACTGGGACCAGTGCTATTTAACATCTTTGTTGGTGACATGGATAGTGGAATTGAAGGCACCTTCAGTCAGTTTGCTGATGACACCAAACTGTGTGGCAAAGCCAACACACTGGAGGAAAGGGAGGCCATCCAGAGGGACTTTGCCAGGCTTGAGAAGTGAGCTCATGCAAACTGCATGAGGTTCAACAAGGGCAAGGGCAAGGTTCTGCACCTGGGTTGAGGTAATTACAGAATGTTAGGAATTGGAAGGGACCTCAAAAGATCATTCAATCCAATCCTCCTGCCAGAGCAGGATCCCCTAGATCCAGTTGCACAGAAACAGTCCAGATAGGTTTTAAACATCTCCAGAGAAGGAGACTCCACAACCTCCCTGGGCAGCCCCTTCCAGTGCTCTATCACCCTCACCATGAAAAGTTTCTTCTAATATTTATGTGGAACCTCCTATGTTCCATCTGACAACTCTTGCCTCTTGTCCTGTCATTGGATAAAAGGCAGCTGTTGATGCTGCAGGTCTGGTAATGCAGAGGGACCCACCACCTCACATCTCAACTGGAAACAAAGGGGAGAAATGGAAGAAAAATGAATGCAACTTATCCAAAGGATACTGTTTGTGTTACCTTTCAGAAGCAAAGAGACTAGACATGTCATGACTAATAGTAAAATTTAGCCATCCATTATTAATATAAATCCCATGCATGAGTAGGGATTGGGAGGAGAAAGGATTGAGGACAGCCTTGAAGAACACTTGGGGGTGGTGGGGGAATAGAAGTTGAACAGAAGTGGTCAGTGTGTGCTGGCAGCCTAGAAAACCAACCACGTCCTGAGCTGCAGCTGAAGAAGCAGTGACAGTTGGTCAAGAGAGGGAATTCTCCCCTTCTACTCTGAACTGGTGAGACCCCACTTGGAGTACTGTGTCTTTCTAGATTCCCCACCATACGAAGGACACATTGCTCCTGGAACTGGTCCAGAGAGAAAATGATTGGAGGGCTGGATCACCTCCCCTGTGAGGATAGGTTTAGATTGAATCTTAGGAAGAAGTTCTTTACTGAGAGAGTGGTTGGGCACTGGACCAGGCTGCCCAGGGAGGTGGCAGAGTTATCATCCCTGGAGGTGTTTAAAAATTTAGTATATGGAGCGCTTGAAGCCATGGTCTAGGGGTTAGGGAGATGTTGGGATGAGGGATGAACTTGATGATCCTGGAGTTTCTTTCCGGCCATAATGATTCTATGATTCTGTGAAACATAAGACAGACACTGATGATCAAAAGGTTGTAGTCATGAGTGGGTATTTTGTTTAACGTGATTCACCTACTGCTTGTTTAAAAACTGTACATTGGTTTGGGGGTTTTCTGGAAGATTCTGCATAATGAAGTTTTCACAAGTTAGTGTTTGCATGTTTTCTGTACCATCTGGGAGTGTTTGGGAGGGTGATTCTTCCTTACTGGTTTCCATTTTATATCCATTTTAGATTATTATGTAGCATAAAATACCTTTCATTCCTATCCACTCAAACTTAAATTTGAACATTCTGAAAGCAAAATTGTTCTCCAAGAAGTATTTCCAGCCTTGAGTATTTTCGATGGTGGACTTTGCCTGGAAAACAGAGCAAAGATTCTGGGGTCCTCAGCAGTCAGGTAGCCAATGAGCCAAAATCTGAGGTGCTCCTAGTCAGCTTCAGTAGTTAACCTTAGATTGCTCTTACAGCCTCCAGATCTCACCTTGCAGTCAGTGCTCAGGACAGCCTGGCAACACACTGTCAACTTCCTGCTCCTTCCCAGCTGCTCGATGGACACTGCTCTTCTGCCTACCCCATGTCACGTATCAGTGAGCAGCATTTGCACTGAAAATTCACCCCAGACCTCTGCTAATGGAAAGATGAGGAGCAAGTATCTGGTTTCAGTAAGAAAAGGGAAGGAGGAAAAAAAATCAAACCCAAACCAAAAAACATCCAGCACCTGGCTGCAGCTAAATAATGAATTTTGCAGCAAACATGTGAGATTCTGTGGAATCTTGGAAAAATGCCAGACTTCATGACCACAGAAATGCTCAGTCTATGGGGCCCAGAGAGATGGCTGGGTCAGTTCACATCTCTCTGTCTTTGTTTCAAATGTTTTACCGAGGCATCAGATTACTCTTCACATTTTCAAGGTTATCATTGCTACCAGTAGGTCCAGAGAGTTCATTTTGTTGTGAGGCAAGCCCGGATTTACAGGGGCAGCTCTCCAGCCCAGGAGCAGTTTCAGAGGCCACCACTGTGGTTGGTGGCACGGCTGTGCCTGTGGGCATGACTGATGACAGACAGACAGACATGACCTCCAGGTTTGAGCGACGTAATTGACGGCACGTTTGTCAAGTTGTCATATTACATATTTCTCATGTTGGGGAACACGGTCTGTGAGGAAAATGCATGAAAATACAAGTACATTATATTCAGTTGAACAGCACTGTCACCTGTGAAAATCAAATGGTACTGCTTCAGTTTCCCTCAAGGGCTGGGACAGCCCTTTGCTCCCTCTGTGCTCCTTCACTATTCTGAAGGAATGTGTAACATGCTTCCTTTTGTGAAAGCTCTGCAGTAACCAATAAGCACTAATGCAATCTCAGTCCATAACTGACCACGTAAAATGCAGTCACCCCCACCCCTCCCACCTCATTTTGGTAGGATATTGAAAATGCGAGCAACACAAAATTCTTACAACACTCTGCACGTGTCAAGAAGAATGAACAACCTTAAACTGAACTGAGCTGCTGCTAGGTGGTCCATTCAGTAATTAAAAGTAATTGATTGGTAGAATATCTTAATTAATTAATATACCAATTAATTAATTGGTAGAATGTATTTTAAAAGTGTTTTAGTGAAAACACTCCTAGAAGAAGTAAGTTGTTTGTGAGCAGGTTGAAGAGCATACCTTATTCACTCCAAACTGTTCATTCAGCTGGGTTTGCAATAACTGAGGAGGAATTCTCATTGCTCAAACTGTATTTTTCCTAATCGGTGGCAGAAATATTGCAGTCCACAGTCAGTCATGCTTGCAGCACTGACACAAGTACTTCTACCCACAGCTGGTAGTGCTGGGCATATTCATGTTTGCAGAACCAGAGTGATGTTCTTTGGTAGCTCTTATTTTTAATGAGCATTCCTCATTGTCTGCCGACGATAGTGGAAACTAATCCCACCACCAGCATAACTATTCAAGCAATTTCTGCACACATGCAGCACTGTCCTTAGTGTCCTGGATTTTGAAGCAGGACAGAGACTTTGCAAGGATTTGTTGAGAGTCTGTCAACAGATACCACCACTTAGCTACAAATGCTCTTTTCCTCAGAGAGTTGGACCTTTGTTATGTCATGAGGCATGAATAGGTCCTCTTATAAAAATGGGCATATAATGGATACATAAAGCATACACAACCCATCAGCCTCTTGCCAGCTGCCATACGCGTGCAGAAAGTCTCTTCTTGAAAGACCTCATGAAGCAGAACTGTCTTTAACTTGAAAGTCCTGAAGAAGCAGAACTGTCTTCAACAGTAAAAAGCAAATTGCCAGTGAAGTTTATTTTCTTTTTTACTAGGTGTTCTGGACCATTGTTCTGCTTAAGGAGCCATGTTTGTTAGTTTTGGCTCTCTGACTTTTCTTCCTTAGGTATAAACTCTTCTTAGGCAGTTGTACAACTATGCATTAAGACTGCATAGCCGTTTATTCATAGCCCAAGCTCCAGCAGAATTCAACTGTGTGACTTCCTGGCTTAAGTGGGGATGTATCCATAAAGTAAATACTTACTTAATTTTGTGGAAAACCAGAAAGGTTTTTATTTGTTCTTTTGAAAGATTCCTGCTGGAAGCTTAACTTTAAAGTTGGCATCTAGCCTACTGTGCTGTGACTTGGATACTGATCTGATTTTGTGCTCTCATGGATACTTTTGCATTTAAGAATTTTTAATTCAACATTGCTTTTGCTACCAAGATACAGAGCAGAATAAAATCGCATTACAAACATTGTAGTATTAGATTTTATCACCATTTATGTCTTCTCGTATGCTCAGGGATTTCTACATGTTTGGTAGAACTAATTTGCAGGCAGACACTGAGGTCTTCTAGAAGACCAGCAGGCTCCACGAACTAATTTATCCAAATAACCAATCCCTCATAGGCCAACTAGAGAAGGACACCAAAATGCCCTAAGTAGGCAAAGCCCCCTTTTGAAGTCTGGAATGTTTTGACTGACTTAAAACAGGCGGCAGGAATGAAGGGATAATTTTCAGTGACCCATGGGACTTTTTTGCCATTTTCAAATATTAGGTAAAACAAAGAGAAATTGCTTGTTCTAATTTAGAAAGACTTAGCAATCCGGAAGGTAACCAGACTCAGAACTGAATACTAAGGTACAAAGCTGCAGTTTATTCAATGTACTGACGGTTTGCATCTGGGTTTATGCTGTTTGCACACCCCACACATGGACACAGTCCTTAATTTATACATGCACGTGCCTCAACTCTTTGCTTGCCTTTCGCTTTTATGGCACAACACAGAGTTATATCTATGCAATGTATCGATCCAGGACTTAGTATATCTATGCAATATTAAGTGGACTGCCTGAAACACTGCTCTTCAGTACATCCTGGCTTTTTTAGACCATGATTTTTAATTTGAAGGATGTATTTCTGTTGCTGATTCAGAAGCTGATCTGAGCACTTAGATAATACCAAGACTTTCACACCATTCCTGTTTTCTTACATCCTCTGTCCTGGTACCATTTGAGTAAAAGTGGAAATTAATCATTGAATTTTCTAGTGTTAAATAGTCTTAGAGACTCAAAGGGCAAGTATTTTGATGTGAAAAATTCTAGGGAGGGAAAAAATATGACTAAGTAGAAGCAGCATTACAGACTGGGTACATAGTGTTCAGCAGCTTGAGTGTGTATCTTAGTATGGCTTAGTATCAGGGATTTCAGCAACTTCTCTAGACGCTCAATCTTGTCAAATTTTTCTCAAAAGTGCCATGCTGATTTATGTCATAATAGACTCTATTTTTTGCAACAGTAGTGAGACAGACCAGATCCAGCTCTCAGCATCATCCCCCAGCATTGACTGATATCCAAGGAAGGAGTGTTATATGTAAGCAGGAATCACTAAGCCAATCATCGAAGCTTCCCTATCCATGCTCAATAGGTATTTTCTCTTAAATGACTATTTTGGCAAGGATTTGGGTCACCAACTCACTCTTTTCCATCTGACATCTTCAATGATTCTTGGGAGATGTAATATAGTTAAGAGAGAGGGTGAAAGCCATCTTCTGCACGCTCACAGTGAAGCTGCAGGCTTAGGATTCTGCAGAGCGTTGCTGTGGTGCTCACGTGTTCTCCCTGGTACCTTTTGGGATAGCAGTTTTTAAACTGGCAGTTTAAAGTTGACATTTAAAGCTCTCTGGTACTTGCTTGGGCTATAGCTATTGCTGTATCCCTCCTATGTACATAGCAAGCACCTAGTTTTAGCCTGTTATTTTTCATGGGATAGTGAAGTATCAGTTTTTTTCTGAATTCAGAATTCTCTGAAATATTTGTGAGTAGTGTTGTGCTGTGGTAATAGATATATATGATAGAATGACTGAGAAATCCTGTTCAGATTTTAGACTCATATATAGCAACCTCAGATCAGTGAGGGTTAGAATCATCAGAAACATGATGTTTAAATTAATGTAATTTTGGTGTGAGTGTATGTGTGTCTGTGTGCATGGAATGCATTAGATTAAATTATGTTACAGCTTTTACTTGAATATAATTTTGTTAGTAGTTAATGATGTTAATGCCATGATTTTCTCATGTTTACATATATGGCTACAGTAAAATCAAATTATATTTGCTGGGGTAAGATTAGTCAGTCAAGAACCTGTTTACAACAGGGGAAATTAAAATTCAGAGTTTGTAGGAAAGAGATGCTTCTCCTCTTCTGTCTGCCTTGCTTCAGCTGTCATGTCTATACTGTCCAGGAAGCCATAGACCCACCGGTCTTGTGGTTGAGTACAGGAGTGTCTGGCGGTGAATGAGCAGGGATACTTCACAGGGATTTCTCATCAGTCACATAGAATTTGTCATTTTGGAGTTTTTGACATTCAAACCCTCACATTCTGGAACCAGCATTTACACAGTGTGAACTTCCCATCAGACCAACAATGCTCATATACCACTGCAATGCAGCAGATGGGAAAACATTTCTGCCTAGCTTCTACAGCGATCAGCTCATATCCCAAAGCACAGGCTTTGATTAACCTGATTGTAATTTCCAGAGCTATAGCTGTTGTTAAGCGTTGTAAGGCAATGAAGTAAACTGCTTGAAGATAAAAAAAAAATGGCTAATTCTTTTTCTCAATTGGTTTATGAAGTAGCAAGTAGGAGACTACCATGATTTCGGGTGCACTTTCACACTGTCCTTATGCAGTAGAGTAATTTTAAAGTATAATGTGTTATATTTGGGCTCAATGAATGGGGAGGTAAAGAAAGCCAGATTTTAGGATAAGCACTGCCTGAGTGTTTGTACATTCAGTCATTGGCTCTTGCTGAATGTGTATTTTGTATTGTAGGTATTTGATGAAAATGAGCATGATCTGTTTTGTATTTTGTTTTTATTCCTAATTACTGGATGTATTTTCCATGTGTGACCACCCTTTTAGGCCTGTTAATAATTTAAACGCTCTAGAATTATCTGTAGTCCAAATAAGTTCAATGCTCTACCCTGCTTTCACCTTATTGCCTTACATACATGAAAAAAGAATTCAGATTTAGGAATGGACTTTGAAACTTCTATTCTTCTATTTCAGTTTGAGGCCTTAGTGTTTGGAAACAAGGCTTATTGAGCAGCACGTTGGTTCAAGTCATCTGCAACAATATTTGGAAAGGGAGAATGTGTAAGATCTATGTTTTATTTTTCTCTGGCTTTTATAAAGCATTGCAAAAGCTAAGTGACAAATCAGTCCAGTTTATATAGAGCAGACACTGCATAAATCCTCTGCTCAGTCCCTGAGAGGGCTCTATGCTGCTATTATTCTTTCTATAAACAGAAGGGAAGCACACTGCCAAATCTCTGTGCACTGGACACCAGCTTTCTGTTCTTAGCTTGTCTTGTTTATTGTTGCTCAAAGACTGCCTTACTTGCCAGTTCTGCATCCGCTGTTGATCATCAGGAGCAGAGTATCTTGCAGTTCATGATAGTTGGACTCTAGATCTTCTTAATTTCTTCTCCATCTGCAATTGTAAATGAAATAATTGTCTCTGCTGAGTGTAATTGTGACAATACTTCTGTGTGACTAGGGAAAGCTCAACATAATGGCTACTCAGAAGCAAACAAGCACTTGGGGCTGGAGAGGGAAACAGACACCTTCTATGACAGTTTGAAGAACACTCAGATTTGGACTGGGGGTAGAAGCGCAAGAGTCAGTGTCACTGCATTGGGTTAGATGACCCATCTCACTGTTGTGCATCTAACAGGGACCATCAGCAATTATTTAAGGAGAGCAGGACAAACAGATCTAATCCTGCTTTTGAGATGATGCAAGATACACCCAACCATTGTGTTTAATGCTGTCTCTCATGAACTTGCTTTTATTTGGACATCTATGCTATAGGCCTCTGTGGTGATGGGTTTCATGAGTTAGTTCTACATTTTGGAAGAAATTCTTCATGTTGTTTTATTCTTGCTGCCCAATAACTGCAGCAAAAATGTAGGGGAATGTTTTCCTCACATGACAAATAATGAATCGTGAATCTCTATTCACTTACTCTAGTCTCACTCCTGATTTATAGAGTTGTCTTGTTTTCATGACACTGAGGTGTCCCTTCCAGTCTCAAGAGCTTTATTTTCCCCCAAGGCTGCTGAGTTTTGTGTGAGATTCAAGATGCCTTTACCATGGATATTTTTTTTATCTATTCTTCCTTCCTGTTAACCTTTAAGACTGCATCCACCCTTGATGGGGTGCATCCACCCTTGAGCTCTGTGCTTTTCAAGATGTCTCCTTCAGCAGCATTTTATTTAGCACGTATTCTTGCCCATCCTTACTGAGCTGTCTTGTACCTTGCATTTATCAACAAACATGTCATCATCACGATGGCAACCATCTATAGGCAGTTTTACTTTGAACTACTCTGAGTAGTTTAGTAAATTTATCGCCATTCTGTTTGCTGTCTTTCCAGGGCATTTATGTTTCACGTAGCAGGTCATTTCGGAATTTCACTAGTAGCATTGTGAAAACTGCCCACTTACTCTGTTTGGTCTTTTAACTCATGACATTCACTTAATTAATGACATTTTATCCTGTGACAAATTGTTTAAGAGCTTTTGACTTACAAGAGCTTTTCAGAAATCTAAACATACTATATTAACCAAGCCATCCTTACCCAAACAACCATTAACTCTTTAGTAATCTGGACGTTATGGCTTCTCTTTACAAAGCCATATTTTCTCTTCCCTGTTCCATAATATTCCTGTGTGCCTAGCACTTTTCTTGTTTACTGCAACAGCCAGTTTGATCATGCTTCCACTGTTTTAGAGCTCTTGGCTGTATGTTTTGCGTCTCTTCATTTTGCTAATCTGCCCCCAAGCTTCCTCTGTTAATACTTTGGTTTAAAGCTGTCAAGGTCTTCTTGCATAGTGAGCACTATGCAAAGAGTTTGTTTTGCTTTTCTACAGTGGTTCTGTTGTAGTGGAGAATTCCTTTCTGACCACAGGTGAGTGATGGCATTTTGCAACTTTTCCATGAAGATTTTATATTAATGTGAGACAACAGCAAATGGCTCTTCAGGGCTTTTGCTTTGCTGTGTTATCCTGGGTTTGCATTTGAATCTACAGAATATCGGCCTTTTTCTAGTTTCAGGTATTCAGTTGGAATGTGTGGTGCTCATGCTGTGTAATGTCTTTAGACCCACAGCATCTACTCCAGAGAAGCCTTAGTCTTCTGGGCTCTGCACAGGTCAGCTGATCCCATGCAGGTATCCAGAACATCAAAAATAGTACTAGAAACCTTGTTTGATCATCAGAATTGCTTGCAGTACCTTTCCTGTGTTAACTGTCTTATATCCTCCTGCTTAGTAATTTTGCCTGTTTGTGCTCTTGTTATCTTGGCAGAGTAGGAGGTGAAGATGCTGTTGCAGATCATTCAGTCTTGCAAGCGTGCTTCTCTATTTCGTATATACAAATCCTTGGTTTAAGGAGACCGATGGATCACACATATTATTGTAAAAATACAAAACCAAAAGCGGAGGGGGATGAATTGCAGCTGAGACTGCTGTAAAGTGCAGGCTTCCCAATTCCCAAGAAGTTGCACATTTTAGGTGAACCTACCATGCCAACTGTTGGTGCTGTGAGCATCTTGAATAGCATGGCTGAATGCATGCTTGCACCTTTGGAACCTGGTACTAGAATGTAGTACTTGGTTAGTAACTTTCCCTGGGTTTTGTGCTCCAGTAGTCCTGCTATTCAAAGCCTTCCTAATATAGGTTTATTAGGAATATTAATAATATTAGGTATATTAATATAGGATTATTTTTTATTGTTTAATCATATATTTCTGAAAGTAACCTCCCACATGATCTTAGAAAAAAATAAGCGGATGCCTAGAAACCATTTGGACTGTCTAACACACCCTTGAAAGGTTTTTGAGATACGGACATGATTGTGTCCTGCCCAGGCAGGTACACTTATGGCTGTCTGTCTGGAACCAAATGCTGAGTCACAGACAGGCAGTGGGACCTTCTGTCAAAGTTAAACATAACAACAGCATACATTGACATGCCCGGAGCATTTTCAAGCACCCAGAATTCTTAAATTTAATACTTTTGCCTGTTTTGTTGAAGGTGAAATCTCCAGTCTGCATCAGGAACAATTAGGTCACAATACTCAGGTATGTGGACAGCATTTTTGAGGCCGTTTCTTTACAGCATAAATAAATATAGAAATGAATCTGCAAGACAAGGGACAGATTCTCTTGATTAATCTCCTTTATCTGTGTGAGATTTTCCAGTCTGAGTGGGGTTTTGTGTTTTTTCCTCAAAAGCATTCACCATGACAACAGAGTGCCTGGTGATAATGTATAGAGCTTTGGAATACCATGCCCATGACTGAGAACAGAACTTACTGTGAGAACTTTAAAGCAGGAGGTTTTATAGTCTCTGCTGATGTGACAATTCAGCAGTAGGCTAAGATCTGACCAAGACATTTGATGTTTTTTTGTTAGAAAGAATTTTTTAAACATTTAAACCAAAACAAGTTTCTTTCTCCAGGTGATAAACTAGGTGATAAAATTTGGCTTCTCACATGGTGTACAACACCTTTCATGCATGAGCTGAATAGCAGACATCATTACAGTGGGTAGTAGAAATAGCAATACAACTATGATGAACTACAGACGTACAGTGCAAAGAGCAAGACAGCGCAGCTGGGACCTCTAAAGTCTATGGTCGAAGCCCTATCTTTTCCTTCTTTTTTGATTTTTTTTCAGGTAGACTAGAGTTCCCTGACCCAGGGAAGCCCGAGACAGAAAGGAGAGACCTGGTGGGAGTAGGCTTCTCTCATGAGTGAAGCTGAGAGGGGATGTGGTTGAGGGTTCTGATAGGGAAACTGCAGGAGATTTAAACACAGCAAAGCCAGGAGCAGCACTCACAACAAGCAGCTGGGACTGCTAAAGTCCGTGGTCAGAGCCCTGCTTTTTCCTTCAAGCAATATGACAACCTCCTCCATAAAGAAGAGAAAGGTACTAGTTATTGGAGACTAGTTTCCCTGAAGGGAACTGCGGGCCCAGCATGCAGAGTTGACTCTCATCATAGGGATGTCTTCAGTCTACCTGGAGCCCGAATCAGGAATATCACTAGGACGCTGCCTAATCTGGTCAAGCCAACTGACCACTACTGATCTTCCAGACAGGTGGGGAGGAAGCTGCATTCTGTAGCTTGAGGGGAATGAAGAGAAACTTGAAGGCCTTGAGACATCTGGTGAAAGTCTGGGGCTCACATTATTTTATCTTCTTTTCTTCCATTTTCAGTGAGGACATGGGCTGGGACAGAAGGATTCAGTCCATAAATGCCTGGCTATGAGACTAGTGCTACAGGCAGGATTTTGGGGTCTTCTATAAGACACCAGACCTGGAAGTGATGCATGGGAAAGATTTATCTCAGAAGGGGAAAGGTGTTCTGGGACAGAAATTAGCAGGGCTGATTCAGAGGGCTTTAAACTAGACTGGAAGGGAGGTGGGTTTGTTGCTGGCTGTGCACCAGCAGGACAGCAGTGCTTCAGTATTGATGGAGACAATGGTACACAGGACAGTAATAGCCCAGAGCTCTCTAACAGGTTAGTAACAGCAGAAGTGGCCAGGAAACTAGAATTGAGGGGGAAAGGGAATAAAACCTGGCTCACCAGTGACAAACCCAGGGGTAAAGGACAAAGGATGGGAGTGAAATCAGTAGCCCAGATCAAGTGCA
>VZRI01013784.1:0-31024 GCA_013397515.1 Upupa epops | reverse complement strand
CATGACAGGCTAGAGTGGCAGGCATGGCGGGGGGAGGGTGTGGGGTGTGTGTGTGTGTTTTATTTTGTGTTTTTAAGTCTCTGAGGTATTTAGGTTTTTTGTTGGTGTGGGGAAGGCTCGACTCAGTGATCTAGGAATTCCTTTCCAACCAGGAGTATTCTGTACTTCTGTGTTTCTGTGATTCTGCAATGCAGGAGTGATCTCTTTAACAAGACTGCAAAGATTTTTATTTCCACTTAAACTAATGATACGATAGATTCCAGGCTTTTCCTTGTAAATTAAGAATTGTGGGGGGGAAATGATGTGATAAGATTTAAAATGATGGAATAATAAGTTGGAAAAATAAAATCAACTTCAGATGCCAAAAATATTCAGAACTTTACTCATCTAATGTATTCTGTCTAAACAAAGGAAGAGTAGCTTTGAAACTGAAACTCTGTGTGACTTTGTATTGAATTTGCATTAACAGTTTTGGGAAAAAAAGAACAACCCATAAAGTGGAAGTGGTGGAATCAGTTGCAAGTAAGGAGGATGTGATTGCACCCTCTCCTCATTCTATTCCCTGGTATTTTGGAATGTGTGGTGGTGACTAACAGCTTAGGTCAGAGCACAAAGGTGAATGAACAACTGCTCCTTGTGAACAAGTGTCCTGTGCACGTGACTGCAGATATTGGGAGGGAGATGTCAGAGAAACAAGCCAGGTTTCTGCTTTGTTCCAGAAAAGCAAGAGGGAGGTGCTTTCCTGGGTGGGTGGCTTAAATTCCAGTTCTAATCAGGCAGAAGTAATGTTTAAGCTCTATTTTGCATTCTTTGCTTTGTAGGATACTCAGTGTGGGAAGAAACACCAGCTCCAGACACTTACATGCCCCTCTCCCTCCTTGCCCCCTCCCCTTCCCATTGCTTTTTTGTTAAAAATCTATCCACAAAATTTCCTCTTCCCTTGCTGGTGAGTGGAAAGTTCTGTTTTTTGGTCTGATTCTGCAGGATTAGACAGATGAGTTTTGGGAGACTAAAGCCACAGCCTTCCAGCAAAACTCCACAGTCACAGCTGTATATTGCTTTTGGAACCTGTATGGTGCTGACAAAGAAAAGACCGTGTTTGGAATCATTCCTTTAGTTATGCAATATCATTTCATAGGTCAGTTAGTAGCTCAATGACTTCTAAAGAATATTTATTTCTATTGTATCTAAGGGAAGATCAAAATACCAGTCTGGTAGGTGACACAGACAGGGGGAAAAGTAAAACAAGCTGTTGCTTAAAGAATCTGCAAGCTCAGTTTACAGCAAGATATGATGGAAGAGTAAATGTTAGAGTTGTAAGCCCATCTGCAGCTTTGAGAGATGAATGACTTGATTTATCAGAAAATATTCCATTCATTGTGTTAAAATTTTATGTTTCTATTATAAAATAAATAAATCAATGCCCTTATTAAGTAACTCAATGACTGTATTTTCTTTTCTTTTAGTTGGGCAGAGGCACTAATTGAAGAGTGATTCTCATACAGGACTTTATTTCTGTTCTTGCAAATCAGCAGTCAGGGAGATCTATTCAGCCTCAAGCCTCAGGCAGTTCAGCTGTCATGGCTTCAGTGTGCACTTGGAGCCAGTGTCTGCTGCAATGCTGGATAAATCCTAGGGCTTGGGACAGAAAGGTGAGTCTGCATTGCTACTCCCATCCACTGTTGCTAATTATCAAGTCAGTCACTCTGAGTGGAAGATGTGAGGTTCTGTTCTTCATGCACTACTTCACTTCCTCCAATTTGTTTCTCATCTTTCCAGCCAGTGTTGCTTTCTGTTCAATAAAAACATGGCTTAAGTAGCCAGCAAGATTCCTTACAGCACGTCAGCTATGAATCCTCAACTGGTAAAGCTGCTAAAAACTAAGAATGACGCTGTCTGGTTCTAGCATCAGTTGTCATCATCTGATCAGTCGATCAGGTCTGACACTGAATTAACTAATTAATGTAGTTAACATGCTAATGTACTGAAACAAAATAAAGAAGGGTTCAAAACCACCTATAAAGTCACAGGCAAAAACAAAGACTGGCTTGTTTTGGGCATAACCAACAAAACATTTCATTCACACAACATAAAAACCCCAACACTAAAATTTAGAGGGAGACATGAATGACACATTCTCACATAACTGAGCCAAGCTTTGTTCCTCCTTCCCCACAGAGGGAAGAAGCCTCTAGAAGTTCTTTTCATGTGTGGAAACACACTGGCCTTAGCTCAGTACAGCTTTTGCTGAGAATTCTCAGAATTGCTCAGGTTGGAAAAGGCCTTCAAGATAATGAAATCCAACTCAATGGCCACTCAACCAGCTCCCTGGCTATCCTGTTCCAAGGGCTTAACAAGAATCATTGTAAGTAAGTTTTTCCTAAATCCAGCCTGGGCCTGGGGCAACTTGAGGCCTTTTCCCCTCATCTTGTCACCAGTCACCAGTGAAAAGAGACCAACACTGCTCTGACTACACCTTTCTTTCAGGTAGTTGTAGAGAGTAGTAAGGTCTCCCTTCAGCCTCCTTTTCCCCAGACAAAACAGCCCCAGCTCCCTCAGCCACTCCTCACTGGGGATGTTTTCCAAACCCTTCATCAGCCTTGTTGGTCTTTGCTGTACTTGTTCCAACCCACCAATGTCCTTTCTGTATTGAGGTGCCCAAAACTGCCCCCAGTATTTGAGGTACACCCTCAACAGTGCTGAGTACAGGGACAGGATTGCTTCCCTAGTCCTGCTGGTCACACAATTTCTGATACAAGTCATGATGTCAATGGCCTTCTTGGCCACCTGGGCACACTGCTGACTCATGTGCAGCCACTGTCAGTTAACATCCCTGATCCTTCTCTGCCTGGCAGCTCTTCAGCCACTGCTCCCCAAGCCTGTGGTGCTGCTGGGGCCCGAGTGAAGGACCCAATATTTGACCTCATTGAACTTCATACAGTTGCCCTCAGCAAATTGATCCAGCCTGCCCAGAGCCCTCTGTAGAGCTTCTCTACCCTCCAGCAGATCGACACTCTCACCCAACTGAGTGTTGTCTGCAAACTGACTGAGGGTGCCCTCTGCCACCTCATCCAAATAAAGATGTTAAACAGCAGTGGTCCCACAGCACTGAGCCCTGGGGGACACTGCTCATGACCGAACACCAAGTGGATTGCACTCCACTGAACACAACGTACTTGTTTTTCCACCTCCTTTTGTAAGCATTTTCTTTGCTTTATCTTCAAGATAAAAGAAAGACTGAACTCCAGCAGTATGGCAGCTCTAAATCCTTTCTATGTCTTTTCTCTCTCTTCCTCCAGAGAGGAGTTAATCCAATGATGACTAGGTTATAACAGTACTACAAAACTATTTTATCCCCTTCGTGATGTCCCCCATGAAATGTATTGGCATACAAGCAGGAAAGTTCAGAAGTATTAGCAAAAGGAAAATTGTACGGAATACCTTAGTATTTTAAAAGCATTAACTGCTTATCTTTATTAAAGATTTAGACAGGCTGTGTGTGTATCATTGTGGGAGGGTGCAAAGGCTTCTCTGTACTTGCAGAGCCAGGATAGATGACTGCTTGACACTGTGCAGTAAGAAGAGTTAGACACTCTTTTGAGTCCCTGGGCCCATTGGACCATGTTCTTTCCCCTGTATTTTATAGCTGTTACCCAAGTGTTACTGCATTCAATCTGCTGTAAACAAGGAGGCTGTGGTTAGCAAGTTAAAGGTGAGGAGGAAGGTGAGAACTGCACTGTGTTGTGTAATGCATGAGTAGGTAGTAAAGTGCTGTGCAACATGACTAAACTGTAAGAGAGGCAAGCAAGTTTGGCAGAAAGGACAAGTAATTTGCTCCCAGCTTTTACTCCCAACTGAAAGCACTCCTCCTCTCACCTGCCTTTCCTAGCTGTTAACTCAACTTTGTTTTCATATTTACCAGGATGTAACAGGTTTTCAGTTGAGGTTAATACATGACCAGGGATCACAACTCATGCCTGAAAATCTGTGCCTCTGAGCTCTCGAGTTGGGCATGACCTGCCATACGGTTAACTGTGCATGCTAAGCATTTTCCCAGAATGACTGAAAAATACCAGTTACATACTTCTGCTCTGCTGATGAAGAGCACTGTGGCTGTTTGCTCACTTCACACTAAGGCCAGATTTACCCTGATGCCTTTTGGATCATCCTAAGTCCTTTCCTTAAGCACTGCTACAGCTTTAGCTTTCTTCCCATTCACTGTCAGCTTGTGCTAATCATGTTCGGTGGATGTCTACTGGTTTTAGTTCAAAAAGCCAGTGCTCTTTGGTGGTTTTTTTCCTACACTCATTCAACCACTAATGTTTTATGCCACTCCGGTTTCTCATTATCAATAGCAAAGTAGAAGAACTTTATTCCCTCCCAAGCATGCAGAAGGCTGCTTCTAGAAATAGAAGTCACATCCTTCTTGGTTTTCCTGAGCAGTTGTGTGTAACTCACATCAAAGGAGCTCTGTAGGAGACTTTTATGCAGTCATTATGGCTTTTACCTAGAGGATTAGAAACTTCTGTCATGCTTTTTATTATGGATGGCTTTTACTGTCACTGAGTTATTGTCTTAGTTTTTCTGGGTTCTTTTTTAAGCGGTTCATAGATTCATGGAATGGCTCAGGCTGGAAGGGACCTTACAGATCATTTAGTTCCAACCCCTTGCCATGAGCAGGGACAACACCACTAGACCAGGCTGCTCAAGGGCCCAGCCAGTCTGGCCTTGGACATTTCAAGGGAGGGGGCAGACACAACCTCCCTGGGCAACCTGTTCCAGTGCCTCATCGTGAAGAACTTCCTTCTGACATCCAGTCTAAGCCTCCCCTCTTCCAGCTTGAAACCAATATCCCTGGTCCTACCACTAGGTGATTTTCCAGTTTGGTGGCCAGAATGTCATGCAGGACAGTGTCAAACGCTTTACACAAGTCCAAGGAGATGACATTGGTTGCTCTTCCCTTGCCCACTCGTGCTGTAATGCATCATAAAGGGCCATCAAACCAGTTAGGCAGGATTGGTGTCTGATGAAGCCCTGTTGGTTACCAGTCACCTCTTCATTTTCCAGAGGCCTCAGCAGGGCCTTTAGGAGGATCTGCTCCATGATCTTAGGCACAGAGGGGAGGCTGACCGGCCTGTAGTTTCCAGGGTCTTCCTTTTCTCCCTTTGTAAAGATGGAGGTGATGTTTCCCCTTTCTCAGTCAGCAGGAGCTTCACCAGACTGCCATGATCTTTCAAATATGATGGCTAGTGGCTTGGCAACTTCATTTGCCAGTTCCCTCTGGACCTGTGGGTGGATTTCGTCAGGCTCCAAGGACTTGTGCACTCTTAGGTCTTGAACCTGATCTTCACTGAAAGCGGTTGGCTCATCCTTCACCCTGTCTCTATCTTTGCCTACTGGGACTTGTGTGGGTGGAGTGGCTAGAGCCTTTGATGCTGAAGACTGAGAAAAAGGATTCATTAAGTACCTCAGCCTTCTCCATGTCATATAACCCTGCAGGTAGGCATAGACCTGCAGCTCTTCCTGCTTGTTCCCCATGCTCTGTGCATGGTATGACATGAGTATAAAGGTATTGAAGGCTGGGCCCTAGTGAAGTTGATTTACGGACTGGAGTTCCATTGTCCTCCACATCAGGCG
Organism: Upupa epops; assembly: GCA_013397515.1. Lineage (NCBI taxonomy): Eukaryota > Metazoa > Chordata > Aves > Bucerotiformes > Upupidae > Upupa > Upupa epops. The sequence goes on along the minus strand of VZRI01013784.1, from coordinate 25,387 downwards.
TTCTCTTCCTGGCCTATGGTTTATTTCCAGACCAAGGGTATCTGTTGGTATAATTGGCCATCACGTGGCATGGATGGTGGACCCTCTCCCCAACAACCCCAATTTAAAGCCCTCCTCACTAGATTGGAGCATTGGGTTATTTGGCGAATATTCCATGTTTAAGTATTTAAATATTTATAACCCTAAATCCTCACGAGATACTATATATCTCTTACTTTGCTATAAGTAAAAGAGGAGTGTCAGAAAGGAGTGCTTCTGACAAACATAATGTATTTTGTTCTCAAACATTTGTCTTCAGGGATTCATTGTCAGTATAAACATTGGAGTGCATTAAGTGCTAAGAAGTGTTACACAAAATATGTGGTGATGGTATTAGCAGAGCTGTACAAGCTCCTGGGGGGATCCTAAGCAAGTAACATTGGGATCAGTAATGGGCAGAACATAGGAAGTCGAGTGCTGGGTTTTTGAGCAGGGAGCAGATCTTCATTTCATACAGCTTTTCAGTTCAGAGTTCAGAAACGTGCTCTAAAACTTGGTTATTTTTAACAGCTCTGGATCTGCCAAAACTGAAGGACTAAGTTTACTGGCTGTAACAGCCCATGTACCCATGTAAGATCCCTTTGTGTTAGCCCAGTGTGCCCAAACTGTCACTAGAGATTTTATGATTGCTGGACTGACACTTTGTAAAGATTTAAGACTTTAGCGAGAAAGAAATTACATAACTCTGCTTTGGGATGTCCTCGTCCAACAGCAGGTAATGTTTAGATGGCAAGGAGAGTTATGTCATTAAGACACTGACCTGACTGTGGGATATATGGATCATCTTCATGGCTGTCCTGCAAACTGCTTTCATGGCTGTAGGGATGCCATGTCGTCTGTCTCTGCCTGTGCTTTGCAAAGTGGGATAGTAATGCTTTTCCTCTCATTGTATTGGGCTAATTAATTTGAGCCAACTGTGACAAACGTGCTATATATAGAAAATGCACTATGTCTGCAGTCTTGAGTATTGAGTTTGTGTTTCCTTTTGAAAGTCAAGTGAGAAAGTGTCAGACATGAAGGTTGAACTACTCGAAATTTTGCTTTCAATGATGAAATGGTAAAAGTCAAAATATTTCTATCAACATTTCTGTGTAAATGCTAACAGCAACTACATTCTGGGGGCAAATTAAAACCACACGGGGACTGACCCCTAAGCTTTGCAGTGATCAGGATCAGAAGTGTAGATTTGAAGTGTCTAATCTGTCCTCATGGAAGCAGCAAGAGTTACATGTGCATAGCTACAGGCATGAATTCAATCTGGAATTTCGTCTTGTACTCTGTAAACGCAGTATTTTCTCTTAAAGCATGTTCTTGTGTACTGTTTCTTTCTCTTTGTGGATGCATATTTTATTGTAAGACATACCGTACAGTCTACTCAAAATTGTAGGCTTTTACTATTACATTGTTAAAACTCTAGAGCAGTTATTTTCTGTAGCAGACTTGGACATTTTTCAATCCTGAGCACATGTGCAAATGACACTGCTCAGTGCCTTCACATGTCTTTGTTCTCATCTGGTCAGAATACAGTGTGGAGAAATTCCGTGGTGATCCATATTTGTAGACCACTTTTAGTAGTTTGTTTAGTTTATAGAGTATTTCAATTAATTAATTAATACTAAGTGGCACGGAGAGTCAAATTAAGGCAAAGCCAGGATAAACAAAGCAAATATGAAAGTAGTTCTTTAGCCCTTTCTAAAATCAAAGATAATGGAGTTACTTTAGATATCTTCTGTTGTTACTGTGCACAAGTGATACTACATGAACAGAGGGCTATGTCATGGATTTTAATAGTAGCTAGAGTCAGTTATATTGTAATTTTATGCAGCTCAATTATTTTTAAATTATAAAGATGCTTGCCACATGTATTTCTTATGTTTGCTTTGTATTTCGTTGTGGTTCCTATATTAATCTTAGTTTCAAATGTTAAATACCTTCCTCAAGACAGTTGTCCATTCACTTGTGCCGTGACTACTGGCCTGTTAAACTCAAACCGGAATGTTATGGAGAATGCGGATAATATATTTAGTTCCTGTCACCAGACAGCACAAGGCACCAGTGTGTCTTGTTCTCAGACTGGGAAGCCAGCTACTTTCACTGCAATGTTCTCCTTGAGTTAATATAATTTGGGTTCTTTTTAGAGGAAGCATTAGTCAAATCTACCAGCATGCTTTTTACTGTAAACTTCAGTGTTGTGAGTACCTCAAACTAATGTTCTGAGTGAAATCATTTTCAGAGCAGTATCAGAGAGAATCTGTAAGTTTGTTTTTCAATGCATTCGTATGCGCACACCCCAAAAAAACCTGCAGCTGGACTGTGTGTGGGAGAACTCTGTGTCTGAATGATCAGAAGCAAATCACTTTAAAACAGATTATAGGAGAAGATAGAAGAGCATAGTGAAAGTCTTAATCCATAATCCCAGAAAATTGCAGCTGTCAACCCTAGGAATATGCTGTGTCAGGTCTTATGAAGAAGTTTGGCCACACATTTAGAAAATGAACAGCTTCCTTACATAAGATGAGTTAAATAGAAACACGTTTGCTTGTGTAGCCAGTTGTCATGTGTTTATGTTCTTCTTGAAAATTGTTTCTTTTACTGTGTAATTTATGTTCAGTAGTTAAGCTGTGAGGAGAGAGGCAGTGTGTTGGAACAGTGATCTTCATGCACATAAAAACCATTTATAGGATGAGATGAACTTTTGTGCTGTCAGTCTTGCTGTATAGAATGTAAGGTGCTGGCGTCCCAAATTCTAGTGTGGAACAGTAAAGATTTGAAAATGAGTCCCCCAGAAATATTGGTATTGGCAAATTAATTTCTAGCCCTGATAAATTGTCTTCAGTTTGTCAAAATAACAAAGTCAGAAGTAGATTAGACCGATGCTCTGAGATTCAGGAAGTTCTATGCAGCTCTAGATGGCTCTCTAGTGCTTTCAGCTAACCATAGATTACTACCTGGATTAGCAGTTTAAAGCTTAGGTTTTGTGAGGTTGGTTTGTTCATTCTGTTTTGATTGCCATACTGGAAACTGGTGCCATGCAGTGCTCATGGTGAACTATTTTTCCAGTTGTGTGTAATCTCTGACACTGAACATGGTGTTTGTTGTCTCTTACACAGTCACTGCACATCTTCACAAGAAGAATCAGGCTTCATCCTAATAGTGTTCTTTCAATAGTTAAAGGGGGTCTACAGGAAAGATGGTGTAGGGACTCAGTCAGGATTTTAGTGATAGGACAAGAGCTAACAACTTCAAACTGAGAAAGAGTAGATTTAAATTAGATATTCAGATTAAAATCTTTCTGTGAGAGTAGTGAGACACTGCAATAGGTTGCATAGGGAAGTTGTGACTGCCCCCTCCCTGGGAATGTTCAAAGACATGTTGCATGGGGCTTTGAGCAATCTGATCTAGCAGAAGGTGTCCCTGCCCATGGCAGGAAATAGATGATCTCTAAGGTCCTTTCTAACCTAAACAATTCTATGATTCTATGCTTTTATCTTCCCACTGGGAAGGTGTAAAGAGCATTAAGATTTCCTGTTATCCTTCTGTTCTTCGGGCTGGTCAGTGTTAGGATGAATGTGGATGCATTTGGATTGGAAAGATTTTATTAGCAAGGAAGTAATGGGGTGTTGTTTGAGGTGACAAAACAAATAGGAACCACTCGAGAGATGTAACACTGATCAGCCAGAGACATCTAGGAGGGTGATACTAGGAGGTGTCAAGGGTCTCTGACTTATAATCAGAGCAGTGATATGTAGGTGACCTGGACAGCCATAGCAGCAGTGATTTTGTCATCATAGCAGCTTCATTTTGTCACCAGTTAATGTGTGGTGCCCATTGCTAACTCTGCAAGTCTGCACTGCATTTGAAACAGAAGGCTGCTCCCTAAGGCTGTTGTACTCCTGTCCTGCTAATGGACTTGAGATGTACTGTTTTCTCTCAGGTTGAGAACAAATTTCCTAGACTGTTCTTATCTGTAAGCTTCAGAAGAAATAGCTTAAAATGAGAGAGCTTTTGCTTAATAATTTGCAATATCTGAAGCTGGATGAATGCTCATTGAAAAAAAATCAAATAATTAAGTGTGAGGTTCAACAAGAGCAAGGGCAAGGTTCTGCACCTGGGTCAAGGCAATCCCATGCATGAATACAGACTGGGAGGAGAAAGGATTGAGGACAGCCCTAAGGAGAAGGTCTTGGGGGTGAGGGTGGAGCAGAAGTTCAACAGGAGCTGTCACTGTGCACTGGCAGCCCAGAAAGTCAACCGTGTCCTGAGCTGCAGCTAAAGAAGCAGTGACAGTTGGTCAGGGGAGGAATTTGTATTCCTTTGCTGTAATTTGCAGCTTTCCTCTGAAAGTTTACTTGGCTTTGTTGCCTTTAAAACTGTGATGCTGGTCACTGCAGAGAAGATATCACAAGTATCTCAAGCCATAATAACTCTTGAGTTACTGAGGCTGTTCTGGATCATATCAGCCTGTGAATATCTCTGCCAACGTCTTGCCAGTGGGTTGATGTCTATGTGCTTTGTAGTCTGAAGCACCAAACCCTAGTGAATCTCTGTTAAACACATATTAATGATGCTTTGGACATTTAGGCTGGACATGAGGAAAAAATTCATCAGTCTGAGGGTGGTGGATCCTTGGAACAGGTTGCCTAGAGAGGCGATGGAGGCCCAATCCCTGGAGACATTTGGGGTCAGGCTGGATGGGGGTCTAGGCAGTCTGGTCTGGTTGGAGATGTCCCTGCTTCTTGTAGAGGGGGTTGGACTAGATGACCTTTGGAGGTCCCTTCCAACTCAATGCATTCTGTGATTCTGTGATTCTCCCCCTCTACTCTGGACTGGTGAGACCCCTCCTGGAGTACTGTGTCTTTCTAGAGTCTCCACCATAAGAAGGACATATTGCTCCTGGAACAGGTCCAGAGGAGATCAATGAAAATGATCGGAGGGCTGGAGAACCTCCCCTGTGAGGACAGGCTGAGCAAGTTGGGGTTGTTCAGCCTGGAGAAAAGGTGGCTTCCAAGTGACCTTCTAGCAGCTTCCCAATAGCTGAAGGGGGCTACAAGAAAGCTGGGGTAGGGCTTTTGACATGGGCGGTAGCAAGAGGACAAGGGGAAAGGGTTACAGACTTGAAGAGGGGAGATTGGGGTTGGACTTTAGGAAACAATTCTTTCCTGTGAGGTGGGTGAGATACTGAAATAGGTTGCCCAAGGCAGTTGTGGCAGTGTTGAAGGCCAGGTTGGATGGGGCCCCGAGTAATGGGACCTAGTGAAGGTGTCCCTGCCTGTGCAGGGGGGTTGGAACTCTAGCCATTCTATGATTCTGTGATTCTATGAATGCAGGTTGTGGATGTAAAATGTGACTGGTTAGGCTAAAAGGGGAAACTGATGGAAGTGTGCTTTTATCTTTACAGAAGAATGCAAAGTGATTGCTCTGTTTTGAACTACTATTGTTTCTGTGTAATCCTTATGGCATAAATTCAGCCCTTCAGTTCTGTGAGCCTGATAGAATTCGATCAGTTTCTGGGGGAAGTTCTCACTTCGGAATGACCAGCAATTTAATGCCAGTTTTTCTAATGGGAGAATGTTGATAACCACAAAGTTATTTAATGGGGAGTTGTGGTCTGAGCTGGACAGGAGTCTGGTAAATGGGGATAAGAGGTAAAATGTTGCCTGTGAGAAGTTTTGAGGATTCAGAAGAAAACTCTCCCTAGCTCCAGGCAGGAAGCTGCCTAAGGGAAACCAATCAGCGGCTCTCTGAATGAATGTACTTGGGCAGGGACATATGTTTTCTGGGATTTTGGGATGTGTAGCTCGCTTCAGAGGAGTTATTTATTTTTCATTTTGTGAGCTCTCACTTTTGTTTGTGAATGGGAGGAAGACAGCCACACCACAGCCCCAGCTCTGAAGGAGAAGGACCTTCCTTGCCTCAAAATGACGTGAAGATCAGCGGTGAACCAGGTGGAACCAGAGCATAGAGAGAGAACCAGCATGGAACAGGGCCGTGCAAATGGGTTGAGTTCCTAAGGAGGAGCATGACTTTGAGAGACCCACACTGGAAAGCTGTGAGACCCTGCACTGTGGATACAGATGAGACTGAGGAATGTTGAAGGGCATAGAACTGCCTGAGAGACTCCAATGCAGAGCTGCAAATATGATAGGAGGAGGGGCAAAGGGTGTCAGCTGGAACAGAGGTTCCACATAAATATGAGAAGAAACTTCTTCACGGTGAGGCTGACAGAGCACTGGAAGGGACTGCCCAGGGAGGTTATGGAGTCTTCTCTGGAGATGTTTAAAACCCAGCTGGACTGTTCCTTTGTGATTAGATCTAGGCGATCCTGCTCTGGCAGGGTCATTGCACTGGATGATGTTTTGAGGTCCCTTTCAGTGCCTAACATTATGTGATTTTGTGAAGTGTGGGGAAGCTGGGTGCTGTCACTAAGTTGCTGCTTGGAAGGGTATTTGGGGAGGTGTTCTCCCAGAGCTGGGAGTTCTGAAAGTCTCCTTATCTCACCCTATTGTTTGTGTATGCTCAGTTTGCTATGTGTATTGGGGAATGTAGTGGAAGTGGAGTCTTATTGTTGAAAGTAATTATGTTTCTCTGAAAGTCCAGGTAGTTTTTCAAACTCACAGAATTACAGAATTACTGGGGCTGGAAAAGATCTCATAACCCATCAAGCCCAGCCCATGACCTAACATCATGCCATTGGTGACATCAGGGCACTGAGGGCCACATCCAGTCTGCTCTTAAACACCTCTAGGGATGGGGACTCCACCACTGTCCTGTTCAGTCCGTTGCGGTGTCTGATCATTCTTTCCATGAGGAAGGGCTTCCTAACATCCAATCTAACCCTCCCCTAGTGCACCTTCAGGCCCTGACCTCATGTCCTGGTGCAAGTTGCCTGGGAGAAGAGCCTGACTCTCTCCTAAGAGGTCAGTTAGGCAGGTCCTGTCTTTGTTCCTGCCCCCTTATGTACGGAATGTACGAAATAGATTAAACACATGCAACAGGAAAGCAGTAGTCTTCCCCACATCCTGGGATGCTTACAGTTCTCTGTATTTTGAAGATTTTTATAAGCACTCCTTCTGTTGACCCTGTCTGCAGAGAAGAGCAATGATAGCTAATGTGTGAATTTCCTGATAAGTTTACAAAAAGCAGTAACGCTTCAGCCACAGTCAGTGGACATCTGTAGGCACATACCATGAGATATGAGGAATACAGCCTTCAGTTTGTGACTGAAACACAAAGAGACTGAATATGGAAGAGACTGAGTTATACAGATATTGAAATGTCAGCAGTTCCTCTGTGTTTGCTACTCTAGCTAGTTTCTCTTAACTGAATACCAAAGCAACACAGTTAATTTTGAAAGTCCTAAGGAGACTTTGAGAACAAGTAGCAGAAACTAGTTTAAGTTCTGTGGTCCCTTCTGACTTGCAGTCAAGCTTCCAGTAAGCAAACTGCTACCCTTCTGACCTTAAGCCCAGGGATATTCTTAAGATAAATGCTATTTATACTAAATTATGAAATCTTGGGTTTAGGATATAGCTTCTTTTGGCTAAGGACTATGCTGAGACCATTACAGATACTTAAGGTCCCGTATTTGTCGAGCTTATGTTAAGTATAAAAATAATTTTTCCTTATTTTCTAAAATGTGCCTGAAGTTTCATCTCTTCTTGATCCTTTGTGTTAAGAATTGCAAGTTGTCAGTGGTTTCTGGGATAGGCAAAGTAGTTGAAACTCAATCAAGCAACCCAAAGCCCTTACGACCTTACACAAGTGTGTCGCTGAGGGGTTCTAAATGTAATGTTTTTATGCCAGTAACATTCGTGTGTCCCTTACGGCGCTGAGTTTCTTGGTAAAAAGATTTGTACAAGCATTCAAAACCAGAGAAAATGAGGCACACAACTGGATGTTAGTGCTCCTGTGTTTCTGCTGCGATAACCATGGCAGTTCAGCAGTCTTTGATGGAGCAATTAAACTTCTCATGCCAGTGACACATCTTTTTGTGTATAAACACATATGTATACAAAATACATGTCTAATTATATGCACATATAATTATGTAGATATTAAATAATCTGTATCTTTGTTTACATACTTTGTTATATGTATTATATATTGTATATAAAATACAATATACATTCTAAATATTATGTTTTATGCCTAGACTTTTGTTTACATCTATATAATTATAATTATGATGCATAGACACTTGCATGTATTATTTATGGATTCTGTGAACAGGAAATACAAAGCTTGTGTAGTAGTGTAAGTGTAGCTATCACCACTGATGAATGGATCACAAGTTCACACGCATGAAAATCATCTATTAGAGGAAAATGTATTCTAAATGCTAATGGCATGTTTGCAGTGCTTATACTGAATCCCTTGCTTTCTTTCTCTATGTATTATTTCATATCTGCAGCAGCAAAGTACTGCAGCCACAAAAAAATCTTGAACTCTTGATTTTGTAGATCATGTTCCTCAGAAGGGAGTTTTATACTTACCTTTTCTAGGTATCTGATTGAAAGAAAAGCAGTGAGAAAACCCTTCTAGTAATTTTTAAGGTAACTGATATTTCTGAAGCCCAACGAAGGAGATGATTAGGCAGGTCATTAGTGATGCTGTTTGATTTTTGATTGTTAGACTTTTGATGGTGAGCTTTCAAGGTTACAGGGAAGATCTTCGGTATGAACTAAGTGGAACTTTTCGATGTTACTATCATTAGTATCCAGCAAAGATAGTAGCAACCAATTACTGCCAACACAGATTGCTTTTGCAGATTTTCTGTATTTATGAACCATTGTTTATTGTAATATAAACAATATATAAATATTTCACTGCAGTGTCTAGAGACAGAGTCACAGACTGTGTATTCCAAGATGAATGATGAACTACATAATTTATTTTAATGACTGCATCTAATTCAAATCATAGAATCTTAGAATCATTAGGGATCAGAAGTGACCTCGAAAGATCATCTGGTCCTGCTGTCCACCTAGAGCAAGTTGCACAGGAATAGATCCAGGCAGGTCTTGAATGTCTCCGGAGAAGGAGACTCCACAACTCCCCTGGGCAACCTGTTCCAATGCTCTGTTACCCTCACTGTGAAGAAGGTCCTTCTGATATTCATATGGAACCTCCTCTGTTCCAGCTTNTCATCCAAATCATTAGTGAATAGATGGAAGAGGACTGGTCCCAGTACTGATCCTTGGGGGACCATGCGAGATACAGGCATCCAACTAGATTGTGTCTTATTAACCACTACTCTCTGGCTTCTATCCTGCAGCCAGCTCACAATCCACCTCACTACCCAGTCATCCAGTCCACACTGCCTCAGTTTGGCCACGAGGATGCTATGTGAGACTGTGTCAAATGCCTTACTGAGGGCAAGATAGACCACATCCACTGCTCTGCCATCATCTGTCCACCTGGTTATGCCCTCATAAAAGGCTATCAAGTTGGTCAATATCATGAAAGACACTATGAATGCAGAGGGATTAGCCTCCCAGATTTTTTGCATGTGTCATTTTTTCTTACTTGAGGCAATTATATGGCCCAAATTCCTTCCTGTTTGTAATGCCAGTTTCTCCTGGCCGATAATTTGCTGGTAATATTTGACTGGTCTGTTAGTCTACTGTGCTTTAGCAATGCTAATATTTTGAATTATATCAGAGTAGAAGAAGAACTTTGGTGAAATTTACAAAGCTCAGTTTTCAGTAGCTGTCTCCCATGTGGGTCTTCTATTATCTGACTGGTTTTCTGAGGCATCCTATCACTTGATGTTGAAGACTAATCAGAATTTTCTATGCTTCTGTGTCCTTTAGCACTGTAGATCTTACCCTCTGGCTACCAGGTTCAAAATTTATCAAGCAAAAATGAGAGACCCATGGCACACACACCAGTAAAATACTTCGTGTTTTTCCTTTTTATGTGCAATTGGAATTTTGTTTGCTGGTGAATTGAAAAAAACAGAAGGGTGAAGGTAAATAAAAACATTGTGTGAAATGTGCCTTCACCTTTCTCTCCTGTCAGAGTACAAATAACATGTGTGTCACGGTGCAAGGTACCTCATTAAACATTATCCTGCACTGAATATAAGAGGTTTCATAAATAAAATTAGCTGCCAACATTAGCTCTTCTCAATGGTGCCCACTGAGTACAAAGTGCAATGAGCACAAACTGGAACAGGGAGAGTTTGATTTAAACATAAAGAAAAGGGTTTATATGAAGGTAACAGAGCACTGGAACCAGCTACCCAGAAAGTGGTAGTTAAATTCCTTGCAAATGAATATAGGACATGATGGATTTTATTTGATAGGGTTTGATGTGCCTTTATAAACACACTTGATGTATGTAAATAACAATACAAAGATGAATGAGCTGGAAGGTAGTTTTAACCATCTTGTCTCAGACGAACCCAAGCGGACAGGCTGAGGGAGCTGGGTCTCTTTAGCTTGGAGAAGAGGAGACTGAGGGGTGACCTCATTAATGTCTATAAATAAGTGAGGGGTGGGTGTCAGGAGGATGGAGCCAGGCTCTTCTCAAGGTCATCTGGTGATAGGACAAGAGGCAATGGGTGCAAGATGGAACAGAGGAGGTTCCACATAAATATCAGAAGGAACTTCATCTCAGTGAGGGTACCAGAGCACTGGAACAGGCTGCCCAGGGGGGTTGTGGAGTCTCCTTCTCTGGAGATATTGAAGACCCACCCGGATGTGTTCCTGTGTGACTTGGTCTAGGTGATCCTGCTGTGGCAGGGGGATGGGACTAGATGATCTTTCGAGGACCCTTCCAATCCCTAATGATTCCGTGATTCTATGACAGGCCACTGTCTAAAGGATCATAAAAGGTTTCTATGTCTAGTGAAGACATAGAAATTTGGAGGTATCAGTGAGGTATCTAATTAAAGAACATCACTTCTAGAGTTTATGTTTAAAGTTCAGGTGTTCTTTTTCCACAAGAAACTTGCCTACCTGACTGCTACAGAAATAAGTCTATGTGAGACAAGTTTTTTCAGCCTCTGGTCTGCAGCACCATGAGACAGTAGTTAAATCTTTGCTACGCAAGACCTTCTTATCAATCCTGAGCCTGAACATAGTAGCCAGCATAGTAGGATGTTTATTAGGGGAAACAAATAATTTATGTGTTGAGATGACTTGGAAGTGAGTGCACCATGAAAAATTCATGTCATTCTATAGGGCTGAAAACCTTAAACCAGGTGTGGACAAACCTCTTCACTGCAGGAGCCCCACCCAAAATCCTTGTGGATAAAAAGTTACGCGGGGTACATGACATACTTGGGAGAATCCACGATAACAGGAGCATGATTTCCAAATATGAAGTGACAGAAAAGTTCCTCTTTCTCAGCTCCATAGCGCTGTTTTGCTTCTCAGTCCCAAAGCAGTGGAGGGAATTCATCTTCAGCAAGATTAATCTTACTAGCAGCACAGACTACCTGACTATATTCACTGTAGATGAATTCCTTTGAACACCCACTTCTGTCAGGCACCACAATTTGTCCAGCCTTACCTGATTGCTTGAAGAATCTGAACCAGCTAGAGCATTAACCTTTCATTATAATCAATGCAGCTACCAACAGGCTAAGCCTGAGATTGTAATTTTGGGCCCTCATTAACAAATGGGTAGAATCTTTTCTAGTGGTTCCATATGTCCACTTGTTTTTCATTTATTGAGAGGTACTGTTCTAGCTACTATTTATTGAGAGCTACTGTTCTAGTTCAGAACAAGATACACACACACACACACACACACACACACACAGATCATTAGGGGTTGGAAGGGACCTCCTGGGGTCATCAAGTCCAATCCCCTGCTGGAGCAGGATCATAGAACCTAATACTCTTTACAATATCTTATTGTAATCTACTGGAAGTAGGAGTACATGGTCTGTAGTGAAGTCAGACACAAGCCTTATTCATTTGAAAGGATACAGTCCCTATAACCATGAAGTGAAAACATGGTTATTTTCTTTGAGACTCGTATGCTCCATTCAAGGATTGCAGCTGATACCTTTTGGTAAATTTTTGGGAGTGTGTTTTATGAAAACCAGAAGTTGGCACTTACTCCTTTTAGGAATAAGAAGTGTTTTTCAGAGACAGCTGCCAAGAGTGAGACTACTCCATTTTGTGGTAATCTGAGGAGAATAAAGTCCTCTCTGAGATGCTACAGTAATATGTGGTAATACCAGACATGACAAGACAACTCGTGTTCTTGTTATCAATAGTTGTTTACTACTTCTCTATAAAGGATGTTACTCACATGCATTTGTGGCCCATTTGAGACTGATTATCACTGATCTATAAATAGAAATAAAGGCAGCCTTTTTCAGTGTTTAATGGACTTCTCTCCTACTGATATTCTTACTCTATTACACGTCACAATAACATTCTAAATATGCTGACAGTAAGTTGAGCACTATTGATAGAAATGTGCATGAGAGAGAGCTTGCTTCAACCGTCATAATCTCTGAAGCAGGACCAAACATCTCAATTAACGTTCTAGTGGTGGGTGTTAGTCTAACATGGCTTCTGAAACTTGTGATGCTGGAGTGTGCACCATTCCTAGTGCAAAGCGCAATTCACTGTCCTCCTTGTGGGACACCTTCAGTAATTTGTCAGGATTTATTGTATCTCTTCTCAAGTCTCTCATTCCTAGATCCACCTAGTTCAGTACTTTAAATCATTCCTCGTATCTCATGTTTTCTTATCTCTGTCGTTCCTTGCTAGGTCATCTGCTGGTTCACATGCTCATTGGGGTGTGTTACGTGAAAGAAGCTGAGACTGTGTTGAAGTAGAGGTGGGTGGGAGTCTAGGTGCACAGTCCTGCACCTGGATCAGGCCAATCACAAGCACAATTACAAACTGAATGCAGAATGGACTGAGAGTAGCCCTGAAGAGAAAGACTTGGGGATGTTGATTGACACGAAACTCAACATGAGGCAGCAGCAGTGAGCTCTTACAGACCAGAAAGCCAACTGTGTCCTAGAATGCATCAAGGAAAGGGTGGCCAGCAGACCAAGAGAGGGGTTTCTCCCCCATTACGCCGCTCTTGTAATACTTCACCTTGAAACCTGTGTCCAGTTCTGGTGTCCCCAACATGAGAAAGACATGGAACTCTTGAGAGGAATCCAGAGGAGGCCACAAAGATGATCCAAGGACTGGAGCACCTTTGCTATGGGGATAGGCTGAGGAAGCTGGAGTTGTTCAGTCTAGGGAAGAGAAGACTCTGGGGGGACCTTAGACATGTCTTCCAATAGCTGAAAGGAACATACAGGAAAGATAAAGAGGGAGTTTTCACAAGGGGATCTAGTGGTAGGGCAAGGAGAAATGGTTTGAAGCTGAAGGAGAGGAGGTTCAGACTAGATCTTAGGAAGAAATTCTTCAGTACAATGGTGAAGAGACTCTGTAATCAACTGCCCAGAGAGATTGTGGCTGCTCACTCCCTGAAGGTGTTCAAGGCCAGGTTGGATGAGACCTTGAGCAACCCAATCTGAGAGGCGTTGCTGCCTATGATAGGGAGGTTGGAGTAGATCATCTCTAAGGTTCCTTCTGACCTGAGCCAGTCTGTGATTCTGTGTTTCTCTGATTACATTGCATGCCTTGCCTTTGACACTGCAGTCACAACAAGTTGAAATCTGTTGCAGCTGATGTGTGATCTGCTCTAAAGTAATTTCCCCAGAGCTCCTGCTTATTCAGTGGCTGCTTTATTTTTGTGCAGCTCTCTGTTTAGATATTTCACTTGTTTTAAATATTAAGTTGAATTTTAGTTTATTAAAACCTAATTTTGACCTGGAGAGGCTGGATTAATGGGGGGAGGTCATTTGTTTAACAAAACCAAGGGCCAGGTCCTACACTTTAATCACAGCAACCCCGTGCAACTCTACAGGCTTGGGAGAGAGTGGCTGGAGAACTGCTGGGTGCTAAAGGGCCTGGGGATGATGATTGAGAGACTGAACATGAGCCAACAGAGTACCCAAGTGGCCAATAAGGCCAACGCCAGTCTTGTTTACTGNCAACAGGATCCTGGCTTGCATAAGTAGTACTGTGGTCAGCAGGAGAAGGGAAGTTCTCATGCCCTTATACTCACCACTTGTGAGGCCTTATCTCGAGTCCTGCGTTCAGTTCTGGGGCCCCTCATTATAGGAAAGACAGTGAGATGCTGGAACATGTCCAAAGTAGAGCTACCAAGCTCATGAGGGGTTTAGAGAGCCAGTCATCTGAGGAGAGGCTGAGGTTGCTGGGCAGGTTTAGTTTGGAGAAGGCTGAGGGGGGACCTCATTGCCCTCTACAACTGCCTGAAGGGAGGTTGTGGAGAGATGGGTGTTGGCCTCTTCTCTTTGGTGACTGCTGACAGATGGCAATGATCTGAAGCTGAGGCAGGGGAGGTTTAGATTGGATCTGAAGAAGCAATTCTTTACAGAAAGACTGGTGAGGCAATTCCCAGGGAGGTGGTCGAGTCACCATCCCTCGAGGTGTTTAAGAAGCGTGTAGCCATGGTGCTTCATGACAGGCTAGAGTGGCGGCATGGAGGGGGTTATTTTGTGTTTTTCAATCTCTTAGGTATTTAGGGTTTTGTTGGAGTGGGGATGGATCGACTCAGAGATCTAGGAGTTCCTTTCCAACCAAGAGTATTCTGTGATTCAGTGATCCTGTTTTTTTGTTCAATACTCAGACAAAAACTGTTGGTTTTGATTATGTCCCATAGCAATGCTTTCCTATGCTGTGATCTTTCAGATGTACATTCGCATGTAAATAGCATGGTTTGAAAGTGAGGGGATTCTTCAAAGGATATAGATTTAAACATCTGTTTCCATCCTTTTTATTACTGCGTCTTTACTTCAAGGTCTTCAGAGAAACATTTCAATATTCTTTCCTCCTTGAATAGTGTCTTCAGAGTTCTAATGACTACAAAAAATATCAAGAATGGCTATTTTTTTCTCATTCTAATATACTTATCATACAAAACCACGACTAGGTTCTTCCATATTTTCAGGATTTCTTTAGGAAACACTGATGACCAGGACGTAGGTGTTTCCCTTCAAATCCAGCATTTTTCAATCCACAGTAATTTGCATACAATTTATCAAGATGTAAAACAAACTAATAGTTGCATTTAAATATTTCTCTTTGTTTTAGATGTCAGAGACGTTCTGAGGAATCTTATTTTTACATCCTCATCAGGTGCTTTTAGATAATCTGTGTGAAATCATCTAGAGGATGCAGTTATTGCTAAGTGTTCTGTATTGCATTACAGCACAGTAACAAATCAGTGACTCTTACAGATGTTTATGTGAAATGCAATTAACACTCTTCCAATGTAGGTTTTATAGGGACACAATCAATTTTTATTCATTTTGAAGATACAATCCTTTCTTTTGTTGTTTCCTCTGCTGATAGTATAGCTAAACAAATTATTCTTCTGTTTATGGTAAGTGGGAGTGTTTAGACAGACAAGACTGGCGTATTACATGGATCACATGCAAGCTGGAAATGAAATAGTTCAATTGCATGGAATTTATATGAACTAAAAACTACTATTAAAATATATTTAAGTTTATTGTAGCAAGAAATCACATACAAATGTGGGTATTTAGAGATCATAGAACAGTTTCGGCTGGAAGAGACCTTCAAGATCATCAAGTCCAACTAGCCCTATCAGCACCACTAAACCCCGTCCCCCAGTGTGATATCTACCCTTTTCTTAAACACCTCCAGGGACAGCGACTGAATCCCTTCCCTGGGCAGGCTGATCCAATGACTGACAACTCTTTCAGGAAAGAAGTTCCTCCTGACATCCAGCCTGAACCTTCCTTGACACATCACAAGGCCATTTCCTCTCATCCTATCATTGGCCTCTAAGGAGAACAGACCACTCCCCTCCTCTCTAGAAGCTCCTTTCAAATACATATAGAGAGTAATGAAGTCTCTCCTCAATCTCCTCTAGGCTAAACAACCCCGGATCCTCATATGACACCTGTTCCTAATTCTTTACTGTCTTGGTAGCTGCCTGTATGCCCTCTGCAGCCCTCAATGTCCCTCTTGTAGTGAAAGGCTCAAAAGTGGACACAGGACTCAAAGTGTGGCCTCACCAAAGCTGAGTAGAGGGGAATGCTCACCTTCCTGCTCCTGTTCCTGATGCAGAGCAAGATGTCTTTGGACTTCTTGGCTACCTGGGCACACTGCTGGCTCATGTGCAGCCACTGTCAATTAACATCCCAGGTCCTTCTCTGCCTGGTAGTTCTCTAGCCACTCCTTCCCAAGCCTGTAGTGCTGTTGAGGATTACTCAAGTGGTGGCTGTACTCAGGTGGCCCAAGTACAGGACTCAACATTTGGCCTCACTAAACATCATACCATTTGCCTTGGCCCATCGATCCAGCCTGTCCAGAGCCCTCTGCAGAGCCTCCCTACCCTCCAGCAGATCGACACTCCCACCCAACTGAGTGTCATCTGCAAACTGGCTGAGGGTGCCCTCTGGTCCCTCATCCAAACCATCAATAAAGATGTTAAGCAGCAGTGGTCCCACAGCACTGAGCCCCGGGGGACACCGCTTGTGACCAGCCGCCAACTGGATTGAACTCCATTGACCATATCTCTTTGAACTTGGCTATCTAACCAGCTTTTTACCCAGTGAAGCCTATACCCATCCCAGCCCTGAGCAGCAGCTTCTCTAGGAGAAATAAATTTCATGTCCCAAGTATAGAGTCCATCTTAAAAACAAAGCTTATTTTCAATATAGGTGGAATTGTTTTTTCTTTTATATTCTTGTAAGTGGCTGAAACATTTTGAGTGACATTTGATATCAATCAGCTTGAAACTGGGGAGTCCATAAGAGTTAAAGCACCTGTACATTTAAATTTTCTAGGCCTCTGCCAGCCAAGCTCAAAAGGAAGTTGAAGCCATTTCTTCTGCACCTACCTTGCTATCCTCTTGCTGTCAGGCTGCAAGGATTGTAAGTATTTCTAGGGTCCCTCTCGCTCAGAAAATGCTGTGATTACATCTATCAAGATTATGTCTATCAGGATCAGCTCTCTGTAATCTGTGAAATTAGTAGAATGCTTTTAGTTTCAGAGAAAGCACTAAGACTGTGCATCCTATGTCTGTTTAAAGCCCATATTTACATCCTCTGGATTTTTGCTTCGTGTTTCAGAAAGGTCTTTGTCTAACTCCAGTCTTAAAGGCAGTCTTTTCTTTATACTCACCTGTCAAGTGTCATGAATACTGGTAGTTTTGTTATCTGTACTAATTCACTGAGGGTGCAGTTCCAGTGCACAGCTGAATTGTCTCAACCTTGAGCATTGAGACAGAAGCTTAAAGCACCAAAGCAGCTTCCTTAAATTTCACCTGAGCCCATAAATAAGGCACACGCTTCTGTGTGAGCAAAGCATTAGCAGTTTTCCCAAATTCTGCTAACAACCACTGAAGTTAGCATTTAACTTTCCACGGTTCTGGCAAATGAATTTGAAAGTATTGAGCACCACAGCACAAAACTAGAGATTTAGAGCCTGTAGTGAACAGCTCCACTTTAAACCCAGCACTTGACATTGATTAGAGAAAATGTGCAAAGATTTCCTCTTCTTTTTCAGATATTCTTTCCCTGATCTGGCTGTCTCTGACAAGTAGCACACAGCCTCATGCAGATTTGTCTGATGTCTCCAATGATCCCCAGATCAGAAGAGATTCTCATTTGGTTCTCTTTTATGTTTCTCTTGAGGTTTTTGGAAGGAAAAGGTGCAGTAAGTGTTCTCACTAACACGCTGTAATCGCCACAAGTGTGAGGACAAACCATTGTGAAGTGTGTGTGGGGGGGGAAAGGCTGCAAATGACCAGCAGGGACACTGTAATGAACGCTTGAATGCACTTCAGATGAGAACCAGATGTTCTTTTTAACTTCAGCAGTAAGCCTTCAGTTCTGACAAAACTGTACCTCGGTAAAGGACAGAGAACAAGGAGAGGACCTTCCCACAGCTGCATGTCTTTTTTGTATGCTTTATAGATAATACTGCAGAAGTAGTTTCTGTGCTTTTCTGAGCTCCTGTGGCTCATTTAACATCATCTGATAGAAACAGCAACCTGAGGTGCTGTAATTTTTGGATTGGAACAGTACAGTCCTCTACTGAAGAAGCCTCTGTAAGACAATTTGCTTAGCAAACGCAAAATATTCCTGCAAAAGAACTGCTGAAAAACTACAGAAAAGTACAACTTCCTTACCATTTCACTGCACCAGAAGGAATACTGCAAAGAAAGTGATGCTTGAAATAGAGTTTGACTTTCAACATAGTTTAGATTTAATAGATCATGAATACTTTTTAGGTATCCGTTCTTCAGTTTCTTGTGAGGTTGCCTGTGTCCATGGGACTGTTGCTGCATTTATGTGCCTGTGTGTATCAATATTAACACTCAGAAATAGACGGCGTTGTGTATCAACCCCAGACCCCAAAAGCAGATTGGTTTGTAGAACACCTAGGGCAGCTAAATCAGGTATAAAGTGCTCCTTGTATTCCTACTGCAAGTACAGCTTCATGGACACTGCTCAAGTAAAGTGTTTCTTTAGACTTGAAGGAAAGGGTTTAATCTGAGAAATGCAGAAGTAATTCTGTAAACCTGAAGCATTTTGTAGCTTGAGCATGGATTTCTTCATGTCATCAGGCTGTGCTGCAGAGCATAGTGTGTGGCCAGCTGAATCCTTGGCAGGGAGTGAGAATCCTGCCTCGGCCCTGGAAAATAGGTATTTTTCCTGTACTGTCTGTCCTGACTGGGGGCAGAGACAGGTCATGGTGGAGCCTCTGAAATCCTCACAGCTAAATTTTAGAATAACGGATTGCATGGCTGGATAGTGAGGGGGATTGGGAACCAGTTTAAAAGACAGAACTCAGAGAGCCATGGTCAGTGAGGCAGAATAAAATGATGTTCCTCAGGGGTCAGTGCTGGGACAAAATATGTTCAAGATATTTATCAGTGACCCAGATCAGGGGACAGAGTGTCTCCTCAGCCAGTTTGCTGATGACACAAAGCTAGGAGCAGGGGCTGACAGACCAGAGGGCTCTGCTGCCATCCAGTGAGACCTGGACAGTCTGGACAGTTGAGCCGATAGAAACTTGGTGGTGTTCAGCAAGGACAGGTGTAGATGCTCTATCTGGGGAGGAACAACACCATGGACCAGCACACATTGGGGAATGACCCGTTGGAGAGCAGCTCTGGGGGAAGGACCTGGGGTGCTGTGGGACCACAGGCTAACCAGGAGCTAGCAATGGGCCCTTGTGGCCAAGAAGGCCAATGGTCTCTTGGGGTGCATTAAGAAGTGTGGCCAGTAGGTCAAGAGAGGCTCTCTTCCCCCTCTTCTCTGTCCTAGTTAGGCTTCATCTGGAATATTGCATGCAATTCTGGGCTCCCCGGCTTAAAAGGGACAGGGAGCTGCTGGAGAGAGTCCAGCACGGAGACACTAAGATGCTCAGGGGGCTGGGGCAGCATCTTCCTTATGAGGGGAGGCCGAGCAAGCTGAGGCTGTTCAGCCTGGAGAGGATGAGACTGATGGGAGATCTCATAAATTCTTTAAGTATCTGAAGGGTGAGTGTCAGGATGATGGGACCAGGCTATTCTAGGTTGTGCCCAAGAACAGAACAAGGGGTAACGAGCATAAATTCAAACATCAGATTCAATCTGAATAGTCTTGTTATGGTGAGGGTAACTGAACAATGGAACAGGCTGCCCAGAGATATTGTGGAGTCTCCAACTCTGGAGGCATTCAAAACCTGCTTGGATGTGTTTCTGTGGGACCGTTCTATGATCCTGTGATTAAACACCTACTTCTTATACAAATTGGAACAACTATTTGTGCTTACAATGCTGAAGAAAGTATTGAAGCAAATAATAGAACAGCAGCAAGAAAGCCAGATGGCATCATAATTGATCAGCTTAATAAATTTGTTAGAAATATGATTAAGTGCAAAGCACTGAGACGCATTTATATATGAGGTAGTTAGTGAGTGTGGAGGTGTTAATCCATCAGAGAAAATATGTGAGACACAATGAAGCCTGTGTTCTTCATGTGGGTCACTGAGAATGTGTTCAAAAAACAGAATATTTGGATTTTCACAGAAGTTTCACATTCTCACAAGAAGTAATTCAAGAAGCACAATTACTCTTAAAATTTCATTGAAAATTGAAAAGTGTCTGGGAGAATAACAAATAAATAGAAATAGGAAATTGATATTAATCATGCAGCATCTATCCTATAAGTGCTTTGATAAATAAATACTATTCACCTAAAAAATAGAATGAGTGGAGGGATGGCAAATTTAAGACAAAAGACTGTAGTGAAGAAGATTGAGATAGGTGTCAGAATTCCTGTGGGATCCTGATATAACTAGCAGATACGATGCAAATTATTGGGAAGGACTGTGAGATCTGCTGCAGACAGAGTTCCTAGACAGATTTGAGCCTCCTTTTATGTAGCTCATTGCCACTTCTGCTCAAAGCATAGCACCAATACAAAATTAAATTGGTTCTAATGATGCTAGAAAATGTTTTTTGTGTGGAATTAATCACAAACTGTTTGATATTGGAAGGGACCGCAGAGATGGTTTAGTTTCAGTCCCCTGCCTTGAACGCTGCCAGGGATGGAGCAGCCACAACCTCCCTGGGCAACCTGTTCCAGTACCTCAGCACCCTCACAGGGAGGAACCTCTTCCTAAGATCCAATCTAAATCTCCCCTATTTTAGCTTTAAACCATCCCCTTTGTCCTATCACCAGAGTCCTTAGTAAAAAGACCCTCTCCAGCTTTCCTGCAGCCCCTTCTGCGGCTGGAAGTCTGCTCCAAAGTCCATGTCACAGCCCTCTCTTTTAAGTCTGTGTTACCCATAGATGAAAAATGACTGTTGAAGTACAGAAGGATTTTAAAGGACATTATCAAGGATGATGCAGATACAGAGAGGCAATCATAAAAAGTTTTGGGTTTGTTAATGCAATAAAATGCTTCAGAAGGCAAAACTGTGAGCAATTGCACACCTCTGTCATTGTTCTAGAAAAGCGGTCAACGTCTCTGATAAAACTGTTTGATAGTCTCAGATGGGTGAGACCTTCTTTCTGGAAAGGACAAATCACAAGGCCGTGGCAGTCCAGCAGTCATTGTGTTCAGAGTTCACCAGAAAATAGAAACGTTTCTAAATGAGAAAGTGCTTGTGTGTGCACATTAGAAAGCAGAATTTCAGACTACAAACCTACTGCATTTAGCTTTTGAGTGTTGCAAGATGACACTTTTATCTGAAAAGATAAAACCTTCAGTATTCCTATTAATTCATAACTGATCACTTGCAAATGAGCTAACTACTCAGACTTATATGGTCTTAGTATCCTAGCCTAGCTAAGTGCTTCTGGAGACTTAAATCTCAAAACTCAGCACACTCAAAAAGCTTGTTAATGGGTCCCACATGACAAAGCTATCAATTTTTTAGTATCAGATATACATGCTGTATCCATTATATGTTTCACTTAGGGGCACAATTGTCCTAACTGCACAGGAGTTTGTAAGGCTTTGGTCTGAAAGAAGATAAAAAAATAACGATGTTAACCGAGAGCTGAAGCTGTGTATTAGAGACAGCAATGCTCACGATGTGTCTGGCAGAGGCCTGATGCATTGCAAAGGGCTGCAAGATTCCCTCTCTGTTTTTAACATTAGCCAGGTTGTTTAAATGTGCATTGTAAGCAATGATAAAATGACAAGCTATCATTGATCTGTCCTTTCCTCCATCTCAGAGGGATTAATTAAATAATGCATGCACCCATGTGAGTTACTCTTCACTATAGTGTCCCCAGACCATTAGCCAAATATAGCAACAGCAACATCTTTCAACCCCTAGATACCCTCTGGCTTTCACTTAATTAAATTATCCCATTATGAAAACTCTTATAAAGAGATTAAATTTAATTATTTATTAGCCACTTATTTGCACTAGGGAACCTATCAATTATGCATGGTTGTGCTAAACATTTTTCAATCCATCACCTTTTATTTTCATGGAAGGTGCAATTGATTAAGTGCATCTAAATTACTGTAACAGAAGAGCTCAAGAAGAAAGTGTGGGCCATCCTAGTTCAGCTAATTATAAAGGTAATAGGCAAACAGAAAATGTGAATATTTTTACTTCCTCCCTTTGAGATACAGTGTGCTGATGGAATTGCACATTTTGTAATTACATGGTGCATTTCTTTTCTCCATCCTACACAGTTCATGGAAAATAATTTTCATTCATGTTTTTTTGTTGTATTTTGTGTGTTAAACACAAAATTTTACAAAATTTAAATTGTACAAAAATGCAGGTGCAATGCCTTAGTACAAAAGTTCAAAGCAAGATTTGTAGTACAATTTGACTTGTAGCCAGATATATACAAAAAATTCCTATTAATTTATAGAAGATACTAATATTGTCTTGATATTAATTAGTTTATCATAGAGATAATAAATTCTAGGAACATTTGTAATACATGTGCCATAAAACATCATCAGTCACATATTTTCTTGATATGAATTTGGATATGAAAGCAAAACCATGTCAGCATCCAATAACTGTATCGATCAGAGTGACATTTTCTGACAAATATTAAGATATGAATGTCAGTACAGCTCTGAGGGGTTTTTTGTACGACCTTGAAATATGTAATTAATTATTCAGCTGGAGTTCTGTGTGGCTTAGGGCAGTTTTTCAAAGAGCTTTTGTTTCTAAATTGCAAAGTCACCGTAAGTTTGCTTTTACTTATTCCTGTTCTTTCTTCACATTCAGAAATAGTATGTGTGTAAAAGCTCAGAGGCACCTGCAAGGCAGCACATACAGAGCAGTGAGAAAGTGAGAAGCAGTAGATTTTAGCAGATGTTTTTATTACATTACAAAATTCTGCCTTACTTTAAAAGTTCTTGTGTCTCATGTTGTAATGTGAATGGGGGTCAAACAAAAAGATTTATGTTGTCTTTTCCTCCTCATCTATGCATGCAAGAGGATGTTTGCTTCATTAACTTTGAAATTCACTGGCCAAATAGACAGCATATTTCAGAGATTTAAATCAATGTGCCTCAAAGTTCACACAAATTACTACAGGGCATTTTAGTCCTCTTCTTGAAGGAATGCAGACTGATGCATCTGCTAATAAAAGTGTAGGAGTACTGCCTGCATTTGACAGAATCCACCTAGCTTGTACTTCAGACTTTATTGATGTCAATGGCTGTTATTATTCGGTGCTTTCTCCCAGAAAGTCAAGGCTATTAATTAAATCTCGGTGAATCGTTGTGGACTTGAGAGAACAGTTTTATGCCTTTGAGGGAGACCACTCATTTAGACAGCTCTACGCATGGCATTCAGAACAGAAGTCCACCTTCTGCAAAGCTGCTTTTGTCACCTAAGGAGTTGCACACATTTTCCAGAAGAGCCACCTGTCTTCCATTTGGTTAGATACCACAGAATCACAGAACCTTTGGTTGGAGAAGACATTTAACATCATCAGGACCCAGAACTCACAGGTCACCCTTAAATCATGTCCCAAAGCACTGGATCCACATCTTACAGGGGTAGTGACTCTTCCACTGCCCTGGGCAGCCTGTTCCAGTGCTTGACAACACTTTCAGTGAAGGAATTTTTCTAACGTCCAACTTAAATCTTCCTTGGTGTAATTTGCAGCCGTTTCCCTCTATTACCATCACTTGCCACCAAAGAGAAGAGATCGTCCCCTTCCTCACTCCAACCTCCTTTTAGATAGCTGTAGAGAACTATAAGGTCTCCCCTTAGCCTCCATTTCTCTAGGCTAAACAACTGCAGATCCCTCGGTCTCTCCTCATATGACTTGTGCTCCAGACTCTTCATCAAATGGCTTGCCTTTCTCCGGACATGCTCCAGCACTTCTATACTCTTCTGGTGCATACTTATACGTAGGGTCTGCATGTGACATCAGTACTTAGTTGGACACAAGTATGTTTCTTCTGTTGAAATATCAAGCATATGAAGGGAGTGGTGGTGCCATAACTATTCATTTAACTTCCTATGAAGAATTAAACTCGTGACTGAAGCTAAAACACCAAGCTCTATACCAAACAGTTCATTCTAGACTAAACTCTCTGCATCATTACACTGCAATGAAATTACCATCTCCAAATGCTTGAATGGTGAAAGGTGACTTACATTTGAAGAAGAACTATGAGAAGCAGCCAGAGGGGCTGGGGGTTTTTAGTATGAAGAGTCCTTATTGCTGTCTAAAAGGACCTGCAAGGGGATTGTAGAGAAGTGGGTATTGGTAAGTAACAAGAGGAAGCGGCCTCAAGTTGTGCCAGGATAAGTTTAAGCTAGACATTAGGGAAAACTTCTTAATTGAAAAGGTCCATCAAGCTTTGGAAAAGGTTGCCCAGGGAAGTGGTTGAATCACTATCTCTGGATGTGTTTAAAAGTTAGTGAAGATTTGGAGCTTAGGGACAAGTTTCAGCAGCAGGCTTGGTACAGCTAGTTTGATAATTAGAAGTGATGATCTTAAAGGTGTTTTCCAACCTGGACGATTTTATGATACTGTCAGTCTAAAATCAGCATTTTAATATATTTTTCAGTATAGAATTATGGAATCATTAAGGGTGGAAGAGACCTCCAACCATCAACCCAATGCCTCCACGTCCATTAAATTCCATTTCCTAGATCCACATCTGTGCATTTTTGGTTCAGGGACAGTGACTCCACCTGGACTGACCACATCCAGGATGGTGACCACCTGCCTGGGCAGCCTGTTCCAATCCCTAACCACTCTTTCTGTGACGAAATTTTTCCTGATGCCCAATCTAAACAACCCCTGGCATACTTAAGGCACTTTCCTCTTGTTCTGTCACTGATGACATGAGACTGACTCCCACCTCTCTACAACCTCCTTTCATACATTTACAGGTTTATAAAATGGCTCAGGTTGGAAGGGACCTTAAAGATGATCTAGTTCCAACCCCCCTGCCATGAGCAGGGACACCTCCCACTAGAAAAGGTTGCTCAAGGCCCCATCCAGTCCAGCTTTGAGCACTTCTAGGGAGGGGGCATCCACAACCTCTCTGGGGCAACCTGTTCCTATGTCTCGCCACCCTCATCGTGAAGAATTTCCTTCTGAGTTCCAGTCTAAACCTCCCCTCTTCCAGCTTGAAACCAATATCCCTGGTCCTACCACTCCAAGCCTTATAAACAGCCTCTCCCCGTCTTTCCTTTAGCCCCCTTCAGATACTGGAAGGCTGGTATAAGATCTCCCTGGAGTCTCCTCTTCTCCACGCTGNGGAGTCTCCTCTTCTCCACGCTGAACAGCACCGACTCTCTCTGCCTGTCCCTGCAGGAGAGG
>VZRI01013783.1:0-77580 GCA_013397515.1 Upupa epops | reverse complement strand
CACCGCTTGTGACCAGCTGCCAGATAGGNCTCTGAGGGACACCGCTTGTGACCAGCTGCCAGATAGGTTTCACCCCATGAATCACAACTCTCTGGGGACAGACAGCCAGTTTTTAACCTGGTGAAGTGCACATTTATCAATACCATGATTTGCCAGCTTGTCCAGAAGAATGCTATGTGAGACTGTGTCAGAAACCTTCCCAAAGTCCAAGTACACAACATCCACAACCTTCCTGCCATCCAAAAGGTGAGCCACGTGGTCATAGAGATCAGAGTGGTTAAGCAGGATCTCCCATACTGGCTGACCCTGATCCCTTGGCTGCCCTGCAGTTGGTGTGAGAGCTCACTCCAGATAATCCTCTCCATGATCTTTCCTGTAGATCATTAACTACTTCTTCCGGGATTATGGCAGTTTGTACAGTTCACCATCCTTATCTTCAAGCTTAGGAGGCTGAACATCCTAGGAACAGTTGGTATGTCCATTAAAGACAGAGGCAAAGACAGTATTATGGATCTCAGCCTTTTCCTCATCACTGGTTGCAGTGTTCCACCCCCCACCCCCACCCCCCATCTAGACATTCTCCCTTATTCTCTTTTTGTTGTTGATGTATCTATCTGTAGAAAATATTTTTTTTGTCTTTTATGTCAGTGGCCAAGTTCTAGCTTGGGCTTTTTCCGTCCTTTCTCTTTGTATAACCTGATAAGATCACTGTACTCTTCCGAGTTGCCTGGCCCTTCTTCCAAAGGTGGTAAACCCTCCTTTTCTTCCTAAGTCCCATCAAAAGCTCCTTATTCAACCAGGCTGGCCGTTTTCACTGCCCTTTAATCTTATGACATAAGCAGATAGCCTTCTCTTGGACCTTTAAGATCTTCTTCTTGAAGAGAGCTTCCTGGACTCTTTTGCCCTTCAGTACTCTCTCCCAAGGGACTTTCTCAACTAGTGTTCTGAACAGGCCAAAGTCTGCCATCTGGAAATCAAAGCTGGATGTCATGCTAACTCACCTCTTTACATCACTTAAGAATTGAGAACTCAACCAAATTGTAGTCAGTAAGCCCAAGATTGCCTGCAAGCACCACATCTCCCACTAGTCCTGTATTTGTGAAGAGGAGATCAAACAAAGTGCCTTCCCTGGTAGGCTCATCTAGCAGTTGTGTCAGGAAGTTATCTTCCATATACTTAAACCTCCTAGTCTTTCTGCTCTCTGCTGTTTTAGATTTCCAGCAGATGTTTGGTAGGTTGAAGTCCCCAACCAGAACAAGGGCTGGTGTTTGTGAGACTTCAGCCAGCTGTTTACAGAATTTTTCATCTGCCTGCTCATCTTGATTGGGTGGTCTTTAGCAAACTCCCAGTACAGTATCTCCCTTATTTGCCTTTCCTTTCATCCTGATCCATAAATACTCAACTTTCCTATACACTTGAAAAACTCGCTAACATGCAAGGCCACACCTCCACCTCTTCTTCCTTGCAATACCTGTGTGCTGTATTTTACATTTAAGAATAGTGTTGCTATAGAAAGTAAAGCCTGTGAGTAGAGATTACAGAACAGAGTTAGAAAGCAGTAAGAGGGGCAGTCAGGATTTATACGGTTAACAAACATGCTACCCAAATAGACAATGTCCTGTAGTTTAAGAATAGAATACCACCCTCTTGGTAAAAAAAATACTTCCTGATGTCATCTAAACCTCTTATGACTCAGCTTTGAATCATTTCCAAACATACTGTCACCGGGTCCCAGGGAGAAATGTTCAGTGGCTCCCTCCCCACCTCCTCCCCTCACAAAGCTGTTGAAAGCCTGCAGTGTCCTTTTCTGCAAACTAGACAAACCCAAAGTTTGACCCTTGTCACAGGACATGTTTTCTAGCCTTTCCACCAGCTTTGTGTCCCCCTCTGGACATGTTAAAGTCTTCACATCCTTCTTAAATTGGTGGACGGAGAACTACATATAGTAGGGAAGACAAGACTACACCAACACTGATTAAAATTCAGAAAAACTCCATCAGATCCACTACCATCCTTTCATTCACTGGGCAGGTGACCTTATTACAGAAGGGCAGGAAGTTAAACAGGACTTCCTCTTTGTGATCCTGTGTTGACTATGATGATTGTATTGTGCTTTAAATGCCTTTCAGTAATACCCGTTACAATTTACTCCATAATTTTTCTGGGAATTGAGATTATATTAACACATCTGTAGTTCCTTGAGTCTTTTCTCACACCCATCTTGTAGATGGGGTTAACATTGGCTAGCTTCTATTCAGCAAAGACCTCCACATGCTCCCTAGTCCTTTGGTAGATGATTAGGTGGAGCTGCTACCATTACATCTGCTAGTGCCTTCAGGATGAATCGTACCAGATCTCATGGACTTCTGAACACTGAGCTAATACAGCTGGTCCCTTAAAGTTTCAGTGTCCACAAATGGAAAGTCACTGTACCCATGTTCATGATCCTCTGATTCAGGGCACTGGGCAGCCAAAAGTCTATCGATACAATTAAAGGCTGAGGCAAAAAAAAATATTGAATGCCTCCATTTTGTCTTCTTTCCTTTGTTATTCACTAATTGTGCTGTTGTTTCTGGAGCTGGACAGAATCATGAATGACTGCAGTTTCAGATTTCATTCCATGTACACAGAAACTCCCTTTGCAGAAATTTCACCTTAGAACACTGGAACCATACATGATTGGCACTTACTCTTGCTCCAGAAATACTAGCAAAATAAGCAAATCTCAAAAACAGGTATTCAAACCAGACACTTTGCACCACTGTTTGATTTGTTTTGTCTTACTTGTCATCTTTTTTTTTTTTCTGCAAACCGAATTGTTGACTTTTCCCTCTTTGTTCCCTATACAGATGCAAAACACTCAGCATATTTTGAGAGTATGCACCTTCTATTGTTTTGAAGTTCTGGTAAAATTTCAATGCATAAGGTTGAACAACATGTGTTCTGAGCCTAGGTGTTTTCAGTATTACAGACATCCTGGAGAAAGTGTTCTCTGCTAATATAGTATGTCATTTCACCCTTTCCTCCCTCTCTTTTGTGTCAGAGCAAACAAACCTCAACATCCTGAAACAAGTAGGGTGTATATTTGAGCAGTTTTTCCATGAGAATATGTTGAACTTACATCTTGATTGTTCTTTGTGGACAGTTTGTTCATATCCCATGACATTTAATAATACTTAGGTCCAGATGCCAGTTTGCTTTCAGCATGCCAAAAGGGTATTTATTCTTTGGTTCTCTCTTCCCCTTTAATTTAAAATATTTCAGTCTAAATTACTGTATGTATGTGGTGATTGAAAAGGTACCTTTAGACTTCCTGCATATTCAACTTGCTCTTGGTGCTGAAGAAGTCTGTAATGACAAGGAGGAAACAAAGGTTCTGTAGAAAATAGCTGTGGCAGACAATAGGAATAGAGACTGAAAGGGAGATTGGCCCTTTCGCTGGAGAAGGACTGGCACTGGCATCGTATGAAGGAAGGAGAATGTCACTTCTCATATAGAACATTTTCTGTTAATCAGAATACAGATTAATGCTTTGGTTTTGTTTTTTTTTAAATCTGTTTAAGAGTGCCTTGGTATACCAGGAATATTCATTGCTCCCTTGACAGAAAACATCCACTGTGGTTGGCTTTCTTGAAAGTTTGCACTGGCCTTTATACTTTGCCCTGTTTGTGAATGACAAATCAGGCCTTTTAGGCACTGCACATTTCTCATTATGTATTATATTCAAATTTTAGTTTTCTCATGAGAGTTTTTAAGAAAAGGTAGAATTATTCTTATGTGTATAACGTAGTTTAAAATGAAACCATTTATTCTAATTTCTTTACAAGTTCCTTTTTATACTTTTTTCTTTGCATTTTTAAGTATTGATAGTACTTTTTTAAGTGCTAGAGTGGTAGAAAGTGACTGTTAGAGCTACTGTAGTGAAATCGACAAAAATGTTTTGTTTTGCAAGTATTTAAAATGTTGGAATCTCCAATTCCAAACCTAAACTCTAAATCATACTTACTTTCTAAACTTGGAAAAATAATCCTTTACTTGACAATGTGATCCATCTTTCAGACTTGTGGGAAACAAAGACTATAGTATGTCAAATAGCCATTAGGTTAGTGTTAAGGTCAGTAAGGTAATACAGACAGTAACTATCCACAGGTAACAATTTCATGTGTGGAGACAGACCTGAAGCAATATAGCTAACACAACATGTACATAGATTAGCTTAATAGTCTTGGAGTTTGCAATAAATTTTTATTGCAATATATTACTAGATCATTGTAAACAT
Organism: Upupa epops; assembly: GCA_013397515.1. Lineage (NCBI taxonomy): Eukaryota > Metazoa > Chordata > Aves > Bucerotiformes > Upupidae > Upupa > Upupa epops. The sequence continues at coordinate 73,301 of VZRI01013783.1, read as the reverse complement.
AAGAAAACGAGCTTATCATTTATTCTTTGTGCAACTATATAGTGAGTACTTGATACCCATACACAGTAGCTGTGCTTGCACATTTAAGCAGTTTTGGTTTGGATGTTTTATGTAACAGGGAGACAGAGCACAAAAGGGGTGTTAATCATCAGATGAGGTACCAGCCATAGAGGATTTTATCTCGTAAACAGCCTGGCCTTGGTGGACCCTTATGTTGTTTCAGGTTTGTTTTCCGTCATCTGAGCATTCTCCTCATTAGTTAGTCATCTGCAGGTGCTGTCATAGTTCATAACAGCTGCGAACCACAGCTTTCTTCAACACTCTTAGCTATTCAGATTTTAAAATGGAGGTATATATTCTGACGTCTATAAGAGTCAAAACTACCAAAAGTAGTTTTGGTGGTTGTTTTTAATCACTTCACTTTTAATTCTAATTTAGCTCTGTTAAGAGATAAGTTGCAAAATATTTCCAGAGCAATTGAGGTTTCATTGCTGAACATTTGTTACTCTCAATTGTAGAGATGTTTATATGATGGCACTGCTTTTTCCTATAGCAAGCTCAAAGATTATATGTAAATTCTCAGTCTCCCATGGATATGCACGTTAAAGTAAATTTTGAGTTTATTTCCTTGTGTTCCTTGCTTCAGATTTACTCAGAGGCAGTATCCAACAGAAAGAATGTCTAATGTCACTTTCTATTGATGTGCAATGGAGTCTATGCCCGTTGTTATTTTTCACTGTGTAGTTTTGAAGAAAATGTTAATAATTTTTTATTTTGACAAAATGCATTACTTTGGGAAGAGGATTCTTAATGTTGTCAGATTGTATGTTTATTTCTATGTATGTGTACTCGTGTATGCATATACACATTTCCATATATGTCTAAAAGCTTTCTTCTGAGATTCTTCAGAGGAACAGTTACAAAGCTGCCTTAGAAATACATTCAGTGTCAGTTTGCTATATCCCTGTATAAAATATTAAACACAAATGTCAAGCTTTTGGTACAATTTGGAAGCACAGATATTTTGCTGTCTTAATTGGCAGCTTTCCTGGGGAATGGTTAGTTCTCTCCACCCTCTACTTCTCCCACTTGTTCATAGTTGATGTAGCTAGAATTTGTCACAGTGTTTTGTTATTGCATTTAGCAAGCTAATGTCTGAGTACATCACAGCAACGTTGTACATCCCATGGGTTGATGGATGTACAACTGATTTCATGCTTTCTCATGTAGTTGTTGCAGTTTTAAGGCTGTTAATTACAACAAATTGTCATCTTCACTGTCTAGTGCAGCTAGAGATTTTTAGTTACAACCTGTAGGTATGATGGCTTCTAGTTCAGTGAGCTGATGGACAGTAACGTCACTGCTGTGTTCTTTTATGAATGGTTGTTTTGCTTGCACTGCCTCATCTCTAACATAAGCATGTTTACTTTGTTTCTGGGTGCATGTGTTTTCATTTGCAGCTGAAGAAATTCATAAGAACTCCAGAGATCCCTTCAAAGCATGTGAGAAACTGGGTACCCAAGGTCTTGGAGCAGCGACGGCAAGGATTGGAGTTGTACTTGCAGGTGAATTTCATCTCAACATTGTGAAAGTAAAAAGTGGTATCTCTTTTCAGAGTGGTAGTATCCAAAGCTTTTGAAGGTATTGAGTGGGGTGTTTTATTGATAGGCAATTTTAGAGGTGGGGAATGAGCTGGGTACTTACCAGTAGCTGTGATTTTTGTTAACATAGCAAGATTTGCAGCTAAAAATCCAGACTGTTTTGCATTTCTTTCCTGATTCTGGCAAAAGGTGCGGACCTACTTTGGTGAGTCTACTAGTGCCTAATTTTTCTGTGCCTAAAATTGAGAAAATAATGTTATTCTTCCCAAAGTTGTTCAAGCTGTACAAATCAGAAGTATTGCAAAACAGGTTCAAGGAGGTTTCATGTAATACATGGCTGTATATTAATCATTCATCCAGTTGAAATAAGCTACTGTAATCCCAAATTTGTCTCAGTTGGTTTGCAAACATGCCTTTAATTTAAAATCCTTTGTTCTACCTGTTTGGGTTCTGATTCTGCTACAGACTATATAAAAGAATCTTCAGAAATGTTGCAGTTATACAGATATATAAATACACCATGAATAAATTGAAGCCTTTATTAATTCTTTTACCATGATTACTTCAAAAATTCTCTGTACTGTATTTTCACAGTCATTTCACTGGTGACAGAGCCAGGTTAAGGTATTCCTATTGACATGTTCACTTCAGCTGTGATACCAAAGGGTGTTTTACCAAATGCAGTGGCAGAAGTTGTTTGAGTTAAAAAATAATTATTTTTGAGGAGGACAAGAGTGAGAGTATTCTATTTTTACTCATATCAGAGAAGTGAAAATAGTAAAAATTTAGAGATCTGATTTATGTCATCATCCACAGTTGCAGTGACCCAGCTGGAAGAATAGTGAACTGCACACAATGGACCATGAACTGCGTTCATAGAAAATAGATGGTAACTGCACGGCTCAGGAACCTGCCTGATTCTCAGGAAAGTTTGTAAAAGAAAGCTGCTCAAGGAGGAGGACAGAATTGTAGTGTGACATGAGTCAGTATTACTTCTGACATTAAACTTTTCAAAAGTTCCTTGGATATAAAGAGGAAAAGACAGATCAGATTTTGTTGTGAGACAGGGAATGTTGCAGGCACTGTGGGGGATTCTATTTTCTTTCTAAAATAGTATTTTTAATTTCAAAAATTTAAACGTTTTTGTTTGTTTGTTCCTTGGTCTATGATATTTATAGCAACATTTTCATCTAAGAATTACCTTTATTATGTGGATGAGAAAGAATTGCTGTTGGAGAGACCTTGTTTTTGAAAAGGAGGAGTGTCTTTCCATTTTTTATGGCTGTCAGCACAGCATACTCCATCACCTGTATATTTTTCTCTTACAGCCATTTGATATAATTTTATTTAATTTTTTTCTGATTTTCATACAAGCTGTCTTTTGGACAGTGTTATAAAGTATATATACTGCTTTATCTTATGAGGTTGATTTCATTAGAAAGATTTGGGGGTATGCTGCTGACCATAATCTGATTAAAACCTGACAAGCTGCTGTTATAGCAATACTAAAGAACTAAATTAAAACAAGAATAAAAATTATTAATATTCATGTCAAAGTCATACATTTTTGTTTCTGCTAAAGCAGAACTTAAAATCAGTAAAACTTTTAACTTTTGCAGTAATGAAAGCTTGATTTTAGACCACTAAAAGTTCCATATTTACATACTTCAGTCATCAGAAGGTTTAGAATAGAGTCAAGCATTTTTTAAGTCACAGTGTGGAGACATGCTATAATTTCAGAAGATGCGATGATTATTTTTTCATTTAACACCATGTATATAAAATAATGCAAACATATTTTCATATACTAGTGAGAGTTAATCTATAAGAGCATTTTGACTACTACTATCACTAGTCACTAGTGGTACTAGTAGACAGCCACTTGTGCAGCTGGTAAACTGATGCATAGTCATGCTAGTAATTAACAGGTCTTGCAAAACTAGCCAGAATCTCAAACAGAGATTTATACATGCAATACATTCAAATAATTTGTTTTATGCAATACATATTAAATTTTCATTGTTACTCTTCCGAACCTCTGCAGGCAAGAAGTAACATGTCATGTAGATAGCAGTCAAATACAGATCTGAATCTGATGTGGTCTTAACCATACAAATGGGTTTCTAATATTTTTTAAATCAGTAGTTTCATGTAGTTAAGTAGAAATTAAAATAGTGGGATTGGTCTGTATCAAGTAGTAAACAAAGCAAGAAATTACCATCAGAGCTGGAAGGAGCTGCAGTTGCTAGTACCTTGTTACTTCTTTGTCACTTGTAATGAAACCACTCTCTTAAAACCTTTCAGCATTTTGTTTTGGTTTTTTTTTTTCTGGAGCAGAAGTACAGGAGCTGAGAAATATTTCATTGTACCTTTCTGAAGAAAAGTTGAATAATAAGCTTAAATTTATCAGTACCTAGTGTCAGCTAATACTTAGATGGCTTATTTGTCTCTTGATTTTGAAAGTTTGATAGGGGTTTTTTTGTGTTTTAATAGACCAGTTTTCATGGAATTGTGAAACAAGGATAATTTATCTCTATTATTTTTAAGTTACTTTCCTATTTTACATACTTGATTGGAATATACAACTTTCCGTTTTGATGCTATGGAACAATTGACTAGTAAGCACTATTAAGTAGTAATTTAACTGCATGTATAGTAATAATACAGAGACCTTGTGAATACTGAGAACAATCAACTGACTGACAAGAGGAAAAAGTGATTAAATTTTTAACAAGGAATAAGATGCAAACTTTAGTGAATGAAAGAGTGTGGTCTCAAACATTCAGGCAAATTATTATGGAGCGGTAAGCTATTGAAACTTTGCTGATCCATGGCAATTGTCTCTGTACATGATCTGAACCTACATCACACAGGTCTTAAGTTGTGCTGGTTTAGTATTCTTTAAATAACATTTCTGCTACTGACAGTGGGAGAGGACTACTAGTTCTGTTTGCCTTGTGGTTTCTATCAACTAGAAGTTGTCATGAATAATGTGTGTGATACAAATTCTAGCTTAATAGTTGCTTATTTGTATATTTGAGCTTGTAGTTTGTAATAGAGCAAAGATCAGAATCCAGATTGTTTTGATGTAAAATTTGTAAAATAAATCATTGCATTTCACTATAGTCAATTATTTCTTTATGGTTATGAAATGTCTTCTTTTGGTATCCTTCCTGAGAGTTTGGTGTTGAGAAAAGGTAGAAAATAGAGAGTTGCACTAACTGATTATGTAGGAAGCCTTTGACTTGAGAAGATACCTGGACCTGCTTTGAAAGCCTGCAATTCTCATGTTTGTGAGTCTGCAGAAATGTGTTTGCTTGAAAGTACCATGGAAGATGATAAGGCTGATTTAATCAGTACAGTAACTTCTAGGTGGTTGGTAGTTATTTGGGGTTTTTTTTAATGTATAACCTTGGGCTGAGTATTTGTCAGAGCAGTACAGAAATATAGTGTGCTTTGGAACTGTATTTAAAGGCAATACTGGTTGCTTGAAATGCTCCTTCTTGCAAACTTATTTTTGTGTAAGAAGAGTTCAGAAAGTCATCTTGTGGTTGGATCATCTGAACAGGTAGGCTAGGGTTTTATTTTGGCATTGAAGCCATTGTTGGAATTCCTGAGAGCTGTGAGGAGTCTTACATAATTGGACCAGGTAATTGAAGGATATTGAAGCAGCTGCAGCTGCATTGTCAGTCTGGTCAGTATTTGTTACAAATAGATTTTATGTTATGTGCTTTTGGAGGAGCAGTTTTGATGGAGCTTATTTCCAGTGAATTGGTAATGGGGAAGAATTTGATCTAACCACCTGCTCTCTACTGATTTGGAGTTGGGTCATATCTTTGTCTCCTAGTAAGTTGACACTGAATGTTATTTCCATCCAGTCTTTCTTCCCAAGGGACTTGCCCTTTGACAGTCTGCCTTTTAAAGTTCAATGGAATAGATATTTTTCAACCCCCTTGGGCAGAAAAAATCTCATCATTTGCTGATGTCATCAGTCCAACAACACAACAGGCATTGTTAACAGAATTGACTGTGAAGTGGCACCCACAGCTATGAGACTGTAGCGGCTGCTGGTCTTGACTGAAAATATTTGGTTATGGAGAGAGGTTTGCGAGGAGACCCTTACTTTTTAGGAACTTCAGGATGCTCTTTTCCTGTTGTCTGGGTGACCTGAAGATGTTCTCCTCTTAACTGACAAGATTCTGATATGAAACAGAGTAAAAACTTTATATTAAAAATATGTAAACCTCATGAACTGTTCTGTATATGTGTGGAGCCTGTATGTACCTATGTCTTTAACCTTAATATTTAGATCTAATACTTCTTTCTACATACTTTCTTTTTATTTACTCTTGAACTTCTTACAAAGAGAACACCCCTGTTTCCTGGGAAAAAGACTGGTTAACATGCTGTTTGTAAGATTTGAAAACTTGATGATTATCAACATTCCGGCAGTTTCAAAAATCTACATCTTCAAAATGAATTACAGAGCTTCTGAAACTGGACTAGGGATTTGTTTTCCATTTAAGGAAATAATCTCAAGATCTGAGAAACACTAGTTTTACTTACATTTCAGTATTCTTCAAAATGCAATTCTCTTAAATTAAAAAATGTTTATCTACCAGTCCGTCCTGAAAAAGATAAATAAACCCAAATCTGTTGTGATTTGGCTCTTAAGAAACTAGAATCCAATCGTGTACTCAGCTGTCTGCATTTCCAGCAGAGTTGAGTTAGAAAATAGTGAATGGAGTGATGAATAATCAGTAGGTACTTTGTGAGTAAGTTAATCAGAAATATGAAAGAGAAAATCACCTATGATTATATTGTGTTTAACTCTTTTTGAGTGAACGTTTAACAGCAACTACAAAAAATAAGACAAGTCACCTATTTCTGTAGTTAATGACCTCAGAAGGAAAACTCTTACAGAAAATTTGTCCCTAAGTGTGGTTTCTTCATGGGACATGATGATTTTCTTTCATTATGTCAGTAAATGTTGATAATAAATTCCTTGTGGTAAAGTTTAAATAAAAATAAATAAATAGCATTTTCTAACTGGACAACAGGTATGAACACTAAATGGATCTAGATGGAAATGTTAAATAACCTTACCTAGGCCTCAGTAAAACCCCCTCTTGTTTTAGTAATCAGTCCAAATTGTATTCTGACACCTTTTAGCTACCATATTTAAGTTAATCTGTGTGCTGCTGTTTGATAAAAATTTAGATTCAATTAAAACTGCTGAAAAAAAACTTGTTGATTTGGATGCTGTGTGCAGAGCACTTCAAAACTAGTAGAGCATTTCATATTGCAACTGAGAATAAGACTATTCTTTCTTTTGTCAGTCATTGCACCTTTATCATTCTGGGGTGTGAAATAATTTAATTTTGCAGGGTTTTTCATCTAATTATAAAGAAAAAGAATTTTCAGTCACCTAGTGGAAGTTTCATTGGTTCTTCACTGTTTCATCGATTCCATTTCTATTTGTCTCTTGATATTCTTACAAGGAGGAATGTGAACTCAGTCATTTATAACCTTGTCCATCAATAGAAGACTGTAGATGACTGCTCTAAGAAAAGCCATCTAGCTTTCAGATGCTAGTCTACAAGTAGTCTACTCATTTTGCATTGGATAGAGCTTTGCCTTTCAATAGCTGAATACTGTTCTGTTGGCTGTAGCTGCAGTTCTGGAGCTGTCTTGGCTTGAGTATGAAAGAAAAGTTGTTAGTAATATACCAACAGTGATTTTTTTACTGTTTCCACTTTTGTGGAGGGAAAAATGACCAGGATGTCCTGTAGACGTCAGACTAAGCTCTGCCTATAAGCATGGAGGCTGGGATTCCATATAAAGACATGGAGATGTTAGTTTGTGGGTTGGTGGAAGCTAACATATTTCCATTTTCAGTGTATCAAAAACAATCTGTAACTGCTTCCTAAGCAGAACAGTTGTTGATGTGCTATTATCAAAATTAGGGGGGGTGGGAAAGCATATTTCTAGAAGTACACATTTTTGAACCAGTACTGTGGAGCTAATAAGAAATATTGAGATCTCTGTGTGAAATGTGCACTTTTATGACACATTGGTTTTGCTTTTGTTGGTTTTGTAAACGACAATCCATATAGTTGGTTACTGTTTGCTTCTGGAAATGTAATGGCAAAATGATCTTAGAACTAGTCAGTGATTGTTCAACTATTCACATTTTATTTTGCTGCAGTTCACATTCATCACATTTATCTACTCTGTTGGTGTTAATATTCATTAAAATTGTTCATTCTTCTTCTTTTTAGAAATGCACTTCAAAACAAGCATTTTGTTATTTCTGTACTCCTATGTGTCTTTTCCAAATGGTGCTTTGCCTGCAAAATTTTAAATTAGTTCAAGAAAGGACTGGAGAAGTTCATGGAAGAGCAGTTTATATCAAGCATAGAAGGTTCTCAAGTTGGAAATAACTTTGGATATTGCAAGAGTATTGAAGGAAAATGCCTCATACGTTAATCTTACTCATTTGTACTCACCCTTGCTATCCATTTATGGCCATTTATGGAGATAGGATACAGTGCTAAATGGACTTTTTCTGAACCATTATGACCTCATATTTAGTCTTTAAAATAATGAAACTCATACTTGTCTTTCAGCTTGTTATTAAATTTAATTAAATGTTAATGTGGTTCTATGAACTGAACCCTGTGTGTATCACAAGCGCTAAAAATAAAAAAGATGGAACTGTATGGCTGAAATGACTTGGTGGAATCATACTGATACAATAAGGAAGTATGCAGGTCAGATGCCACTGTGCGAAGCAGCATGTGAAGGCTCATGCCTTTTAATACCACATGCTTTACATGTGGGGGATAATTTGCTTGATGGTTAAAAGCTGAACAGTGAGGAAGAAACAGTAAGCTACAAAACTTTTGTGTAAAATTTAGCCATATTTTTTTCTTCTGTACCATATTCTGTGCATATCTGACCTGAGAGTTTTTTCCCACTAGGCTTTTGTGTAGCCATTTCCGCTGTCTGAAAGCAAGAGCTGCATAGAAATCACGTTGACTTCTTTGTGTCACTTACTAACTACCACAAAGATGTCTGCAAAAGCAGTCATGCCCTTTGTCCTATGTACACATTCACTGTTGGGATGTAACGAATTTAAGGCCAAATTAGCTTATCTGCAGAAAAAAATCCTAGCAAGTCCAGAACTGATGCTTATCTTCCTGATTGCTGTTTCTGAAACAGTTTTGTTTTAAATACAGGTGGATACATTGGGAAGAATTAGTCTAGCATTAGAGAGTAAAAGTAAAAGTTGGATTCAGTGAAATCTTATTTCACTGATGTTTAACTGGAAAAGTCTGTTGAATCACATCTATTAATCACTTTGAAAATTCTCTCCGTTATCTGAAATTATTCACTGTCTTTCTGCTGTAATTCAGTTTAATTCTGCAGTAATCAAAGTTGAACTGTACCTGTAAGAAGCTCTAAAAGCAATGCTATCATAAGTACAAAAATACAAAATGTTCTTTGTCCTCATTAAAGATTGTGAGCACAGTGTTAAATAATATTAATGGCTGGGATTTTCAGTACTTAACAGTACCTTCCTAGTACAAGTGATTTTATTGATCGATACAGTCTCAATGTAACAGGGCAGATTATTCTACTGATTTTATCGAAATGTTAACTAAGTTTATTAGTGTACCACATATCTTTAAATAGATATAGATGATGATGTAGATTAAGGAAAGCAGACCGTCATCCATCTTTTTTTGATTGGTTAATAACTTAAATCCATCATTGCTGTGACCACCTTGTTCATACAGGTTTCTTTGGTTGTACAGATACGTAGCTGGTTTAGACGACTGGATTTTAAAGAAGTCTGCTTGACACATGCAGGACTGCATATTTGTTAAGAGGAGGCAAATAATTATGTAGCTAATTTAAAGACGAGCCATTTATTAAGAGAGTCAATTTGTAGAGGCATTTTCCTGCAGAAATATTTCAAGCATTTTTCAAGTATACTTAGAAAAATAATGTAGTTTATATTTAAGTTATATTTTTTTATTTTCAAGTGGTGCTCTGTCATGGTTTATGATGCATGTTCCTTTGTCTTCAATATTCTACTTGCTTTTACTGTATAGACTTGTGCTGCAAGAACTTCTCTCTCATTTCACTCTTTCGTGTCAGAGCTAATTACAATAAATCTTACTCAGTTAAAAGCAGACTCTAGATTGCAAGATAAGACAGGTTTAGAAACCATGTCTGAATGCTCGTTCTCTTTTCAGTACCCTGTGTATCACAGTGCTCTGGTAGCACATACTTTCACCTATTTGAAGATGAGCTGTACCAGGTGTACATTTCTGTACAGTGACAAATGGTCTATCTCATGAGCTACATATGCTCAGAATATTTTTTTTCACAGGAATGAGAAAGAAACTACATTCCTTGACAAAGATCTCACAGTCTTTTAAAGCAGAACTAGGAATATTAAAGTTCGAGCACTGGTTCACTGCTACAGTCACTATAGCCTGCTGAAGTGTTGTTCTGATAGCCATGTAATTGTTCTAATTACCATGATTCCACTAGAGTAGTAATTGTGAGATACTTACTTCATTTAGCCATGATGAAATAAAAATCGGTCACCTTATTCTCAGGGTAGCTTCTCAGTATGGATGCATTACATTTTCTTTGTCCTGAGTAAATATTTATTAGATTTGATTTTGCTTTGGGGAGAATAAAAAAAAGTTAAACAATTTTTGTCCATTGGAGTAAAGGAGAGAAGGAGGAACCTGTAATTCCTGCAGGAGTCTTTATTATCACCATCTGTATGTGGTAGAAAGACTCATTTTCCCCTATCTTTTTAACCAGTCTGCAGCATTTTAAACACACTCTAATTAACTAGGTGTGTTGTTTTACCTAAGTTTCTTTTTTTATTTTTTTGTGTATAAGTGACTATTGCTTTTTAAAATTTAACTGTTAGACTTACAGTGCAAATTGAGACTTAAGAGCTTTTCCTTAAAAAATAATCTATAAAGTATTTAATGAATTGTCAATGAAGGTAAAAACTTACTTTCTCATGAAAGAGTATTTTATTGTTCCATGTTTCCTTCAGCACACTTTTTTGTCTTTCGGATGTTCAGTAGTGTATTAGCATGTAAGTTAGACCCAACTCTGCCAAATCATCACCCTTATGCAATCATATAGAATTATTTTCTATTCTTTGTATGACTGAAGACCAATTATTAATATTCTTTATGCATTTATAGCAGGACTTAAAATTTGAACATAAGACATAGGTTTGGAGGTAAGAGGATGGAAACCAAATACTGAATATTTGCTGAATAACTGAATATCATTTATTCTGTGCTTTGGATGCAGAACTGATTCTGGCAGGGGGGAAAATTGTACACAATCAGACTGCGTATGTAAGCAACATTGAATAAATCTATACACATAAGGAAGCTGAATTAAAGTTTGATTGATAAACAATCTGACACTCCTCTTTGAAGAGTGATATAACTTTAAATATTTTATCTAACATTGTTTGTGTAATTTATTTGTGGAGACCATTCTGAAGGGAAAAACAAATCCAACACAAAAAAATGTGGAACTAATCACAAATTTCTTTCAGAGAGGATAATTAAATAAGCAGTATTTCTTGAGTGATGTTGCAAGGAGAGAGCACAGGAACCGAAACATTCTTTCAAGAAAGGCTGCACAAGCAAGAAGAGCTGGTCCATCCATAGGTAATAGTAGTGAGGGAGACAACTAGCCTTGAGAAGGTGGTTAGTGAGCCTCCTCCTTTGCAGTAAATTGAACTTTTGGATTAGGAATAATTTTATTGTGTATGTTCTCTTTTCTTGGCTTTTATGCAATCTTATATCTCCTTTTTGAAGGTTATTTTGAAGGATTTCAGATTGAACTAAGGGGAGAAGGTTCTTGTGCTCATGGATAGCATAGGAGAAAGACAGGTGATTGTTATCTTCTACTAACATTTTCTGTTTCCACACACATTAGCATGACTTGCTTTGAAGATGAACTGTACCAGGTGCACATTTCTATACAGTGACAAATGGTCTCTCTCATGAGCTACATAAGCTCAGAATATTTTTTTTCATAGTAATGAGAAAGAAGCTACATGCTGTTATGGTTTAGGGTGCATGTTTTTTCCTTCATCTTCAGTATTCTTGCTTTAATTTTTCTTTTCACTTATTATCTATGTAATCCAATAGAATTTGGATTTATTTGTGAAAGAGCTCATTTTACTAAAACTGATGAATTTAGATTGTCTTGGCCAAGACAGATTTAAATTTAAGTTTTTTTTCCTGTTGACTTCCCTGTATGTCCTGTTGACATACATAAGAAACTTTCAGAGAAGTACTTCTGGTAAATACTATTAATTATATAATAACAAAATCAAGAGTTATTGATATTAGAGTTGAAGTTTGTGATGCAGAGGTTTTTTTAAGTATCATTGTCTTTAATATACTTTTTCTTCTGTCGTTGAAAAAACTTTGCAGAAACAAAGCATGAAATAGAGTGCCTTTAATTTCATTAGGCTGTTGTAACTGGCGAAGATGTGTATATCTCTTCCTAATTCTTTCCAATTACTCAGTTCATATAAATTCCCAAACCTTGTTAATTATGCTGAAGTCAAGTGGCAATTTTTAACAGTATTTCCTCAACAAGGGAATTTTCCTGGTCTAACCTTGCCCTCCTGTAGAAACTCTCAGCAGATTAGGCATTCTGACTGTAGTCCATTCATTTTCAGCACAAGCCTAATTGCTGCCGACTGCCTGCCACAGGTACCCTGGTTATCGTATGTATAAGGGATGCAGGTTCTTCTGGGAACAAATAAGGAAAGATTAATTGTTTGTTTTGTTTCATCCCAAGAGAAATGTAGGAGCTTAATCGAGAAAAATAATTTCTTCTGTTGATTTGGCTTATTTGTGAAAGGGATAATTGTAAAGCATAGAGCTATGTATTTTGAAAGAATTTTTGCCATTTACCTACTTGGGAGGCCAAGATAGAGCAAAATTAATGTAACACAGCATTGGAATTGATGGGGATGGTTCACATTTCTCATAGTAAGTAATTTGGTTGATGGGCTTTTATTTGAACCAATACTGCTAGGTGGTATTGTCATTTGTTTTGTCTGCTTCTTTGGATATCTAATCAAGGAGACAATAGCAGGTGGAAAAACGCTTTTCCAAATTGTCCTTAATTGCTAGAGCACGAAGTGAGCTAAACATTCTGGTGTTTCCAATTAAAGGTCTTGTTTCCAGCAGACACCATTAAATCTATCTTTCCCAATCTGATAAATAAGCTATCAAAGAGTGAAATGGATTAATTGAGAGCAGTTAGCTTAAAGCTCAGTAAAACAGTCAGAGTAAGCCAATATTACAAATGAATGCAAATTTTACGTAAAGCAGTAAGAAGCACCAATGACTAGCCACTAAACACAGGAAAACTTCATCTGTGATTCAGAAATCAGTCTTGTTTGTTTTTCCCCATTACAAGAAGTGCTAAAAGCTGTTTCTTTTCAACCCCTCTATTATGGGAATGTCAAATTGCATTTGACATCATTGCTGGGTACATTTCTCCTTCAACACGTTGCAGGAAATAACAGGCATGGAAAAATCACAGTATAATTCAGAGCTGATCGTAAGATTTAATTCAATTGCATCTAAAGTTTGAGAAAGTAATCTGTAAGTGTGGTTTGCTTTTGTCAATAACCAGTAGCACCTGTTTTGTAGATACTTAAGCCTAGCATGTTGGATTTCATTTCACTTTAATGTAGGTGGGTGTCCTGGATGATATGTATATACACATTTTTGATGGGTATTCCTTTCTTCCAGCTGTCTGTGCATAGCAAATGGTATTGACTCACATGGTGTAAGCATCAGTTATGCACATGGGTCCTCTGGATATCTTCCTTAATGACAAGCTGTATAGCAAAGCCACTTGGATGCTCCCCTTAAGTACCAGCCTTTTACCTTTTGAGAACAAGGAGTAAGCCTCTGTCATCTTAGATACTGAAACAAATGTATAGGCTTTGAGTATTTGTGTGTTCAAAGAAAGTATCGTATGTTGGTTCAGTTGTTGATACTCGTTGTGTATATAAGGCTCTGGAGAAATGAGTCCATGAAGAAAAACACAGGAGATGATGCTCATAGCCAAATAGCCTGTTACACATTAAGCAAACTCATTTCTGATCAAGTTTTTACAGAGCTGCATTGGCTAGGTAAGTTGTGTGGCTGCTGCATTGGCATCACTCACATAAACTGACCGCACAAGTACACCAGCTGTCACAGCTTTTCAAGCAGCTCATGAAACAGCAGTTTGTTAGGTGTTTCCTGGCCTTTACAGAAGCAATGTGCCTGGAGTCTGCTTTTGTAGAGTTTCATTTTTTAAATGGCTGGATAAAAATTTTATTTTTTATGCTGTTGCAACCCACTGCATATGTCTATTCCAAGAAAATGAAAAGGTCAGTGATAACGTTCCCTATAAAACATTCTGAGAAAATGCCATTCCAGTTATGTGTATCTGACTGGGGGAGTTAATCTTATTTTTTAGCATCTTGTTTTATATTTCCATAATAACATGATCAGCATTCACAACTGTTATATTATGGTATCCTGATAGTAACAGACATAGTACCTTAAACACAGGTTATTTACAATATGTATATTCTTACTGGCAATTCACTAAGAGATCACAGTTGTATTCTGAGAAACTGTGGGTTTCTGAGTAGCTTCCCTGTAATGTTTTCTTCTGGAAAATGTTCAGAATGAGGAAATTAGTCAAGTGAAACCTCCCAGTTTCTTAAGATGTCAGAGCATCCAGATACACTTTTTCACATGGGATCTAGCTCTCACCTAGTTCAGTGGGAAGGGTCTGAACATAACATTTGAAAAGCATTCATAAAACAACAGGAGATTAAAGAGGAGCAAAACCCAAGCACAGCATTCACAAATGGAAGTCTTGCAGCTATGAGCATTTAAGCATATGTTTATGTGTCTGTACTCAGGGTCATGCAGTGATGCATGCTAATAGGCTGAAAAGAAGCAGCATTAGGAAACATTTTGCTCTTTTATAATGACATTGTATTTATGTGTTGTATGACAATGCTTGGCAGTTTTAAAGGTAGTTTTTTAATTAATCAAATTCAGGAAAGTTTATTCATGTGACCCTAAATAGTTAACTGTAAATAGCAGAATGATGACAACATGTACTGCAGGATATTGGAGTCTTTTGGTAATACTGGAAATAAGGGTTAGTGGGATTTGTGATGAATTTGTGTTTTAATGATGCTAGAGGCTGTTGAGAACTGTGGTCCATTGCAAATACTTGGGAATAGCATTATTAATATAAAAGTACAGACAGCACGTCAGTGAAGTGGTCTAACATTCTGGCATCTCAAAAGAAATTGAATGTTGAAAAAAACAAATCCAAATTGCTTTTGTTCAGTAGAATTTTTTTCTGGATTTTACCATGAGTGATGTTCACCATTGGACCATTGATTGACACTGACATATGGAACAGGTAGAGAAGCTGGCCTTGTTAATGTATGTATGGAGACATACAAATTATTTTTACTAGTATATTTACCAGTAATCACCAGCATGTTAAATTTTTAATATATCTATGTTATCTCAACAATCATGTTATCATTTTTGTATCTACAGCAGTCTTTCAACTTTGTATTTAATGGCCCATGTTCCTACCTTATTTTTTTTCTTTTCCTGATTTTTTTTGTCCCCTTGACTGGTTTATTCAGTCTAGCAGTCATAGTGTCCTACGATTAAGCATTGACAGTCACCTCTCTGTCCAGACAACAGAGAATGCAAGATTATTTTTTTTATTTTTTCGGTTCTTCAATAAATCTTTTCTGAACTCTGATATGGTATCTAAATCCACTTCCATTTCAGGGCACTTCTCCAGATGTATTTGGCCTGATCGTATACTCTCCTTTATTTGCTTATTATGGAGTCTAGATTCTGATTAAACTGTCTGTACCATAGCATTATAATACTGTTCCATTCTTTCATTGAGGCATTAAGAAATGTGACTTAAAATAACAATTTAACCTTAGATTCAGATGCCAAGACTTAATGGTAAAGTAAACTAGAGCCTTTGGGAACAGAAAAGAAACTAGTGAGGAAGGATGCAATACAGCCTTTTTAAAAATTCTTCTTGAATGAGAGACCCAGATACCAAATATTTATGCCAAAATAACAAAAATAAAGAAGATTGCTGTCCTCAGATGCTGGAATATTCTGCATGAATTCATGGTTCTCAGTTTCAACTACAGTGGTGGAATTACTGTCCAAAATTAAATAGTTCTCTAGTTCCTAAGTAAGAAACATAAATAATGGCTAAATGTGAAGGTAACATCAAAGCCATAAGATTTTTGGAGAGCAGCATGGCATTCTTGCATTATTTCAATGTTACTAGAATTTTAAGCTGAAATCCAGAACAGGTGTGTTATTTTTGTTGGGTGGCTGACTTGCAATCTTCTTTATTCTTTCTGGAGAAGAAATAAGAATGAGGAGAGTTTTAGCCCAATCAGAACTTTAACTACACAATTGCTGTGCTGAAAAAGTGCAGTATTCTAACTGATGCTCCATGTCAGACATTGGACACAAGTAAATACACATTCACTGACCAAACTGGGATCATGTCTTCTCACAAGTAATTACATTGTTCCTCACCTTTATCAAGGACTCCCTTACTAGTGAGTTCGGGGAGGGACAAGTGTCAAATAACAGAACCATAATGAAGTACCTGTGATTGAGCAAGGATTACATTACTCTGTTAATTCTTTAAAAACTTGTCAGTTTGCCACCCAAATAAATGCCTAGACTACATAAAACATGGAGCAGAGTGACCTCTAGAAGAAAAATCAATGGCAATTCATATTTCATATGCCTATAATTGCCTGTGAGAGCGTGGTAGCAGTTAGGTTATAGAGCGACTTGTTCTACCAGGGATTGTTTCCTGACTTTTTCTTCTTTTCAGTGATGATACCTTCATGGACTGTGAATCACAACCAGAGGCAGCCCTAGACAAGTTTTATTTGTGGTGATTTCTTACTGTTTTCACATTACTGTATTCAGAATTGCTGCTGTTCTGTTAAAACCAGCATGTAAATCTTTAGTAACAAGTAAATTCACAACTGTATCCTGGAAGGCTTCTTAAGCTGTCCTTTGTCTTCTTTTCTGTAGGCAAATTTTATTATTGATGTTTGCTAGTATTTTAACCATCAGACTGAATGGACTGTGTTGTCTTAATTTTTAAGCAATTTGCCAGTGAGGCAATGAATTATTGCAGTTTCCTAATTTAAAGACAGATTTGGAAATAGCCTTTTCCCTCCACTTTGCTCTGCTTTGGTTTTTTTCATTTTTTTAAGAAGCTGCTCTAAGATTTGTATCCCCACTGAGGACCAAGATGTCATAGAGATAGAGAAAATGCCGCTCACTTTATGGATTACTGTTAGGTCAACAAAACTTTGGCAGCATTGATTAACTTGACAGTGAGTACAGCAGTACATTTATCACTTATGGCTGTGCTGTAGAAAATCTAATAAGAGGCAAACAATTCCCTTTAGAGCAGTAACAGGTTCACTGTGGCTAACGGTGCATGCACTGGAAATTTCTGACTTTAAATTATACCCTAGCTGCTAGTTGTGTCATTGACTCAAAGCTACTGTGCTTTCACTGCTGTGTTCTATATTATTAATTTGATCAAAATTGGTTTAGCTTCTATAAATGTGGTCAAGCCATGTATTGGAGTTCATATAAACTCATAAGTATTTTTGAAGAAGGCACGCAAAGGAGCTTGATCTGAACTTCATTATGTAGAAGGGCCAGCTGCCTGTTGTAGCTACAAATGTCTGGGATCTTTCAAGGTCATAAAACAAAAATATTGAACTGTTGCTTACAGATCTGCCTCTGATTCACAGATTTAAATAAATCCAAGCCTATCTTACATTTTATAATTTCCTTTGGCTGGTCAGAATGGCTTTTTTCCTTTGTGCAGATATGTGCTTTGTTAATTACTGGTAACTACCTTAAAATTTCCATCCAGGTTGATACAGATATTTTCTCCAAGTTGTCTGGTTTTGTAAGAATTATGAGAACTAAAAAACAAACTACATTCTCGCCCTATCCTGTTTTTAAGTGCTGCTGCTTTACTACAAGGTAATGTTTGGTTCTAATCTGGTAATCAATTTTTTATTTAACATTGCTTAGTTCCACTTTAATAAATCTTTCTGGAAGTTCATTGCCAGTACATTGGGAAGCATCTTTGCATTCCTTAATATAGATAAAAATATGTTTTAGGGTTTTTTTTTTAAGCACTGTATTTGACAATTCTTGTAACTGTAAATACCCTACATAAGGTATTAATTTACCGAAATGTACCAAGCCTTTCCTTAGTTCAAATAACCAAACATGGTTAAATGCCATATACCTCAAAAATTGTGTTTCTAGATACAAACAAGGAAGAACAATGAAGAAACATACAGTGTGCAATGAAATCCATGGCTTTGTCTTAGTGATACAATCTTCGAAAATGCTGTTCAAATGACAAAGTGCTTAAATTTTTTAGAATATTAGGATATATGGCTCACTAGAGGAGACAGCCTTTGTGAGTAGCAACTGTTATTTCAAGTAGTTTGCTGTTATTTTAGGAAACTGTTTAAATTGGATGTTTAGTTTTGCAGTATCTGTAAAAATGATATAGTTTTCTTTGTTGGTAGAGAAGTCTTATACTCAAATCAATTGTCAGGAGGCTTAATGTAATAAGGCAGTTTGTGGTCTGACAAAAAGAAACACTGCAAAAGAAATTCCCATAACAGTTTGTTTTTAACAGAAAAACTGAGTTCACTTGAAACATAAATACATTAAAATCCAAGATGCAATAAGGTAGAGCTTTGGAAGGAAACAGAGTGGATTGCTGCCCGAAGTATGTCTTGTAGTGGCTACAGTTTAACCCAATATGTTTATGTTGATGATATAGCTCTGTCAACAGCACAGAAGATTCTATTCAACGAATGATCAGGCAAGTTGATCCTTTTCATAGTAAAGGAAAAATATTAAAATTAAAATGGTGGTTCCTGTTTCATTCTCCTTTTATGTGCAAGAGAAAAGTTGTGATTCTCACTTTCTTCCTGCCTTTTACAGGCAGCAAGACACATTTCCACACTTTTCCTGGGTTCCTACAATAAAGGAGTTACCCTACGGCCTGCCTTACTGAACGGAGACCTGATATTGATTAACTATCACACTGGCATCAGAACTACTCTTAGGATTCAATTTTTTTGTTGTTTTGCATATTTTATTGATCAAAAGTGGTAAATGAGCATCAAGCGTGCAAGAAGACGATGAATTGTTTACTTGCATAAAATAACCTTTCAATAAGGGAAGATGCATTGCTCACACTTTTGATGCTGTTCTGCTGCCCGAAGCAGATGGCATTCAGCTGCTATTGATTTGCTCCTATAGTTACAGAGCAGCATGTAACAAGGTATGCTCGTTTCTCTGAAAGAGAGTTTAAGTTTTTGCCAGGGTGGCAAGAGTGAAAAAGGAAGGACAGGGTTGTTTGGGGATTGTAGTGGGATTCTCGTTTTTTTGAAAGAAAAACAGGATAAAACTTGCAAGTTCTGTTAGCATCCCTATGCTAATAAAAAGCGGATCTGTGTGGTTGCAGAGAAAGGGAGTTACTATGTCTAGTTCTAGCACTTCTAACATTAATTCCCACTGCTGATGGTGAGTGAGCAAGTGCATAAGATTGTGAAGAGCAACCAGAATACAGCATTGCAGACTCTACACCACAATTCTTTCTTCACTGCTGATTTTAATTTTATTTATACTTGTTTTTTTCCTTCTTGATAAAGACTGTTGACTCCTTAGCATGACAAAATCATACTTCAGTATGCTGAGCTTGAATCTGCAACTTCATTTCACTGATGAGTAAAGAATTTAATATTTTACTTCTGGATCTCTGCTGTAATGGCAGGGAGAAAATGGGTAGTTTTCTCTGAAAGTTTATTTGGAACAGTATTTAATGCAGACTTTTTGGCACAAATTAGATCTTTACTTGTTTCATAGGATTTAATTGAACATATGATAGAAGGATGTTTCTGTACATAGAACATAGGAATGGTTATTCTAAGACAAAATGCTTTAGATAATTTAAAAGTGAAATTTCTTAGTCATATGTTGGCTGGTACTGAGAAGTAGAATGCAGTCCTTGAGCAATCTGTTTTAACACAGAAATAACCTGTTTGTCAGGATCCACAAGTGTGGTAGTATAAGAGTTAACAAACATGATATTTTCATGACAAAGCTGGGATAGTTAAATGTTTTGAAAGTACATACTGAAGGATTTCTTGTCCACCTCTCTTTTGGCAGTTACTCAATACCTTGAGCATCCTGCTCTGATGTTGTTTGAGAAAATAATTTACTCCATTATGACTGTCTTGCTAACATTTATATTGTCTGTCTTTTTTCTACAAATAATACATAAGTCATGACCTCTGAAAAATATTTTCACAGCATAGTTAGTGGTGGGTTATGTTTAAGTAATTTGATTTGAACATGCATATTAGTGTCTGTTAAAAAAGGTTCTACTTCATCTGTTCAAACTGGTTCTCTGTCACTGAGTCCAACTTCGTTGTGTAATTTATAAAACTCTATCCAAGCATCACTATGTAAGAAGGCAAGAAGAAATTGTCTGAGCCTTTGCCTTTAACCTGTTGGTTTCAATCCAGAGTAGAAATTTCTTGCAAATATTTTTCAAAGAGGACAAACCCTGGTGAGCTTTTCAGAAAACAGATGCTCTTAAATCGATGGCTAATGCTGACAGTACAGCATTTGCTACATTCTTCCAAGTTGATTTGGTCTTGCTCTCCTCTGGGACTACAGAAATGTTTTAAACATAAGGGCTATTACAAAGAGAAATTAATTTAATGGGATGTAGAAAAAAAGTATGTCTTTTAAAACAGGCTATTCTCTGTTGCAGTGTTTTGAGAAAGCCAGTTGCTTTCACTAATTAAAATAATTCCATTGATGTTGTATTCCTGTATTATCTACTTACACTCTGGTTTTTCTCAGCCCCTCCCCCCATTCTGAGTTTTTCAGTGACTACAGGATGAGGATGTCAACTTGCCAGCCTCACCATAGCAAAAACTCAGCCACTACGCTTTGTTCAGGAGATTTTACTCTAGTGGCTCCCTTGATCACAGTCAGGTCCACCTCTCAATCATGAGCTTATCTGTAGTTGCATCTCTCACTGTATGTCCACCAAGCTACAAATAGCTCACCCTTACTTTTCCTGTCTAGGTCCACCAGAGCCTCTTCACTTCTGGCAGCTTTCTCTACCTGTTCATTGTTTTGATGTTCCACAGTGGCTCAGCTCGTGGGCATGTAAGCATCTACAAAACACACCTTTAGAGTCCTGTTTTCTACTGACAGTATCCCGCCACAGTGCAGCAGTCCACTTGTGCTGCCAGTAGACCTTCTTCCACATCTAGCTAAACCAAATACACTTTGCAAGCGTTGTGGCTGCTAAGTTTTCCTTAAAGCCTTTGGTGGGGATCTTTGTCAAGCCTTTTGGAAATTAAAGTAGGCTCTATTGACAGGGCCATTTTTATCCATCCTTGCTGATCCTTTCAGGGTTTGTTATAGTAAGTTGTGGAACAAGATAGCTATTAAAAACAGTTATGTGTTTCTTTACCACTCAGATGTATTTATCCATGTGCCCACTACTTTTACTCCTTAGTGTAGTTGTTACTTGCTTCCCTAGTAGAGGTATATAAATCCTCTGTTCTCTTATGGTGCTTTTTTTTATTATTAATTTGGCATTTCTCCTCCTCTTGCTCCAAAGCACCCATAATCAGTTTGATATACTCTGCTATTAATTCAGAAAATTCAGCAGTGAGTTCTCTAGGCCATATATGATGATGCTGACTTGTTACTTTTACCAAGTAAGTACTCTTCTGAGTGTTTTATGGCTGCAATTAGAGATATACTTTTATTAGGATTTTTAAAAACTGAACAAAAAGTATATGCTAAAGTTTCAGAGTTTTAAGTTAGGTAGAGATTAATGTTGATGACTTAAAGACAGCTGCTTGTGGTTTGGATGGTGTATTCTTTGCTGGCTAAAAACTGTCTGGATGGCTGGGCAAATGGCATTATGGCATATGGCATTATTATCCAGCATGAGTGGTGTCCTTAGAGCTCCGTACTGGAGCCTGTTATCTTTACATCTTTATAAAAGGCATCACATGCTACCTCAGTAAGTTTGTGGACAACACCAAGCTCGGCAGGAATATTCATCTCCTTGAGGATAGGGAGACTCTTCAGAGGGATCTGGACAGCCTGGATCAATGGTCAATTAAGTTCAACAAGGCCAAGTTCCAGATCCTGCAGGTGGGTTACAGCAACCTGATGCTATGCTACAAGCTTGGGCAAGAATCATAGAATCATCAACGTTGGAAAAGTCCTTCAAGGCCGTCAAGTCCAACTTTCTGCTCTACAACCTTTAACCACTAAACCATCTCCTAAAAAGCCACATCTGCTCGTTTTTTGAACAGCTTCAGGGATGCTGCATACACTATGTGTTCCAAGACCACATCACTTCTTCTGTGAAGAAGTTTTTCCTGATATCCAATCTGAACCTCCCTTGCTGCAACTTGAACATATTTCTTCTTAGTTCATGGGGTGATGACCCTACAACCTCTTGTGAAGTGACCCCACACCTCCTGGAGTTGTAACCCCACAGCCCATGGGGAGGTGACCCCAGAGCCTCTGATCCCACTGCTCCCAGGGTAGGTGTGTGCCCTGAAGACAGAGGATACAGAGAAAGCAGAGAACACCTTATTTGCCTCCGTCTATACATCTGTGAGCTGTCCTGATGCCAAACCCCAGACTGCTGAGGCTCCAGAGGAAGTCAAGGCAAAATGGGAGTCTGCCTTCGTTGACAAGGACTGGGTCAGGGACAAGTTGAGCAAACTGGATGTACATAAATCCATGGGCTCTGATGAGATGCAACTGCATGTGCTAAGAGAGACAGCGGAAATCATTGCTAAGCCACCCTCCATCACCTTTTCTAAGTCATGGGGATCAGGAGAGGTGCCTAGGGTCTGGAGGTTAGCAGATGTCACTCCAATCTTCAACCTCACTGCAACCTCATTTCAGGCAGTTGCAGAGAGCAATGAGGTCTCCCTTCAGCCTCCTCCAGGCTGAACAGCCCCAGCTCACTCAGCCTAGTTCCAGACCCTTGATCAGTTTAGTTGCCCTTCTCTGCATCCTCTGCAGCACCTCCTATACTGCAGTGCCCAAAATTGCATGCAGTGCTTGAGATGGGGGGGCTTACAGGGGCTGAGTATAGGGGCAGAATCACCTCCTTATTCCTGATGGTGACTTTATTTGTGATGCAGGCCAGAAAGCTATTTGCCTTCTTGGCAACATGGACAGGTTGCTGGCTGTTGTTTACCCTGCTGTCAGTCAACACCCCCAGGTCCTTCTCTGCTGTGCAGCTCTCCAGACACTCCTTCCCAAGCCTGTAGCTCTGGGAGTTGTTTTGGCCAAAGTGCAGGATACAGCATTTGGCCTCATTGAAGTTAATACAGTTGGCCTCCGCCTATCAATCCAGCCTGTCCAGATTTCTCTGCAGAGCCTCCCTACTCTGAAGAACACCAACACTTCCATCCAACTGAGGGTGCACTCTATTCCCTCATCCAAACCATCGATAAGATGTTAAACAGGAGTGGCCCCAGCTCTGAGCCCTGGGGAACACCACTCTGACCAGCCACCAGCTGGATTCAACTCCATTCAACACAAATCTTTGGACCCTGTCATCCAACAAGTTCTTATCCCAGCAAAAGGTATGTGTATCCAAGCCATGAGCAGACAGTTTCTCTAGCAGAATGTTGTATGAAACTTTGGCAAAGGCCTTGCTAAAGTCAAGGTAGACAACAGCCCTTCTCTCATCCAGTAAGTGGGTCATCCTGTCACAGAAGGAGTTCAGGTTAGTCAAATAGGACCTGCTCTTCATGAACCCATGCTGACTGAGCCTGATCACCAGCTTGTTCTGCATGTATTGCATAATGGTACTCAGAATGATTGGAAAGCTGCCTGTTGGAAAATGACCCAGAGATTTTAGTATGTGGGCAGCCAAGAAGACCAACTGAAACCTGGCTTGTATCAATAATAGTGTGACTGTCAGGACTAGGGAAGTGATTGTCCTCTATACAATTACGTGGGTCAGTGAGGAGGAAGGATAAGGAAAGACATGCATAAGCAGCCATTTCCCTTCAGTTGATGGTGAGAGGACAGGCTGAGCTTTTGGAGTCCTCAGGGATCATCAATGGAGATTGTGAAAGAGTATGTATAAGCAGGGCATGAATTCTGAAAGCTGTGAATCTGATGGAAGTGCACAGGAGTGGACACTGGGAGAACTGCAGTCCACAGGAGACCCTCACACTAGTCTGCAGTTTCTGGAGGCCTGTCTGCTGTTATAAGGGTGGCATTGTGCCACTGGGAAGGACTGTGAGGAGATTTCCCTTTGGCAGAGATAGCAGAGTTGGACATGAAAGAAGGGAGGGGTAGGGGGAAGGTGCATTTAAGAATCATCTGTATCTCTTGCTGTCCTATGGTGAATTGATCATAGCTTTTGGTGTTTAACTGATTTTGTTTTCCTGAAGTACTGTGACTATAAACTTGGTGAGTTAGCCCTCCCTTATCTTCACCTCCACCCTCAAGGTCTTTGTTTTGTGAGCAGCAGCATACTTCTAGATTTAAGCCAAATATTTAAAGGAACACTCTTAGAACAGAAGAAATACTTGCACACTTGGAAAATAAATCTGGAACTGACATTTTCAGTACTGGCTTTAATCACCTTAACTAGATTATATATTTACAGCAGTCTTTAATTACCTGATCAGATACCGATGCTGGTTATTGCTTCTTTTTTCCCCATCCAATCTCCTCCTCAGTGCATAAAGAGTATCACAGAAGGAGAACATCTGTGCAAGAAACCAAGAAAACAACCAGTTTCCAAACCTTCAAAGTGGTGTAGGTTTGCAGCCTGAATATTGCATTGTTTTTTGTTCATTATAGCATACTTTTATTTAGTTCCTTTAAGCTTTCAGTGAATAGTACTGCAAGTTTAAATGCCCTCTATTTTTCCTCTTGTATTGTGGATTGCAAATATGATTGCTTTTTCCCAGCCTTCTTCCCCAATACTCTTAAGAAGACTTTTCCAATCCTAATTGCCTAATTTCTTTACCATCCTAGAATGTGTATTTTCAGATTATACTGATTGATATGTATCTGTTACTAAGGCATTCCTGCACCTGTTTCTTATCAGCAGCATTATTGTCTTAATTAGCAGTTAGTGGTCCATTGTCTTAGTGGTCCGTTTTGTTTAAAAAAGCACTTCAGTTAAGCCATTTAAAATGCTTGGTTTGGTCTTTCTTTGCTGTTGGATCTGCTTACACCTTGTACAGTTTTTTTCCTGTTACTTATTTTTAAAAGCCTTTGTTGTTCCTACTAGCTTTTTTAATACCATTAACTTCTCCTGCCCTTCTTCTTACTTTTCTTTTGCTCTGTTGATTTCTTCATTTCTCATCCAGCTTTCTCTTAACCTCTAATCCTTTGAGCAGTGTCTCAGGAAATTATATTGACTGCTTCCCTTCATTTTTATTTTTCAAAGGAACTCTAAGTCTGTCGCTGTTTATTTCTGATCTTTCAAGGACTAGTCTTCTATTTTGTTGCAGAGAAATTCAGTGTTCACTCACACTACATTATGTTCCCAGTTTTCCGAAAAAGAAGTCAATACTGTATTTTTCACGTCAAATGGATTTTATTTGTACACTTAGCTTGAAGTCAATCTGCTGTGCACTTAGTAGTTAAATATTGTTTGGAAGTGTATATGTGTAATGAACTAGCTTTCTAACTAACACACTACATCAAATCTTATTTGGTGGTATTTTTAATCAAAACTAGTAAAGTGCTTTAAAGTTGGGTTAGGTAAGACACTATAAATATAAATAGTTTATAGACCCTGGCATTAATTTCTACTTATATGTTTTCAGTGGTGATCCTGTTGGTCTTCTCTGTCATCTAACGCATTTATTCTCTGTGTAGCTTAAGAATGCTGTAATGCATTTGTCACTCAGGAGATACTTCTTGTTTTAAGCTCACTGGAAGTAAGCCAAATTGATCTAAAAGTTGGTACAGGAACTTCTCTACTGTTTTCCAGTCTTGAGATTCACAAATGCAATTTCCCTCTGTGCCATTTTTATTATTTCTTTTGTTACTTTATATTATCTTTCAAATGGTAGCAAGTATTCTGGCATACAAGATCTACAGTCAGTATCAGGCTTCCTTTCAAAGGTCACTTAGTGTTGACTACCTTTTGATGTGCAGCTGACAGTGTTATCTAGCTAATACTTCATACGGAGCATCTATTTTGCGTAATTGTATGTGTGTTTGCATGCTTCTTGTATATTTGTACAGAGCTTTAAGCATGTTTGGTAACCTCCTCCTGTTCTTACAAAACTGCCTGTGAGTATATCTGGTAGTAATGAAAGCTGCTGAGTCCTTACTACAACAGTTTCAGTGACAGCTTATTTGAAAGTGATTCTTGTTGATAACCTACAACAACATCCTCACTAAAGAAGGGAGTGAGTCTCTTCATAGTTCTCACAGTGGGTAATATAAAACATTACTTTATCTGCTGTTAAATTAACAAAATAAGGAAAGCTTGCTCATAGAAATCTGTCATTCATCCACTTAGTTTTTAGTTAATGTGTTCTTTTGGAAACCTTTTTATAATTTCATGGGAATGTATGAAGTAGTTCAGGAAAAGCAGGTTAATAGAAGAATATAGACTTGAAAGTGTTCTAAAAGATGCAGGGTTTGGTCCCAGTGGAGACTGACACTCCAGCCTACTCACAGTAGCTGGAAGGTATTGATTTTTTTTCTCCCCCATTTTGGCTGCACCACTGAATTAGGAATTGTAAGGCATCTTTCCCTCTGAAGAAAGGAAAAACTGTCACGAACTTTTTCACCTTAACAGTACAGCATTTCAAACTAAACTCTATTGAAAAGTCAGTAAGGACTCTTAAAAACCTTGTAACTCAGCTTCCCACTGAAAAAAAAATTCTAATGTTTTGTCATTTAAAAGAAATTACAATAATAGTAACAACAGTAATAAATCTGTGAAGATGATGCGTTCCTCTGGCATGATGTCCTAAGGTTAGCAAAGTGTTCTTGTTCAGGTTTTCAGCAAGATGTTCAGTTACTGTTATAATTGGCTGATGAGTAGGTTTGAACCTAACTAGAATGCCACTGTTCGATTTCACAGGGTCCTCTGTGAAGGTATGTCACCATTTACCCTGGCTTTAGTGACAATTTTCTTAAAAGGAAACTCGTGGGAAATCGTTATGCTGTTTATATGTCTTCCTTGTTGGAGAGCATTATCCTGTGGTATTTTAGCGCTGTTTTCCACTGCATGATGGCATCTAGCTAAGGTTAAGGCAGAACAAGTCCCTTTGCAATTTTGTGACTATATAGTACTTGCTAAAGGAGGAAAGATAACCAACAATTAAGTATTTCAGACGTCGCAGGAAGAACATATGCAACTAATCAATGGCATCCTTAGGGAACATGATTTCACGAAACTGATAAGGTTGAAAATTGGGATTTTGTGATTTTTTTTACATAATAATAATTGCTCCCTTTTGATGAAGAAGACGTTTCTGGTGATGTAAACATCCCTCATGCTTTTTATAATTTTTTTTCCTGGAGCACAGAGCAGTTCATTGAAGTGTGACAGTAACAGATGAAGACCCTTTACGATTTTCTAAGAAAATGTGGTGTATATACTCTTAGTTTGGCTAAAATCAATGAGTGTGAAAAATGTATTTCTGGAGTCACTTTTCAAATCACTTGCCAGAGGTTGTGTTAGGTGGTTTAGTTTGGGGATTTTTTTTTTTATTTTAGGAAGGAAATACACAGGCTGGGTTTTTTTCTTAAAATCGTCAACTGTTTAGGTCCATATCTGAAACTCATGGCTATGATCTTAGTCATGTTAGAAATTCACATTACTGAAACATTGTGAGGCTTTACTTCTTTTATAAATATATATCTTTTAAATCTCTGAATGAAGAAGAAGCAAGGTCATAGTTAAGTTTACAAGACAGTGTTATCTCTTCACCTGAACAAAGGCTACAGTTGAGCATGTTACTGCACAAATTACAGATAACAGTTTAGAGACTTTACCTAATGACTCCATTTCTGCTTAGCTATGATTTTAAAGATCATCAAGTTTGCAAGATATGTGCTTCTTAAAAGTTTTCAGTCAGAATTTCAAACCCTATTTTGTTATGGGTTGTTGCAGGTGAATCAAGTCAATTATGGTAAACATGTATTTCTGATTTAAGTTTTTCTTTTAAAAACTTAAGTAGGAAGTTGAGTGTATTTTATTTTCCTCTGGATATCCATTTTGGGCCACAATGGGAGGCAGGAAATATAACTAGACAGACACATCTAATCCAGTCTAGCTGGTCTTTTTGTTGACCACAGGTTGGTTTTCTCTTTTCCTTTGATTTATACCGTGTATATTAAATGGCTGGATTACATGCTGACTATTTTTTGTATCAAAGCTAATGAAAATCAGGGAGATAATTTGTTCTCTTATTATTACGGTAAACTTGTACCTTCATCTATTTTTTAATTCCTTCAAATTCATATCACATTATAATAAATTAGTTTTAAAAATCATCCTTTGTTCAATGTGGTCATTTCTCCTGTCTTGAAATTATGGAAATTACAAAATTCCCAATCAACAGAGGTGGCATCCAGGGTGCAGTACAGTGAAAACCTGCCTTTGGTTCTTTGCAAATTCTACATTTTCAAGTTCATTGATGACTAAAGCAGAGTGATTTGCTGTTAACAAACTGTGTGGATTAATACACGCAGTATTAATGCTATTTGCATTACAGATGCTTACATCTTTTTGTGAAATATTTCTGATCAGGGCAAGGATAGCCGGGCTTGAGTTCACATGATGGATGTGGTGAAAAAAACCTAAAAGAAATAGAATGAGATATTAATCTGGAGTGAGCAGAAGTGGAAACAAGTAGGTTTGTAAGAGCTTTCCTTTAGTACAGTAATGTGTACTTCTCTTCCCTGACAATCTCTGTTGTGTCCAGCAGCCTCTGCAGGCAGCTCAACTTTTGGAAGAAGCTGTCAGGTGTATGCATAAGGTTGTATATAAGCCCTGAATGCCCTTAAAAGTCTTTAAACAACTTTTTGCAATTCTTCATTGCATATAATGAGTAAGACACTTGTGTTTGAGCAAAGTTATGTTATGCAATTGTTATGCAATTCACACGCTCTCTGAATATGCATCCAAAAGTACCCCTCCTTCTGTGTATAACCTGAATGCAGAACAGGATAAATTTTGTTATCTGCTGATTTTGCAGAATGCAAATTAAGGGACATTTTTTAATGCAGCCTCTTCATATAGAGGTGAATTGAAAGGCTTAACACTTAACCAGCATTTCAGACCTCCTTGCATAAGTTAAAAATCAAGAACTGAAAGGTTCAAAAGCTGTTTTTTTCCTTATTTCAGATTTGTTAGTGATGACTTCAGGTATTCATGAAATGTGGACTCTGAATTCAGATTTGCAAATGTTACACACACACAAAAAGTCATAAGAGCTGCAAGTGTTTTCAAATGGGTTTATATCTTTGAGCCTATTCACATTTTATGCAATTTTTATTCTAACTGGGTTTTCATTACACAAATAGCCAAACCATTTACTGTAAAACCTGATATAAAACTACACAACCTCTAGATGTCTCTTCTAACCTAATTGGGTTTTTATGATCCTATTATCTTCTACATAGCATTCTGTCTACCTATGGATACTGTAATGTAAAAAAATACATACAAAGAATTTACCTCCTTCCCTTCCTTCCTTACCACCTTACCTTCCCATCACGAGTTTTGTTTCTTTTCTAGGTTTGTTTCTTCTTACATATGGTGTGGAAATATATCATATGAACAGGGATAGCTTTACATGTACAAGTTATCTTATATATAAGTCTAGTGTAGTTTCTTCTATAGAATCGTCATGTCTGGGAAGGACCTCCAGGATCATGAAGCCCACGCCTCATCCCAACATCTCCCTAACCCCTAGCCCATGGCCTCAAGTGCTCTACCTAATCCTTTTGTAAACACCTCAAGGGACAGTGACTCCAACGCCTCCCTGGCCAGCTGTTCCAGTGCCTAACCACTGTCTCAGTAAAGAATTTCTTCTTAAGATCCAATCTAAGCCTCCCCCGATGCAATTTCAGGCAATTTCCCCTCATCATTTGTAATTTGTGAGAAGCCCTGCTACAACCTGCTTTCAGGCAGTTGCAGAAAGCAATAAGGTCTCCTCTGAGCCTCCTCTTCTGTAAACCCCAGTTCCAAAATCTGTTCCTCATAGGGCCTGTTTTCTAGACCTCTCACTAGCCTCACTGCCCTTCTCTGGACCCACTCCAACACCTCAATGTCCTTCTTATACTGCAGTGCCCAAAACTGGACACAGTACTTGAGGTGTGGTCTCACAAGTGCCAAGTACAGGGGCACGTTCACCTCCCTACTCCTGCTGATTACACTACCCCGATAGAGGCCAGGATGCTTTTGGCCTTCTTGGCCACCTGGGCACACTGCTGGCTCATGTTCAGCCAGGTGTCAGCAAACACCCCTAGATCTTTTCCACCTGGCAGCTTCCAGCCACTCTTCTCCAAGCCTGTAGGGATGCCAGGGATTGTTGTGACTGATTGCGTGACAGAACACTTGGCTTTGTTAAACCTCATACCGTTGGCCTCAGCCCATCACTCTAGGGAGTCCAAATCCCTCTGCAGTACCTCCATAACCTCAAGCAAATCCCTATACCNGATTACACTACCCCGATAGAGGCCAGGATGCTTTTGGCCTTCTTGGCCACCTGGGCACACTGCTGGCTCATGTTCAGCCAGGTGTCAGCAAACACCCCTAGATCTTTTCCACCTGGCAGCTTCCAGCCACTCTTCTCCAAGCCTGTAGGGATGCCAGGGATTGTTGTGACTGATTGCGTGACAGAACACTTGGCTTTGTTAAACCTCATACCGTTGGCCTCAGCCCATCACTCTAGGGTGTCCAAATCCCTCTGCAGTACCTCCATAACCTCAAGCAAATCCCTATACCCTTCTTGAGTAGCCTGCCCCTTCCTCCAAAGGCAGTAGATGATTCTCCTCTTTCTCCTTTAGAAGCACAGCAGAAGCTCTCTGCTCATCCAGGCAGGTCATTTTGCCCACTAGTTTGTCTTAAGATACATGGGGACATCCTGCTCCTGTGCCTTGAAGAGCTCCTTCTTAAAAGAATGTCCAGCTTTCCTGGATCCACTTCTCCTCCAACACTGTACTCAAGGGACTTCCTCCATCAGTGTTCTAAACAGGTTGAAGTCTGCCCTTTGGAAGTCCATGGTAATACTTCTGCTACCCCCCCTCCTCTTTATTTGTCCAAGTATAGAGAACTTTATCATTTCATGGTCACTAAGCCCAAGGTGACCTCTGACCACCACATCACCCACCAGTCCTTCCTTGTTTGTGAACAAGGCCAGAAGAGTCAGGAAGTTGTCTTCCACACAGTCCAGGAAGCTCCTGGTCTGTTTCCTCTCCACTGTATTACATTACCAGATGTCTAGCAAGTTGAGGTTCCCTGCAAGAACAAGGGCTTGTGATTTTGAGGCTTCTGCTAGTTGTCTATACAACAACTCATTAACCTCTTCACTCTAGTTAGGTAGTGTGTAACAGACTCCCAACAGGATATCTGTCTCATTGGCCTTCCTCAACTTTATCCATATACATTCCATTGGACTGTCACACTTGTTAACTTCCATGCAGTCAAAACACTCTAATGTAGAGAGCCACCTCACCACTCTTTGTATCTTGTCTATTCCATACCTTGCATACATTGCAGCACTCCACTCATGAGAGTGATCCCATCACATTTCTGTAATGGCAACTACATCATAGCATCATAGCTGTCGTGGTGCACAGTGGCTTCCAGCTCCTCTGATTTGTTGCCCATGCTGCGTGCATTAGTGTAGATGTACTTGAGCCCGACTAACGACTTAATTCCCAGCAATGGCCTGTCACCATACTCTCAAGTCCAGCGGACGCAGTTTTATCCCCTTCTCTCTTTGAAATGTTGACTCTGGGTCTGGCTTTTATGAAGGGAAGCTCTTCACAAAGAGCCTGTGGCTTTCATTTACATGTGCATTACATGCATTATGAGAAGCTATGGCAGTATGAACAATAAATAAATAGGTCCTTAATCTTTCAGATGAACATTGGTTGAATTTATGAACTGGTTTGTTTGCCTTGTGAAAACAGAAGATTAATTATTATTTTTGATCTGCTCCTAGGAAGCTGCCAGAGACCTACTATTTCATTTATAAGTCATTCTTTACTTATGAACAAGTACCTAAGCATCTAATTTATTTTCCACGTATTTTTAAGTGTACTTGTAATTAATTTACTGAAAATGATAAATCTTCTCACCAATGGGAAAACAAAGGAAAGTTAAGTCCAGCCACTATGTCATTGATGTGGAAGAATGTGGCTGGTCTATCCAGCAGTAATTTGCTAATAGCTTTGTCACTGGGAGTTACAGTCCAGATATAAAGAGTATTTTGTAAGCTGATCTGTCAAGCCAAGCAGAGTTTCCCTTGTTGGCATTTACAAAGCCATGCATTAATAAATAAAATGCACACAATGAAGACTTGTTTTCCACTGTGCCAGACAGGACTATTCTGTGAAGTGAGCATGAAAGCACTGATCTGTACCTGCTTTAAGTTTTCAATAAACAGAGTTTTATCCACACATGAGTGTGGCAATCAATTAGATTCAGAATCAGACATTTCTGCTTGAGAGGCAACTAGCTTGGCACCACTGATGTCAGGTGTAAAAGAATGTAGTAGCATAAGCTAAATGTATTTATATGTGATTCATTAAGACCTGTGGTTTTCCAATTGAAATGAAGGACTACAAAATAAAAAAAGTCCAGTGTAAAAAAACTGCAAGTGTGAAAAATTTTGAAAGCTTGAATAATAGTGATATCTAAAATAATAAAATAATTTTGGTGTTTTATGTCTTTTTATTTATTTTCTTTTCAGACAATCATATTAGAAAACGAAGAGCTGCCTAAAATATTCCTTGATTTCCTGAATGTTCGCCACGTACCTACCTTGCCAAAAGCAGAAAGCTGTGGGTAAGGTCCCATTTACTTACTGAAAAACATATGGAGGCCAAAAAGCTCATATCCACACAATGCTGATGCAATTCCATTGACTTAAAATGGTCTTACCACCAACTCTTAACACTATAAAATAAATGGGTATTGGGTTCAAGTTAAGTATGTTTATGTGCCCCTGAAAGGTGGTAAAATAAATCCATCCTGTTCAAAGAAAGAAGTGAGGTTTAATATTCTTGGAAAGCAAAGGAGAGCTTAGATGAGAAAAATATGATTTTCTCATAGATCTTGAAGTATTTACTGAAATGTATTGTAGTCATAAATACTAAAGTTATTTAGAAAGCCTTTGTGTGTGTTTTATCATCTGCACAAAACTGAAGTTCATCCTATGATCATTTTATGATCTCACTCCATGTGTTTAAAAATGGGGTCTTTCACTTTTTTGATGACATCTGCCCATTGCTCTTCTCCTGGGAAGAGTGATCTTGACCAGAGTGAGAGAAGAGAGTCTTAGTATGAGTGTAATGACTATAGGAATACTCAAAACTGGAAGTTATTTTACCGTGTGCAGCTGTAAGCTTTGTAGGGAAGAGTAATTTCTGTTGCTATGCAAGCTGATATAGGTAATATTCCAGCAGCATGACCAGAATTTGCTATCCAGAAAGCTACATGGCCCTTTTCCACTTTGGGTAAGGATGTGTGGGACTGGCAGTGGAGAAGAGGTGAGTTGAAAAAAGCAGATAATTGTGAAGCTTTCTTGCGCTCAATGTGCTATGACCCAGGGCAGTCTCCAGAGTGATTCAGAAGTCAACAGACTTTTTATTTTCACTTTTAGTTAGTGATACAAGCAAATACCCTCAGTGAGGTTGTACCAGGTCACTCCTTAATAGGTAGCTGTTATAAAAGTATATGGTCTTTCACACTAA
The DNA here is from genome assembly GCA_013397515.1 of Upupa epops. Taxonomy (NCBI): domain Eukaryota; kingdom Metazoa; phylum Chordata; class Aves; order Bucerotiformes; family Upupidae; genus Upupa; species Upupa epops. The sequence continues at coordinate 39,493 of VZRI01013783.1, read as the reverse complement.
TTTCATCATAGAGCATCATGCAACTACTTACTCCCTTTGATGGTAGTGGTTTGGTTTTTTTATTGGAGGGTTGATTTTGTTGTAACCAAATTTTCCACTCCCTTCACTTGCAGCTCTTTTGATGAAACAGAATCTGAAGAATCAAGGTGAGCTTATTTACTACTCTTTTAAGGGCATCAGATTAATACACTACTTGAAATTATTATCATTTACTGTATTTATTCCTTGCAGCTAAGAAAATAGCAGTGGTTTACCATACAACTAAATAAGTTTATTGTATATTATGGCTAGTTTCATCAGCTGTGCCAGATCATCCATTTGTAGTATGAACTGAGAATTCTTACTCATGCATTGAACAATACATTATAAAGCCATAGCTAGTTTTGATGCACTTCTGGGAATATTTTTTAGCTATTGAAACGTATTTTTCATAGAAAGTTCAGCAAAAGAAATTAAAAGTTTGGGTTCTCTCCTGGGCATCTGATAGAAGTTTGTATACATCTGGTTGCTCTACATGGCATATGCCTGCACAGAGCAGAGCAGGGAGAGCTGATGCTGGCTTGGGGAATTACATCTGTACTGTGACCAGTATTTTGTAACAGCTCTGTAAAGCACTTGAAGGCTTTGTGGGGGGTGGAAGAACATGGTGAAATTTTGAGTCTGTTTGGTGGCCTTAAGAGCCTGTGGGAGCCTGGCTGTACATGATCTTGTAGCCAAGTACCAGGGTGAAGAAGAGGATCAGGAGGTTGCAAAGCCAATTGCAAGGTGCGGCTGAAGAGGTAAGCTTTCTCCCAGGAAATAGAGCCTGCCATTTTTGGGCAGCAGTGATGTGCAGAAGTACATTGGCATGGCTCCCACATGTCTCAGCCACCTTACTTTATCAAATCTTGTCTGTGGAATATTCTGTTTTCTGTACCTTGATACTGACATCCCTGTTCTTGACTCCTTGTTCTTTACAGCAAACTGTCCCACCAGCCAGTGTTGCTGTTCCTAAGGGATCCATATATCTTGCCTAACGCCAATGGTAATCAAAACTGTCATCTGTTAACAGTGCTTTACTGATCTGAACCTGCACCTCATAAACTACACTGTTATTAATACTAGCCTAGTCAAATGACACTGGTCCAAAATCTAAGAATCTGCCAATGAAACAATAATTATATAAGAAACCATTAAAACACTAAATGGGGTGAGTAATTTATAGAAGGGTGGAACTTTCTCCCCCAGTTGTTCTCTCAGACAAACCAACTGGGAATTAAAATAAAAAGATAAAGAATGTTGCTTTTCTTCCCTTGTTGTTGACCTTTTGGGCTGTTTTGCCTGAGGGATTTGAACTCAGAGGTCAAGTCCTTTGTGAGTGCATTTTCCCTAAACACCAGTTGGTTTGCTGCAAGTATGTTTGTATTTCCATTCTGATTATTACTCTTTCTTATAATTTATAATGTCTAGAGCTGTTAAGAGGGGAAATAAAAGGAATGTATACTTGAAGTGTAATAGATGTGTTTCATAGGACATATATATTAGCCTTCATCTCTCAATACATGGTTCAAAACAGAGTTTGAAATAGCTTATTATAACCCCCTTTTTTAAATAAAAAGTTCTTTGCATGATTAATTCAGAGAACTTACCCTCTATGCTAAATTAAATGTGTGCAGGAAAAAACCCCAACGCCCCAACGTGTTTAACAGTGCATTCCTCCTGATTTTGTCATTTTACTTGTTCAAATTGTTATTTCCATTGAATTATGTACTAAACATGTTTTTAAAATGTACTAAAAATGCTTCCAAGATATAATTTTCTACCAGAAGTGCAAATGAAGAAATTTTTTTATGTGGCATTTTATTTGCTTTTACAAAATACTGTGTTAAAATTAAGAATCAGTTCTTGAGCTGACTTGAAAATCAAGAAATATTTAAGTGTAAATTTATGAAGGAACATTTGTTTACCTGTAGTTTCTTAGTCAATGAAGTGTGCTCCCCTGAGATTTTTTCAAGATTAAATATCTGAAAGGAGGGTGTAAAGAAGACAAAGCCAAGCTCCTTTTTAATGGTGCTTAGCAGTAGGACAAAACATCAAGACTCACTTTGTCACTGTGAGGGTGTCATCAGTGATCAGTTGATCATGTCTGGGATTTAGATTAACTAACTGATTTAGTTAATGTGCTAGTGAGCTGAAACAAAAAAAAAAACCCAAAGAGCCAAAACCAAGGAGGGTTCCAAACCAGTTGTAAAGTCAACAGGCAAAAACAAAGACTGACTTGATTTGGGGACAAGCAACAGAAGACATTTAATTCACACAACATAAAACACCCAACAGCACACATGCAAAGATTAATCATATAATCTGACGTAACTCGGACAAGCTCCATCACCTCCTTCCCCTTCTTTGCCTTGTGGAAAGGTGCTTCTTCATAGTTCAGTCTGTGCATTGTCTGCTTAGTGCTAGTGGTTTCTTTAAGTATGAGTTTCTTGCTCTGTTTTCTTCAAGTCAGTCACCTTCTCCAGTACATCATCATCCATGTGGAGCCATTACTTAAAACTTTGTGATTCGGTGCACTAGCTGGGCACACAGACAGAAAGCAAACAGGAAGTCTGCATGTAAAACTATGTGTTCATATGCCCATGGGAAGGAATTTGATTTGTCCCCAAGCTGCCTGTCATATCAGAAGTCAGTCCTCCAAAATTATCAGACAACAAGGGTAATCAATCCTTAACACAGGTTACCCAGAATGATGATGGTGGCTCCATTTTTGGACATACCCAGAAAGGTATGGTTCTGGGCAACTGATTCAAGGAGGTCATGCCTTGGCCTGTGTGACCACCACTTGTCAGTCCTAGCTGCAAGTGTTTTATGATGTTTTTTTTCAAAACCATATGGGCTAGGCTCATGTATTTTGAGAGGTTTAAATTATCTCTTTTGCAGGCAATGTCTGTTCTATCCAGCGGAGTGCCCTAGCAGTACTAGGACCGTAGAATCTTACAGAACTTGTAGTTCTGTAATGAAACAGTGAGTGCAAGGATCCCGTGTGACCAGACTCCACATTAGAAGGCATACTACAAGGCTGTTAAGTTTGTACTTTGACCTGGCATTAGTCTGGTCACTTGGGCTAAATGCCCATTTCAGACTGGACTACAAATCACAACATCAGTGAACCAAAGTACAGTAACAGGAAATGGTCACTTCACAAGGTCACTCATGACCAGATAAACAATCATGCATTAGCACTCACAGAATTCCTTCTTTCTGAACGTCAGTACTGATGTTGCCTATACCCATATTTAGAGTGAGCCACACTGCATGTCTTAATCTTACTGTTTAACACTCCTCTTAATTACAAACCTGGATTCCTTGAGATCATTGTGTAATTATGAACATATTTTAATGCCATACCCCTTCTGAGAAGGAAAATGGATTCCATATATAGTTGTCCTGAAAAATGAAGACAGTGCTTCATGTTTCCAGCCCATATATAAGGTTTTGCTGTAAGATGTAAAGATTTTGCAGTTCTGTGACAAAATTTATGTGGTCTGAGTAAGACTAAGTTTCCTTTCCTTTAAATCTTTAGGACTTTATAATGAATTTTCTAACTACTCTTTTAAGTAGTGCTTTACTTAAGATAAAACATCTTTTCTAATGAGTGATATCTCTAAATAGTAAGTAGGCCTTAATAATTACATCAGAAATGACAGACTTTTCAGGCTTTTGCCAGGGCATTATTTTTGGCCTTCACAGACAATATGGAAAAGTCCATATAGCAGGTGAATATTGTTTGGATTTTAAGATCCTAACTTGTAAAATTAATTTGCACATTATTCTTTAACTGAATGAGTTAAAGCAGAAATCATAATTTTAGTAGTAGTTTTAAAAAAGAGGAAGAAAAACAAGTAATAATTCTAAATGGTCTACTCTTTTCTGAAGTATAGTTAGAAAGCAACTATTTTTCACACAGCTACTATTGTCTTTAGTTCTTCTTTGTTTTCAGTTTGCAGCACAGAGAAAATTCCAATCAGCTTTCTAAAATTTTCTCAGATTAATTCTTACTTTGATGGATTCCCATTCCTTTGTAAAAAGCAGCAAAGATTATTAAAACTACTATCAAATTAGTGTCCATTAGCAAATAACTACTAAATGTATATTCTCTTTGAAGAAGGAGAAACTGTGACAGTTGTTTGGATCAGAAGCAGAAGTAATCTTTGCTGGATAAGATCTTTGCTGTTAAGATCTTCCCATAATATAGGATGTTTTGTGTTAGTGGGTTTTTAATTAAATAAATAGTTGTTGCTGGAATAATACTTATTAACTGAACTGTAGTTACTTTAGTACTGACGTACATTTTTTTCCTTTCCTCACTGTACCATTACTTGTCTTTATAAAATATAGCTTTGTCATTATTTTAATGACTTGAATTACGAGACAACTTTCCAAAAATAAGATTCACAGTTAAATAACCACATTGATTTTCAGGCACACTTTTTCATTTTGTATGTAACAGTCTTGACTTCATTTTATGTGAGATAGTTTCTTTTTGAGAGTATGAAAAAAATTACATAATATTTTGAATATGTATGAAGGAAAACTCTAGAATTCTGAACAAAAGAGGATTCTCAGATATTCACACAATTATTAAAGTTATTCTGTAATAGTTATTCTATTGTAAAGTTATTATGGTGATTCTTTAAGCCATGTATCATGGCTCTGCAAGACTGTTCTTCAACCTGGTTATACATTTAACTTAATCATAGAATGGCTTATGTTGAAAGAGACCTCAGAAATCCAGTTCCAACACCTGACATAGGCAGGGACACCTCCCACTAGACCAGGTTGCCCAGAGCCCTGTCCACTTGAACACTTCCAGGGAAGGTGTATCCACATCTTGTCAGGGCAACCTGTTACGGTGCCTTGACATCCTCATAGTAAGGAATTTCTTCTTAAGATCTAATCTAAATCTACCTTCTTTTAGTTTGAAACCATTCCCCCTTGTGCTATTACTAGAGTCCTTTCTATAAAAGTCCCTCTGCAGCTTTCCTGTAGATTCCATTCAGGAACTGGAAAGGCTGCCCCTAAGGTCCTCCTGGAGGATTATCTTTTCCAGGCTGAACATACAAATTTACTCAGCCAGTCTTCAATGGAGAAGTGCTCCAGTCCTCTGATCATCCCTGTCACCTTCTCTGGACTCAATCCAACAGCTCCATTTCATTTAGATGTTGGTGACTCCAGAACTGGTCACAGTACTCCAGGTGAGCAGAAGAGCAGGGTATAGGCGGAGAATCACTTGCTGGTGATGCTTCTTTTGATCCAGCCAAGGATTGAGACCTTGGGACTGGTCTCAATCCATTCACCACCCAACAAGTATTTATGCTTGGGTTTAACCCTAACCTAAATGTAGGGCTCTGCATTTGGACTTGTTGAACCTCATGCAGCTTGCACAGGCACAGTTTTCAAGCCTGTCAAAGATGGCCTCCCCTCCAGAGCATCAACCACACTACACAGCTTGTTTTTCTTGGCATACTTGCTGAAGGTGCACTCAATTCCACTGTCCATGTCACCAGTAAAGATGTTAAGCAGCACCAGAACCAAAAGAAACCTCTGAAGAACATGATGTGTAACCGATTTCCATTTGCACATTGAATTGTTGATCACAGCGTTCTGAGTGCAACAATCCAGCTAACTCCTTATCCACAGAGCCGTCCATCTGTCAAATATATGTCTCAGGAAAGCTGTCCAGCAGAGGGGGATGGGAGGGTGTTGACTGACAGCTCTCTAAACATGACTCAGCAGTATGCCCAGGTGTCAAAGAAGGCAAATGGTTTTCTGGCTTGCATCACAAATAAAGTCACCAGCAGGATCAAGGAGGTGATCTTGCCCCTATACTCAGCCCCTATAAGCCTTCCATCTCAAGTACTGCATGCAGTTTTGGGCACTGCGGTATAGGAGGTGCTAGAGAGGTTGCAAAGAAAGGTAACTAAACTGATTAGGGTCTGAACAATAGGCTCAGGAAGCTGAGGCTGTTCAGCCTGGAGGAAGCTCTCTACAACTGCCTGAACTGAGATTGTAGTGAGGTCGGTTTGCCTCTTTTCCCTAATGTCCAGTGACAGGACAAGAGGAAATGTGTTCAAGCTGCAGCAGGGGAGGTTCAGGTGGGTATTAGGAAAAATTTCTTCACAGAAAGAGGGGTGAGGCATTGGAACACTCTACTGACAGAGGTGGTGGAGGCACTGTCCCTGAAGGGGTTCAAAAACAAGTAGAGATGGTGTTCTGAGAGATGGTTTAGTGGTTAAGGGTTGTAGGGCACATAGTTGGACTTGATACTCTGGCTTTGCACAAGTCCAGGTGAATAACATAAACTAGTTTGTCTACTCTTATCTACCAATCCTGTAGCCCTATCACAGAAGGCCACCTGGTTTGTGAGGCATGATCTACATTTACTGAAGCCATGCTGAATATCACAAATAGCCTTCTTATTTTCCATGTGCCTCAGCATAATTTCCAGGTCAGGTAGCCTATAGCATACCCTGCCATAATGTCTCCTGTTGTCCCTTTTACCCTAACCCATTAGCTCTCAGTCTTTTCCTCATCCAGTACCAGACAAAGTTCCATGCACTTCAGCTGGTCCTTGAAATAGAGGACAACATCTCCTCCTCATCTATCCTCCCTGTCTTTTCTAAGAGCTTTTCATTCCAACAATTCAAGTGTCAGGGCAGTGGGTCCTCTAGGCAAGGCATGGCAGTTTTTGCAGAAGATTGTGCAGGCAGGACCAGTCATAGCTGCTACCCAGGTGAAAACTGTTGTGAAAAGAAGAGTGGTGGCCCAGACAGATGTTCCACAAAAGCATGTGAGCGTCTAAGTCTCTGACTGCAGAGAGTGCCAGAACCTGGCACTAGTAATGGTGGAGAGCAGGGGCAACACCTGCATTCGATGTGATCAGGTGAATGGTGTTTAAGCTGAAAGAAGTTGAGTGGGAGAGAGATAGGTTGGTGGAGTCAGACTCTACCTTCCTTGAAAGTCCCAGCAGTCTCACCTTGCTCAGGACAGAGAGGGCTCCCGTAACATCTCTCCATCTGGCTGAACAGAATGGTTTGGAGAACAGGGAGCTTGTGGGAATAAGTTCTTACAGGCTTGTCACCCCAGCAGCTACTGTACTTTCCCAGGTATCCCTGCAAAATAGATATGCTGCTCTGCAGAGACAATCAAACAGCAACATGGATGAAGGCTGACCTAGCTAAGAGGTGGCGCAGAGGTGTGTACCACCTTGTATCAAAACAAGCTCAGTAAAGAAAACGAGTTATGTCCTTGTTGTGTATAACTCACCTTTGAAGGGAGTGGAAGGTCCTGTTTGCATGGTGGACCCACACCTTAGAGAGGTCTGCTGCATTTCTGGGGCCAGAATCAAAGATGTAAAAAGAAAACTTCCTAGCACAGTTAAGCCCTCAGATTACTACCTGTTATTAGACTTCCAATAGGCAGTGATGAACTCAAGAAGTCCACAGGCAACGAAGAGAAACTTCAGGGTCCTGGGACAGCTGATGCATAGATCATTATCACAAGTAGTGTTCTCCTCTATCCCACCAGTTGCAAGGTGTGATGAAGGTTTTGATAGCAAGAGCCAGCAGATGAATTCCTGGCTACAAGCCTAATGTCTCTAACAGAACTTCGGGTCCTTTGGCAGTGGGTTGGTCTACAAGACACCAGGCCTGCCAAGCAACTGATGTAACTTGTCTCAAAGAGAGAAAAGGATCCCGAGACAAGAATCCCGAGAGCTCGTTGACAGAGGTGAAACTAAGCATATGGGGATGAAACCAGGCATGACAGAGAGGGGCCTAGACTCACTATGCTGGTACTTGTAGGTTAGTGTACTGATAAAGCCTTTCAATCTGCTGCATCAGTAGGAGTGGAGGATGATGACCCAGGCAACAGCAAGAACACTAGGCTTGTTGAGAGGTTCAAAATTATGGGAGCAGCTGGTAATGATCAGGTAAGAAATAGAGCTTTCCCCCTAAAAGGTGACAGGACCGTTAGCCCAGGTGAAGTGCACTAATGCATGGACAATAAACAGGAGGAGCTGGAGGCCGCTGTGCAACAGGAAAACTGTGATACAGCTGCCATCACAGAAACCTAGTGGGATAACCCCCACAACTTGAATGCTGCAATCAATGGCACTTTTCAGAAGGGCTAGACATGGAAGAAGAGGTTGTGGAGCGGGCCCCCTATGCTATGGAGATATATGAATGTGTACAAATTATTGAAGGTTATGACATGGTTGAGTCACTATAGGTAAGTCAGAGGAAAAGCAAAAAAAGGGTGAGATCACGCTGGGAATCTGTTACAGACCATTCAACTAGGATGAAGAGACAGAGGACACTTATTATAAGCAGTTGTGAGATCACTACCCCTTGTTCTTATGGGAGACTTCGATTTTCCCAGTATCTGCTGGGAATATCATACGGAAGACAGAGAACAGTCCCAGAGGTTCCTGGAGTGTATGGAAGAGAACTTCCTAACACAACCAGTGAGAAAGCCAACCATGGAAGGTGACCTCCTGGACCTGCTTCTTGTGAACAGAGAACTTACAGGGGGACGTAAAGGCTGAAGGACACCTAAGGCATAGCAATCATGAAATGATAAAGTTTTCAATCCTTGGGAAAGCAAGGAGGGGGTCAGTAAAACTGCCACATTGGATTTCTATAGGGCAGACTTTGGCCTATTTAGCATGCTGATTCACAGTGTCCTTTGGGAAACAGTTCTGATGGATGTGAGTCCAGGAAAACTGGCATACTTCAAGAAGTCTTAAATGCACAGGAGGAGGCTGTCCCTATGTGCCAAAAAGTGAGTTGGCGGGGAAGGAGACAACCTGGCTGAATAGGAATCTGTAGCTGGATCTCTGGAACAAAAAGAGACTTTATGGCAGGACTCTCACGAGGACTACAAAGATGTAGTGAGGCTGTGGAGAGAGAATATAAGAAGAAAGAAACCTCAGCTGGAGCTCAACCTAGCTACATCTGTTAATGACAATAAAAAATGTTTCTACAAATATATTAACAACTAAAGGAGGACTAGGGAAAAATCTCTATCCTTTATTGGATGTGAGAGGAAACATGGTGGCAAATAATGAGGAAAAGGCTGAGGTGTTCAATGCCTACTTTGCATCAGTCTTGAGCAGTGAAAACTAGTTGTTCCCTGGACATCCAGCCTCATGATCTGGGAGACAGGGAGGGGAAGCAGAAGAAGGTGATGACAGTTAAAGAGGAAGTGGTCAATAACCTGCTACACCATTTAGATGTGCTTCAACAAGGGTAAGTGCTGAGTCCTGCACTTGAGCCACAACAGCCCCATACAAAGATATTGGCTTGGGGAAGGGTTGCTGGAAAGCTGTCTGGCAGAAAGGGACCTGGGGGTGCTGGCTGACAAGTGGCTAAATGCGAGCAAGCAGTGTGTCCAGGTCCAAGAAGTGGTAACCTAGCCTGTATCAGAAATAGTGTGGCCAGCAGGAGAAGGAAAGTGATTGTCCCCCTGTACTCAACACTGGTGAGGCCACACCTCGAGTCCTATGTTCAGTTTTGGGCACCTCAGTTCAAGAAAGACATTGATGTGCTAGAGTGGATGCAAAGAAGAGCAATGAAGCTGGTGAGGGGCCTAGACAACAAGTCTTAAGAGGAGGAGCTGAGGAAGCTGGAGCTTTTAAGCCTGAGGAAGAGGAGGCTGAGGGGGCACCTCTACAACTACCTGAAAGGACATTGTAGAGAGGTAGGTGCTGGTCTCTTCTCACAGGTAATTAGTGATAGAATTCAAAGGAATGGCCTCAAGCTGCACAAGGGAGGTTGAGGCTGGACGTTAGGAATTTTTTTTTACTGAAACAGTCAGGCACTGGAACAGGCTGTCAGGGAGGTGGCTGAGTCACCTGTGTTTAAAAATTATTTAAATGGGGTGCTGAGAGCTATGGTTCAGTGGTGAACATGGCAGAGTAGGGTTAATGGTTAGACCTGATGATTTCAAGGGCCTTTTCTAACCTGAATGATTCTGATTCAGTGATTCATTTAAACAAGACCATGCCCCTGCAACTACACACAGATCTCAAATTCTTTCAGTTGACTTAAATGAATGCTTGATGTTTTTTAATGAACAAAGCTTCACAGTAAATCTGATGTTGTAAAGCTGTATAATTTACTTAGTCAATACTCATTTTCATATATATATATATATATATATAATATATATATAGTATGCTATAGAAGAACCAGTAAAAACTAATTTCTGGAACTGCAGCATTTCATTTAGACAGAAGTCATGAGATTGCACTTATTTTTAATAACATTAATGACAACAGCATAGAGTTATTCTACCAGGATGGTCTGACATAGCTGAACTTGAAAAACATAAGGAATCAAATTTAACATAAGGATTCCAAATTTAACAAGTGAATTATTTTGTTGATTTAGTATGAGAATTACAGGAGAACTATGTATGTAAAGGTTGCAGTTCATTAAATCTTTCCCAAGTATCTCCATTTGTAATATTTGTAATGTAATAATCTTATTAATACCTATGAGATAACACTTTTAAGATAAGTAAGGCTAATTTTTTCCTTACCAAGTCCAAATCTACCTTTTGCTTAATATTTGTAAGTCAAAAAATTATTTCAGCTAAAGAATTAGGAGCAAAACCTAATTCCCACCCACATAAAGTGATATATCAGTTATGTAATAGTTTTTACAAATGGTGCATCTCTCCCTTTACAAATATCCTGTAGGCTGACAGGTGGAGGAAAAATTTGATTAGTGTAGAAGGTTGTGTATCAAAAATAGTCTGTCCTTCTAGACAAATCCACTTCCTAGTGTATTATCAATTTCGAGATTGTAAGATGTGATCAGAATTTCTGATTTCTTACTCTTAATATCCAGTGATTTAAGAAGTCTTCATTAAAATCACAGGAGTTGGTGTATATTTGAAAAGTATATTCACTTCAGTAATATATATCCAACCATTCCTCTGCATGGTTCTAACACTGTTCTATCAGGTAATTCTTTCATGCTAAATTGAACATGAAAATTAAACACCAGTTTCCTTTACATCTGTGGTAAGAACACAGTGGGGGTTTTATTCCTTCAGTTATAGGATTATTTTTTGTAACATATAAATTTTATGTTGCTTAGACAGCCTGAAATTTTTGTGTCTCAAATAATCTTCTCTAATTGTACATCCTCAAGTCTTCTTAATCTAAACACTGCTGTAAACCACAGTGAAAAAACAGATTTGAAGTATTCTCGGTAGCAATCTTGGAATTTCTTCAAGCATATTGTGATTTTGTTAGAAATTGAATTGCCAGTGTAATCTGTCTTCCTGGTGAGAAAAGATTCAGATAAAAAGCAGGAGCCTAGCAGCATTAAGCATTGGAGCATCCTTTTAAATCAATAAGCCACAAATTTGGCAGCGCATGCATGCAATGCCCAGTGCTACACGAAAGTGGCTTTAGTGCTGAAACAGCATTACTAACAGCACATTCCTAACATGGAAAAAAAAAGATGACCAGTGCTGTAACACAAATTATAAGAGGCCTTACCTAGTTAAGTTTCACAAAAACATTTATATTGCACTGGCATAGATAAGAAAGCAAGGCATTTACTTTCTTTCTTTTCTTTTTGTTTAGATGATTTTCCAAATGTAGTTATAGAAGGCATTCTACATGGAATATTTTATCCTCATTTACTGCCGAGGTAGAAGTGATGTGTGGCTAGAAGAAGCTGAAGCAAGTCTACAAATCAGGTTTAATGGAATTAATAGGAATAAATTCTGTGACGTGAAAATTCAACTCAGAAGCAGAAGACACAACCTCGATTTAAGTTCAAGCATTTGATCTTTTTAAATAAAACTCGTGTCACTACAATAGCTGCTTTAAAAACAAAAATGGAAACAACAGTATTGAAATTATTTATACCTTCTGTGTATTGACATGCTCTTTTTAACACTAACCTTTGACAATAACTGAAAGCTTTACTAATTATTTTTTGTGCTTTCTATCATAAATTACACTAAACCTTTTTTACACCAGGACTTTTCCTAGCAGATTACCCATTGCTGGCAGTGGATGGATTAAAAGTGTGATGTTGAAGAGGGTGAGAAATTGCATGCCTATCTAAAAAAAAACAAAACAAACAAAAATTAAGGCAAGAAGAAACTGAAAGATACTTTAAGTATTTTGTTCAGTTATCTTAAATTATTTTGAATCTGCTCCTTAATATCAGTTTCAAAAGAGCTAATACAAGTTTTTAGAGAGTTTCTCTAAGTTTCTGTTGGACAACGTGCTTCTACATTCTGAAACACATAGCACTCTCAGGAAATCTTATAGATTTCAGTTGAAATTATTTTATATATCAGGAGACTTTACATGGTACTTATGCATCTCCATTCAATTATGGTATCTAACCTGTGTGTATGTTTACTCTTCACATCAATTTGCATTCCATATCTTAACATTTTGTAAGTCAGAGTGTACAACTCTGTAGTAAGCTAAGGCAAGAATATGATTAAGTAGTAAAACGATAAAAACTAAAACTGATACATATATATATATATACACACATGTATATAACTGTTCAGATTTCGCTGGAAATTTTGTATGAGTGCTACTGGATATTACAAGATAAAATTCCTAGGACACAAATGTATTGCCTCAGTGTATTTTTTTTGTGTGTATTTCTATTCAAAGACAACTTTTCTCAGAGCATATGTCATCAGACTTGGGTCTCACAGATTTCTCCATGTGAAGACAACCTACTTGAGTATCTGCTCATTTAAAACACTCAGCACCATCCCATCTGACTGTGCGAGGTTTATAAAAAAAAAATACAACGTAACTCAACAACCACCGAGTCACTGGCCTCAGCAGAAGGGAGTGCTACACAAAAGCAGTAATGGCAATACCAGACAGCACAAGACGACTGATCCTGGAGACACACGGTTTGCCTCCTGCTGCCTACTGTAACTGTTATAAAGCTGCTTAGGTATGGTAAGAGCTAGGGCCTGTATGAAAGGCAGTCATGCTTCTGACTGCAGCACATTCCCACAGATTCACAGGTTGTCTGTGTGATTAACCTCTGGGAAAGCTACCAGTTCCTCAGAAAAGAGATTTTAGCATGGGAGTCAGAGACATTCTCACTTCCAGTGCTGCAATTCAGAGACCCTTACTTTAAATAGTTGGTAGAAAGAAAATGGAGGAGAGAAAAAATGAGAGTCAGATTCTCTAGCATTAGGCAAATTTAGAGGCTCCTGACAAGTTCTCCTCTAGTCCTGTTTTAAAGAGGACAGTAATCCTTTCATAGTCTCTGAAAAAAACATGTATTTACCCTCAGGAAAGGCCCTGGGGCTGCATGCTAAACCAGCTGTCTTGGTTTAGTTAGAACTAATTCTGTTCAGTGATTTTACTGTTCAGCTCAGCCTCTTCTAACTAACTGCACTTTCTGAAGTTACTGGCGTATTTGTGAAGATAGTGTCTGATTCTACAGGTGATGCTGCTCAATGTTTACAATCACTACCGGAAGTCAGTATGCAGAAAGACCTGGTGTGCCATGTTGGGGTGCAGTAGGTGAAAGGCCACACTTGCAGGAAGAAAGCAGACAGGACAGGTGACCCCCACACTGACCAACAAGGTATTCCACACCATATGCATAAGACTGGGTATAATGCTGAGGGACCACAAGGATCAGCCCTTTGGCTGCCGTGTACCTCTTCTTTCCTTATCTTTCATGCTCAATGGCTGGTGTTCAAGGAGCACTTGAGTAACTGTTCTGCCTTCAATCCTAATCCATGCATTCCTAATTCTGGTTTCAGAATCCAGCTCCTGTCTGCCTCTGAGTCCAGTCTGGGACTTTCCCAGCATATGCATTAGTGGCGAAGGTAATGTAATTGCCAGCAAGGGCATGGTTTTGAAGGATTTTCATATTATTATTGCTTTCATTAAAGCAATGATAGTGTAGTTTTCCAATCTTTAAATCTTTCTCCCTTATCTTTCTCTTCCCCTTTTGGGCAAGAAGATGGGTTAACAGAGAGCATCTATCATTTACCTTGTGGCCAGCCTCTATCCATGACACCAGCAGATACAAGTATCTGCCAAGAGAGACAAGTAAATCCCTGACTTCAGTGTCTTCCTGTTTCCTCATGAGGAGGCTGACCAACATGTACCTGCAGACTTTGTGCTGTAGTACTTGCTCTTCCACTGCACTATTCAATGCATGGATACCTCACGTGGGCACCAGGAGACTTCAGAGAACCCCTCACTCAGTCACGTGCTGCCTACTGTGCAGGTGAATCCTTGGCACTGGCTCTCCAATCGCGAGTTCTAGCACACTGGAATCTCAAGAAAGAATCCACATCACTTTCTGTGAAGGACTATGTAACTCTTTAAAGATCCTAACAAGCACAGCTGCCTGTAACTGGTACCTTATGCTGATCTTAATTGAAAGCCAGCAGTTGTCAGCTTAATAATCATTTCAAAATCATGAAAATGAAGAATCCTAAGTTGCATCTCTAATATACAGCAAGATTGAAAAACATTTGAGCTTTATCATAAATAATATTAGCTTGGTGTTATAAAATTCACTCTGCTGTAAAACAAGAACTCTTCTGTTTTAATCAGTTCCCAACTGATAATCTTATATAACAATAGATGAACCACTCTTTCTGGATTATAGGATTGTAACAAAATACTGTGTTTTTTTGGAGGTTTTTTCAGCAGGGTCTTTATCTGACACGTTAAGATGTCCCTGGTCTAACCTCATTTCCTGTAAAGCAGTACCCTGTTGTATAGTGCGCCAGTACCCCCTGCATATTTTGACGAATCCACTGAGGTAAGAAAAAAGGTGGGCAGGAATAACAAAAGCTCTCCATTAAGTATTTATTTAAAATCAAAATTTATTTATTCAAAATTCTTTCATATTTTACTTTGTTTTTATTTTAAGAAATGCTGATACTGTTACAGAAAATAGTATTTTCACATGAAAAGGCAGAAACAAATATTGCAAAAATTTCCAAAGAAAACAAAATCACTGTATTTTAATCCTTGAAAAAAAACAGAAATACTTCTCAAGGTTTTCATTAAAGACTTTCTACAAGGTTTAGTATTTAGTAGGCATATGTCTTGAACTTCAAGCAGTGACAGCTCCACCAAGTTGTTACAGAAATGGTCATCTCTTGGTAATGGTTGTCTAAATACAGCCTCACATGTTTGGAGGAGAAAACTCAACTGATAGTTGAGATCTTACAAGAACAGGCTTTTTAAAGAAAAGTTACTAACTTTTTACTTTGCATTCTGACTACTGGTCTCACCAATCATCTACCTCAACTACAAATGGTTCTTTTACAGATATTTTGCCACTGTTCACAATCACACAGTCTTGAAGAGGCTGGTCATGTTCATCTGTTTTCTGGAGTTCTATCAAGTGCACCACAGACTGTTGAACAAACAAAAGAAATAGTAATTCAGTTTAGCCAAGAAACTCCAGTGGCTCACATGTGGCACCAGGTAAACAACCAAGTTATCCTACCTTCACTATTTTTAAGTAACATCTGAACAAAGACCTTTACTCTATTGAGTTCCAATATTTGGGTGGGTTTTTTATCTCCCAGTTGTGTCACTCTGCAACCCACGCACAACTGGCAGAAGAAAGTGGAAAGACTGTTTGCCCTCCCATGAAAAAAACTTTCAGCCAACGAACAATTATAAATGAACAACTGAAAATATCCTTTCAACTCACCTCCATGGCACACAAAGGACCTATGGGCTACTGAATCAATGTGCAGTGATTATTTTTCTAACAATACAGTGTAACTCTGTTTCTAGTAATCTGATGATCTGCTTTTACCATTAGTATAGCATATACACACCAAATTTTAAATGTGGTATCATGCCCACTAGTCAGATAGGCAGAGAAAATTCAATATTTTTCAGCTACCACAATAGAAATGGGGAGTAGGGGGCAAGTGAGGTTTTCAAATGGTCAGGGAGTTGATGAGGCAGTTCACGTTTCCCTCATTCATTTCAAAACACAGATTAAATGGAACAATTTAAAGGGAAAAAATAGACTACTAGAATTATAAACAGTTGTAAGTACCATTTTTGAACTTAAATTCCATTTGGCCTTTGATCAGTTCTGCAGCTGTGTACAGTTTGAGGAAGTTAACATTTTTTTTCTTTTTAAACAAAATTGAATGAGTTTATATACTTTACATTCACATGCTTTTAAAAACCCTGACAGTGAAAGTGCTATCCATAACTAGCACAAGCTACAAAATTAGATTTTAGCTTGCAGAAATATAATTATTTCATGGCTAACAGCATTAGTGAAAGGGGGACCTGAAACTACTCTATTTGTAATCTGCAAAGGTGTCAGTGTTGATTT
Source organism: Upupa epops (assembly GCA_013397515.1). Classification (NCBI taxonomy): domain Eukaryota; kingdom Metazoa; phylum Chordata; class Aves; order Bucerotiformes; family Upupidae; genus Upupa; species Upupa epops. Next base: position 23,105 of record VZRI01013783.1, on the reverse strand, counting down.
CTGTGGTTAGTGGTCTAAAACAAGAGCTGTGAAAGAAAGACATGATTTAACTTTCCATTTCTGCAGTCACAATCTGCTATTTCAGTACTAAATTGTTCAGCTACAGGCCCTTCACAGTCACTGTCTACCATGTACAATAAATTAACAATTGTTTTGAATCACAGTGGCAGAAGTTACACTCAAACAGGCATAACACAGCAGAATTTGTCCAGATTTTCCTAGGTTAATCTTGCCACTACTTTTATCTTACCATTCCATCAAGGACTTTGCCAAACACTACGTGTTTTCCATCTAACCAGGAAGACTTTGTCACAGTGATGAAGAACTGGGATCCATTGGTGTCTGGGCCAGAATTAGCCATGCTGACCCATCCGATTCCATAGTGTTTGAGCTTGAAATTCTCATCAGAAAACCTTTCTCCGTATATGCTTCTTCCTATGATACAAGATAAGAAAGCACATTTTGAAAAAAAATCAGTCAAAAAACTGTACCCTTTTTGTTCATAAAAATACTAAGCATGTTACCTCCTGAACCATCCCCAGCAGTAAAGTCTCCTCCTTGAATCATGAAGTCTTTGATCACTCGATGAAATTTACTTCCCTTGTATCCATATCCTCTCTATGAAAATGAAATTATTCTTTAAATGAACATCCAGTTCTGTATAGTAATACAGAAATTTGCATGTAGAGAAAGGCCAGACTTCATTGAATATACCTCCCCAGAAGGCAAATACTGCAAGAGCAAATTGCAAAAAACCAAGATGTTCTTGGGTGCAGCTGGGCTGCACTGTCATAAAGCAGGTATCATTCAGGTGATCAGATTTGACTGGTACCTGACAAGGTACCTCTGCATGCTAGATCTGTATGTACTGGAGGGGCAGACTGAGGTAGTGACATCTTGTAATTACATCTTGTGAACCAAGCGTGAAGGACCTGAGAAGACACACACCAGTGCACAGCCCTGGAGACGGCTCTCTTGCACAGGCTCCACTGAATTGACACTTCACAACTGTAACAGCATGAAACAATATTTACTTCCCAATCCAAACCTGAGTACACAATGAAAGAAAACTGCAAACGTACTTCTCCAGTTGCCAGCACAATGAAGTTCTCCACAGTCTTTGGGACAACTTTTCCAAACAAGCCAATTACAATTCTGCCAACATCACTGTCTCCAATCTTCACATCAAAGAACACCTAAACATTTTTATGAAGGGAATGAAAGACACACAAACATAAGCACAACAAAAAGGCCAGCTTCTGAAATCATAGGATGGTAAGAAAATGCTTCTAGCTGGTCTGCATTAATACTACCCTTCAATTCCTGAGGGTGCTGTTTAAGAAAAAAATAATTTCAGAGTTAACAAAATCAGCTTATACAGTGAACTGCTTGACAACTGGTAACTAAACATTTTAATTCTTACTGCTTTTAAGGCCTCAGTGACCTTGCCATACTGAATGCTTTCAAACTTGTGATGTTTTTTCTGCAGACATGCATGTCTTTAAAGCTGTAGGGAAAAGGTGTAACAGAAATGTAAGGGAGAACAATGATGTTACTCCAGTGTGGTGTGTAATAGCAAAGAACTATAGCACTGACTCTCCCCACAAATGATAGTTTACTATCTACTCATAGTCTTCACTGTTGTAGACATTAGGATTAAGTATAGACAAAAGCCTAAATTTCATTGAATTAACAAAGCAGGAATAAAATCCTAAGGCTCAAGCAAGGAGCTGACTTCCTAAACACAAATTCAAAGCTTACGGAGAAATAACTAAGCTACGTTATTCAGCTGATAGCCTAAAACCTTCAATGTAGACATCACTAAGAAACAACTTCAAAAAGGCAAATTTGTTTTAAAGCATTTTAATACAGTTCTGAATATATTGATGCATATTTGAACATGCAAAAATGTTCCAACAATTACTAAAAATAGAACAGCTGTCAGGAAATGAGGTATTTTGGAGTTCTGAAAAGGTTCATAAAGACTATTACAACTTCTAGGAAACAGCAATGTGTATTCCTGTGATGTGGTATTTGCTGTTCCTTGTGGCACTCAACCAAATATTACTTGTCTGCAACAGTAAAAAATTGGTCCAGTAATGCTAATAAATGACCACAGTCTCTCCAGTATGAATGCCTCTTTCAAACACTCCTACTAAATGTTTCTACTGTTTCTTGATCTATTTGGTTTTGACTGTGGAACTTTTGGCTAACTCTATGAAAGCTCTATAAAAAAACCAAAATTCCTTTTGATACACCTCATTCATTTCCCTGGCACTTGGCACTTAATAGCATACTTCTTAGACACATAGCTGGCAAAGCATTAGCAGCACACTTACAATTAACTTCTTAACATTTTTACAAACTTATGTCTTTGAATTTTGCCACTAGGGTATCTCACTAAAGGCTACTGCCTGCCTATGTTTTCTCACCATTTCTTATTTTGCTTGTAAATGCTGCAAAAGTACAGCACTGTGTAAGTAGCAAAAACAAGACTACCAAGCATGATCCCAGGTAGCGGTGACCCCAGGTAACAGTAACATCAAACAACTTCAAAGAGCACATGGACACAAGTTAATGGTAAGACTTTAAACTTATCTCAACCAGAGGGCATAACTGGTGGGAGAGATTTTTTGAAAGCTCTGTGCCACAGGGATAAACTACCCATCCTAGTAAACCCCTCTGATTATTACCCCCTGTTGGTATTTCAGGTGGGCAGTGATGAGGTTACCAGAAGCACAAAATCAGTAAAAGATATTTTATTTTTATAGCACTGGGAAAGCTGCTTAAGGGATCAGGAGCACAAGTTATTTTCTCCTCTAACCCTTCAGTGGCAATCCCAAACCAGGAGGCTAATGATAGGCCTTCAAGTGAACTCATGGCTACAAGTCTGGTGTTACAGGCAGCACTTAGGGTTTTTTCAACATCAGGTGCCTGGCCTGTGGGCAGCAGGTGGGATGCACCTGTCCCAGAGGGGCGAAAAGATTCTTGGGACAGGGCTCACTGACAGAGCTTTAAACTACACATGAAGGGGGAAATAACTGGTTTTGCTAGTGAGAACTCAATGTAGTAGCTCAACACTCATAGGGCAGTGTGGCATCACAGATAACCAGAAGGTCTGCCACCCCTCAACATTGGAAACTGTCCTTGGCTCCCTCCCTGAAATGTGTATATGCCAAAGCACAGCATGGGCATTAAACAAGAAGAGGCTGCTGTGCAACAGGAAAACTGATATGGTGGCTATCACAGAGACCTGGTGGGATTACTCTCACAACTGGAGTGCTGCAAGTGATGGGTTTCAACTTTTCAGAAGGGATAGGCTAGGGAGAAGAGGTGGTGGAGTGGCCCTCTATGTTAGGGACACATATGAAAACATAGAAATTAATGAGGATGAGGACAGGATTGAGGCCTTATGGGTAAGAAACAGAAGCAAGGCCAGCAAGTGTTTTTGTGATGGGAATCTGTTACAGACCACCAAACCAGAACAAAAAAGCAGATTAAATTTTTTATAAGCAGCTGAGGGAGGTTTCAAAATCACTATCCCTTGTACTCATGGAGCACCTAAATTTTCCCCATTTCTGCTGAAAATAAAATACAACAGAAAGAGAACAGTCCCAGAAGTTCCTGGAGTGCATGGAAGACAAGTTCCTAACACAACTGGTGAGAGAGCCAACCATGGAAAGTACCCTCTTGGACCTGCTTCTTGTGAATAGGGAGGACCTGTGGGGGAATTAAAGGTTGGAGGTCATCTAGAGCATAGTGACCTTGAGATGATTCAGTTTTCAATCCCAAGAGAAACAAGGAGAGGGGTAAGTAAAACTGTAACCTTAGACTTCTGGAGGGCAAACTTTGACCTGTTCAAGAGACTGATTGACAAAGTCACTTGGGAGGCTGCTCTGAAAGACACAGGAGTCCAGGAAGGCTGGACATACTTCAAGAGGGAAGTCTTAAAGGCACAGGAACAGGCCATCCCTATGTGCTGAAAAATGGGCCGGTGGAGATGACCAGCCTGGTTGTGCAGGGAGTTTTTGCACGAACTCAGGAGAAAAAAGTCTATCAACTTTGAAAGGAGGGGCAGATGACTCAGGAAGAATTTAAGGATATTGTAAGGTCACACAGAAAGAGAACTGGAGAAGCAAAAGCACAGCTAGAACTTAATCTGGCCAAATCTGTTAATTAAAAGTGCTTTTATAAATACATTAATAACAAAATAAAGGCTTATTGGATGAAGGACAGAACACATTAACTGAAGATAGGGAAAAGGTACATAACACTACCTTTGCCTCAGTCTTTAACAAAAAGCTTGGGCATCCTCAGGATAACTGGGCTCCTGAGTTGATGCAGTTGGGAGCAAAATATCCCTCCTGTAATCCAGAAGGAAAGAGTTAAGTGACCTGCTGTGCTACTTAGATCCTAATAAGTCTATAGCTCTGCATGGGATTCATCCCAGGGTGCTTAAGGAGTTAGTGCAACAGAATGTTAGGCTGCTGTCTCTCATTTTTCACCACTCCTAGATAACTGGGGCAATCCCAGATGACTGGAGGTTGGCCAGTGTGGTGCCCATCCACAAGAAGAGCTGGACGGAGGATCCAGGGATCTACAGGACTGTCAGCCTGACCTTGGTGCCCAGATCATCCCAAGTGCCAGGTACAAGGCAGCCACAGGATCAGGCCCAGCCACCATGGGTTTAGGAAAGGAAGGTTCTGCCTAACCTACCTGATCTCATTCTATGACTATGAGCCGCCAGGAGGCGAGGGGAACTCTGTGGATATAGTCTACCTAGACTTCAGTAAAGCCTTCAACACAGTCTCGTAAAGCATCCTCCTGGAAAAGCTGGCAGCCCATGGCTTGGATGGGTACACCCTCCATTGGGTTGAAAACTGGTTGGATGACTGAGCACAGGAGTGGTTGTGAATGGTGCCCCATCCAGGTGGTGCCTAGTGAGCAGTGGTGTCCTCAGGTATCAGTGCTGTGCCCAGTTCTATACAGCATCTTTACTGATGATCTTTATGAGGGGATCAAATCTCCCCTTAGAAAATGTGTGAATGACACCAAGTTGGGGGGAGGTGGGGGAGAGTGTTAATCTGCTGGAGGAGAGGAGGAGGATGCTGCAAAGATCTGGACAGGCTGGGTCAATGTGCAGAGGCCAACAGGATGAGGTTTAACATGACCAAGTGCAGGGTCCTACATTTTGGCCACAATCATCCCCAGCTGAGCTACAGACTGGGGAATGAGTAGCTGGAGAGCAGCCTGGTAAAGAGGGACCAGCAGTGTGTCCAAGTGGCACAAAAGGCCAATGGCATCCTGGTTTGTACCAGAAATAGTGTGGCCTGCAGGACTACAGATGCAATTCTCCCCCTGTACTGGGCACTGGTGAGACCTCACTTTGAGTACTGTGTGCAGGTACTGGAGTGGGTCCAGAAGAGTGCAACAAGGCTGGTGGAGAGACTAGAGGGAAAATCTTATGAAGAGAGGCTGAGGGAGCTGGGGTTGTTCAGCTTGGAGAAAAGGAACTCAAGGGCAACCTTATCACTCTTTAGAACTATGTGAAGGGAAGCTATAGACAGGTGGGGAAAAGGCACCAGGGAAGCATTAGATGTTAGGAAGCACTTTCTCATGGAAAGGGTGGTTAGATATTGGAATGGACTTCCCAGGGAGATGGTGGAGTTGTCATTCCTGGAGATGTTTCAGAAAAGACTGAATGTGGCACTTAGTGCCATGGTCTAGCTGATTATGGTGATGCTAGGTCATAGGCTGGGCTTGATAACCTCAGAGGTCTTTTCCAGCCTCAATAATTCTGTGATTGTGTACTATTCTAAGTATGTGCCACAAAATATTCTGTGCATAATTCAGGTCAAAATATTTGGTAGCTCTAGATGCCATTTTTGCATCGAGAAGCCAGGCTCTCTTGTACATATTTCCTAAAGCTCGCAGGAAAGTCAATAAGCACACAGACACTAGCAAGACATTCAACAGAGCAGTCTTGAATTTCAAAATGTATCTGGCCATTTGTCACCAGAAGGTCTTAAAATAAATATTGTAACATTACAGCCACCTTCTTATTTACATAAATATTTGTTATCTACAATGTTCAGGAAGTACTTCAAGCCTGAAATAAAAAAATGCAACAGTAACAGCAGCTGAGTGGCTGGTTCTCATAAACATACTTGTATATCATTTACACAAAACTCTGTATATCACAATGAAAAAGTGCCCAAAGTTGTTCTGTTACTCAGGGGGGGAAAAAAAGCTGTGAAAAAAAGATCTCATGATCCCTAGAGACCAGGTAATATAATGCCAAATGAACTTCTGACAGAAGCAAAATACTATGTGAAATAGGACTACAAAACTGCATCAAGGGACCTGAAATAAGTTAGCACTCTGAAAAGACATCTGGAATCATCCTTAGCAGTTTTATGCACTGTTTGGCTCTAGGTTCATGAAAATGAATGCTATAAAATGTTTAAAAAAGTTAGGAGATGATCAAATTATGCCACACTGCACATCTGTACTGTGCATTCACACCTCAATGCTGTTGCTAGTTCTGTAATCTCTATCACAGAATGATAAAGCAAATCTAAAAAAGTGAAACAGCAGATGGTCAAAGACCTAGAATACCTTCTATATGACAAAAGATTAAATAAAACTGTGTAAGATGAAGCAGAGCCATGTAATAATCTCTGATGACCTGATGCCATATGATGACTTCTGCAAATTTATGAATGGCTTCAACAAGTAAGCTGAAATTCCCTCTGTTCCACAATATGAGAATCAGAAAGGGGCATAAAAGGAAATCAAAGGCAGGAGATCTTAAGAAGCCAAGTCCTTCTTGCATAATTAAACTGTAATATATTGCCAGAAGATTATATGGAGGCCAAACCATGAGATTTACCCCCTAAAAAAAGCGAATTCATGGATTAGTATTTTATTCTAGTCATCTCAGTTCATGATAACAAAATGGTGGCCATAAATTTCAGAGCCAAAGGCACAGACTGTGTCACTTAGGAGGCTGAGGTCGTGCCCCAAGAACTGGCTCTAGGAGGAGATGCCGGCGTTTCTGTGACTGGGAGCAACCTGGACCCGCAGTCACACGGACCATCCCGGAGCTGTCTCCAGTCACTGCCCTTACCTCCTGAAAACAGAGCCAAACTCAGTGGCTCGGCCCTACATAGCACAAACACGGAAACGGGACCCCAAAGTGCCCGTTAGCAGCAGCCGAAGCCGCACAAAGGCGGTATCGAAGCCGTTAAAACTTCCACTTGGATGAAGCAGCGGCAGGCTGGGCCGACACCAAACGCGAGAACTCCCGCGGGGATCACAAACAACAACGCACATCCAGCACACACGTAAAGCGAGACAGTGAAGCAGTCTCTTTTTTCCGGCAGTTCCTTTCTGCCGGAACCCGACAATCGGGACGGAGTTCACTCTAAAAACCCGGGTTACGCATGGCCTCCGCCCTCCCGTTATCCGCCGCTGCGGGGACGGTGCCGGACATAATAACCCCACCCACCCTCCGCCCTCGCACTCGCCTCCGGCCCCAGCTGCGGGTAGGAGTCACCTTGGCCGTCACGGCGGGTCCCCTCTTCCTGAACCCCTCGGCCGCCGGGACCAGGACACCAAGGCCAAGGAAAAGGCAGGCGACGGCGACAAACACCACCACCCGGCAGCCCCCGGCCATGGCGCTGAAGAAAGCGATGAGGCGCCTGCGCCCGCCGGCTCCTCCCGCTCCATGTGGCCGGGGAGGCGGGGGAAGCGGGGGCTGCTATTACAGTCACCCACTCAAGCGGTGGCGGGTGCTGGCTTCAGCGGGGAAAGAACAGGGTTGAGGGGAGGAGCCTGTCAGGGCGTGGCTGGGGCGCGGTCAGATTAGCGCTGGCACCGGTATGGGCGGTGTGAATACGAAGGGCTAGACGGGAGCGGGAGATACCCGTGAAGGGGAGTTCATAACCTTGTTGGTGCATTCAGACAGTCTTTGAAGATGACACAAGTGGACGAAGTAGATGTTCAGGGATATCAAAAGTCGCTGGTCTTCCATCTTGCAGAGAATCACAGAACACTTTTAGTTAGAACAGACTTTTAGGGTCATGGAGGCATTACTGTGAGTACAGTCTTCGAGCTAGCACTGTCAACGCCACCACTAAACTTGAGCAAATAAGGGGTTGTTAAAATTTATGCCCCCACCACTGCACTGGACAGCCTATTGCAATGTTTTACATGTTCTCAGTGAGGGAAATTCCTCCTAACATCCAGACTAAACTTAACCTGAGCAACCTCAGGCTGTTTCCTCTTGCCCTATCACTTGTTATTTGTGAAATCAATCCACACCTCACTTAAGACTCCTTTCAGGGAATTATAGACAGCAATAAGGTATCCTCAGTCCCCTTTTCTTCAGAATGGACAATCTCCATTCCCTCAAGCCTTCTCTGGAGATGCTCCAGCACCTCAATGTCCTTCTTGTAGCAAGGTGTCCAAATCTGAATGCAATACTTGAGGTGTGTCCTCACCAGCACTGAGGGGGGACAATTAATTCCCAGCTCCTGCTGGCTGCACTATTTCTGATACAGGCCAGAATGTTCCTGGCCTTCCTGGCTATTCAAATTAAATGCTGGCTTGTATTAAGAAGTCTGACAACAAATGTCACCAAGTCCTTTTATGCAGGTCAGCTTTCCAACCACTCCCCTCCAAACCTGTAGCATTTATTGTAACCCATGTGCAGGACCTGGCACTTGGCCTTCCTGAATCTTAGTTCACCTCAGACCATTCATGCAGCCTGTCCAGATCCCTCTGTATATCCTTCTTGCTCTCAAGCAGTTCAACACTCCTGCCCAGATTAGTGTTTTCTGCAAGCGTTGCTGAGGGTGCACTCAATCGCCTTATCCACACTACTGATACGTATATTAAACAGGAGTGGCTCCAATAATGAGTGACCACAACTTGTGACCAGTCACCAACTAGATTTAATTCTACTACCAAACTTTGGGCCTGACCACCCAGCCATTTTTTATCCAGTGAAAATCATGCCTGTGCAAGCCATGAGAAGATGGCATCTGTGCTCTGTGCCTTTCAGGGAGTCAGTTAGGCTGACTAGATGCCCATTAGCAGTTGAAGCGTGCTGAGATTGCTTCTGTAACTTACCTTCTGATGCGGTTTTCTGTGACAGGAATCCTGTGCCTGGTAAGACCACTCTGCATTAAGAACCAAAGCACAGTAAGCAGAAAGATCCACTTCAAAAGTGTACTCCTGTTTCAAAGTAAAACATACTGTAGACATACCATAATGTATGTTTTTTGCAGATATCGTAACTTTTCTGCTGTCCATTCTGCCCCACATGTGCCTACACTAGTGCATCTAAGTGCTGTAAGATTTCTCATCAAGTGAGTAATAAAACCAGCCTTCCTGGAGACAGCAGAGAGTGGCGTTTACGTATTCCACTTTACATTGCACCTGAACAGAAACATGGAATTATCATCTTGCTTCATTAATGACTCTCCCTCCTCAAGAGGTGTGAAACAGCTGGATTTACAGCTCTGCAGTTCCACAGAACCAACTGGACTAAATTAGGTCTCAGCTTTGATACCTGTGTGCTGGTATTTTGAGCACATGGGGGCTCACTGTCAGCACTTCAGGACAAGGTTCAAGACATTTACCTAGATTCACTGTAGCTACTTAGATCTGTCTTAGTGCTGAAAAAATCCTACTTGCCTATTTTCCTGGGTTGAGTTAGAACAGAACTAATTCTGTTCAGTGATTTTACAGCTCAGCCTCTTCTAACTAACTGCACTTTCTGAAGTTACTGGCATATTTGTGAAGATAGTGTCTGATTCTACAGGTGATGCTGCTCAATGTTTACAGTCACTACCAGGGGTCGGTATGAAGAAAGGCTCTTGCTTAGAGTTGCTCTAAAGGTCATTGCTAAACCTGGTGTGCCATGTTGGGGTGCAGTAGGTGAAAGGCCACACTTGCAGGAAGAAAGCAGACACTGACCAGCAAGGTATTCCATGCCATATGCATAAGACTGGGGATAAAGTTGAGGGATCACAAGGGTCAGCCCTTTGTCTGTCTTGTGCCTCTTCCTTTGGGCACCTGAGCACAAGAAAGATATTGAGGTGCTGTAGTGATGCAGAGGTCAATAAAACTGATGAAGGGTCTGGAGAATAGATCTTACGAGGAATGACTGAAAGAGCTGGGATTGTTTAGTTTGAGAACAAGGAGGCTAAGTGGAGACCTCATCACTCTCTACAACTACCTGAGAGGACATTGTAGAGGGGTTGGTGCTGATCTCTTCTCACGGGTAATTAGCAGCAGAACCAGAGGGAATGGCTTCAAGCTAAAACAGGATAGGTTTAGACTAGATATCAGGAAAAGGTTCTTCACAGATACAGTTGTCAAACTCTGGAATAGGTTATCCAGGAAGGTGATTGAGTCAACATCTCTGTATGTGTTCAAGAGTCACTTAGATGTGGTGTTAGGACATATAGTTTAGGGGTTAACTTATAGAGTAGGGTTAAGGGTTTAACTTGATGATCCAAAACGTCTTTCCTAGCCTCAATGATTCTTTGATTCTATGATTCCTTTCTTGTCTCTATTGCTCAATGGCTGGTGTCCAAGGAGGACACATGAATGTCCATTCTGCCTTTAATACTAATCCACGTATTCCTAATTCTAGTTTCAGAATCCAGCTCCTGTATACCTCTGAGTCCAGTCCGGGACTTTCCCAGCATCTACATTAGTGGTGAAGGTAATGTAATTGCTCACAAGGGAATGGGTTTGGTATTACTTTCATTAAAGCTAGTAGTTTTCCAATCTTTAAATCTTTCTCCCTTATGCTATTTCTCTTCTTCTTTGGAGAAGGGAGAGGGATTAACAGACATAGTAATTTTTAACCATATGGAATTTGAATTAGGGACTTGTTGCTTGTAAAACTGATGCTGTTTCCATAGACAGACGGATATCCCTTCCCATAATCCTATTCACCAAAGCAATCTCTGCAACTCAGAAGGGCATTACTCTCATGCTGTCATGCTCTATCTTTGGGTTTTCCAACTAGATACACAGTGGAGTCTCTCTCCCCCAGCTCTCTGGTTTTGTGTAATGAGTGATAGTAAATTCATCTTCCATCTTTATTTGTTTTCCTGTTTTTTCTTTCTCTCACTGGAGTCAGATCTACTTTTTGTGGTGTTAGGAAAATGCAGCTGATTTTCCATACCAGTAAAGGAGCAAAAAGGGAAGGGGAAAGAGGCCAGTGGGGGACAAAAAGCTCTTGGCTGCACTGTTTGTATTTTAAAAATCTTTCTTCAATTTTCTCCTAATAAATCTTTTATCTTTCACTTCATAATAACATCTGTGCTTTTAAATGATTTCAATCCTGAAAGAATCTAATCAGCACAAAAACAGGACAATAGAAGGCATCTGTCATTTATGTTGTGTCCAGCCCAGCCTCAACCCATGACAAATGTAGAAGGATCTATTTAGTGTAGGTGTGCTGACCAATACTATTCACAGTACTACCCAGAGTTCCCCTTTGCTCTCTTGCAATAAAAATGCTGATGTTTCCAAGGATTACTGCATGTTTATTGAAGTGTATATGTGTTTTATCCATGTACAAGATGTCAGTATGAGGCAAGAAGAATTAAATGAATAATTAATACCACTAAAGTGATTTAAAAACAGCGAAATGACACAGGCTCTGGTTTAAATTATCTTGAAAAGTTTATGCACATTGGTGATGCTACTAAATAATTGTTGGAAGAAGATAAAACAATGCTTAAAGAGCAACTTTCCAAAAGAGACAAAAACTTTATATGTACAGTGAAAATGCAATTTTATACAGAAATCTCTTCCTGATGCTGAAAGAGATAAATGTTCTCTATGTAGAAATTTGATTTCATGGTTATCAAGCATTATTTTGGTACTTGTCTTCTGAAGTAATCAAGCCCTTAAAGCAGTAATTTGCTACTGTTTGACAGCCTTCGATCTAAGTAATAGTGTATGTAATGAGATGTTTCATTGCTTCTGATGGAGTCCTTACAATATAAAATAGATACAAAAGACATGTATTAAGCATATAGCATCTGACAGATTTTGATTTCTAGTAGTACTAGCATTGGCAGTAATTCTAGCACTTCCTTTCAGCACTATGGCATTTTAGTGAGCTATGGTTTATTGTAGTGATATAGATATATTTCATATCCAAATTGCTCTAGTATATCATATTCTACAGGTAAAAAGAATACTGGGCATGACATATGTAGTAATAATAATACTTTATGGTTCTATATGTACTTTTATCAATGTTAACTGCTTGACAGTTGCCAGAATAAAACTTGGAGTGAGCACTGTGTACTGTAAGGCAGCTCTGATAGAGCTTTTATTTTTATTTTCTGATTTTGAAATGGATTTTTTCTTCTCAAAGTAGAATCATTGGTAGCTGTCATCTTTCACAGACTTAGTCTTTGTTCATACTGTTTCACAATGCCATCATATTACTTGTCTTGGTTTTTTTTTCAGTGTTTCTTTTGCAGGGTAAATTCATGGTTAAAGCCAAACTTTAATTCCATGAACACTAAGAAATTACATCACTTCATCTTAGATATTGTCTGAATTATAAAATGCTTAAAAGCTATAAAATGTCAGGGCCATTGTAACTGTATATAATTCTAACAGACCACAGATACAAGATACAAATTAAAATTGCAAGTCAGTATATATAGTCTTCATGAATAATGAAGAAAGATGTTTATGGGGAGTTTTGTTTGTGTGTTTTTGTCTTTTCATTTATGTGACTTCAGAAAAATTGAGTGTATCATATATACTGTCTCTCATATTAAATCACTTGGAAAATGGCTTAGATTTCTCCTGTCATCTAGAGCACTTATGCAAAATAAATGTGTCTTATGCTCCGGATAAGTGTCTTCCTTTCACTGAATAGTTTTTAAACTTTTTAAATTTCGTATCCAAACACAATATGAAGTGTCACCCCTTGCACTCTGATGGTCAAAGCATTTACTTAGATGATACCAGTAATGTGTTTCCAAAATAGTGCAGCTGGAGCCAAAACCATTTTTGCTTTAAGCACATTTGTTTACACAATATCAGAGCTATCTGCAATTGCACATATCACTGCAGTGAACATTTAGCACCTAGTCATTCATTTGAATTCTTTTTCACAGTGTCTACAGTGGCATGAGATATCTTAGGGGAAATGAAAAAATTAAGCACTAAAGCCCAGCTGTGAGGAAGAATATATGTCTGATTTATTTGTTTTCAAGTCAAAACCACTAAAACTTCACAGTACATTGAAGTTACGGTGGGGTTTTTTTTCTGGTTATTGCCTATAGGAAAGACTTTAGCTCTCTAGACACTTTTGTACATCCTGTAACTATGGTTGTGGTTTCTCTTACATGGAACTACTCACACCTGAAGGTAAGTACTTGGGTGTTTGACAAAGTGTACCCTTGTCAATAATTTGAAGTTCCAATAATTGATACCTCTAGCCCAGAGATGCAAATCAGGATAGACAGCCTGTGGTGTTAAAAGAGGAGATAATGCCTTCATTTAAAACACTTAAAAATACAAATAAAAAAGTAAAAGACATGTGAAGCAACATCCTGTCACACAACTGTGGTGAGGAACTGACTCAGTTTTGCTCTTTTCCTGAGAGATTTGTCAATTTTACTAATATAGCTCTTGGGGATTTTTTGAGCAAAGGAAAGATAGGGGAAAAAGAAAATAGGATGGGTAAAACAGAAGCTCATTAATTGTTTAAGAGGTCAATAGCAACTCAGAACTAACACTCAGACAACAACTAATACACTCAGAATTGAGAAGGCATGTGAATGGGATTGTTCCCTATCTATCAAATACCATGGAGGATTGTAGTAGTAAAGAAGAAAATTTGGGCTTGCAGCTGTTCAAGAAGAAATCTAAAATGACAATGCAAGAGATTTTCCAAGATTCACAAAGAAAGAAGTCAGATGTTTAGAGAGATTTTATATGAAAAGAAATCACTTTAGAAAGGACCTAAATACCTAGAACCAGAGAGAAGGGTGCTTCAAAGATGGTTTCAAATGGACAAAAATATCTTTGAGTTTTGTTCCAAGATGAGTGAATCATAAAATAATGGAATCATTGAGGGTGGAAGAGACTTCCAAGATCATCAAGTCCAACCATCAACCCAACACAACTGTGCCCACTAAACTAATACCACAATGTATTCAATACCATCAGGTATGATGACTCCACCACCTCTCTGCTTGTTCCAGTATTTGACCATTCTTTCAGGGAAGAAATTCTTCCCAATATTTAAAATAAACTTCCCCTGACACAACTTGAGGCCAAAAATGAGGGATAAACAGTATATCTTCCTTCAACTTATTTGGATCCTGCTATGCTGAAAGAAGTACAAAGTTAGCTTAATTACTACAGGAAACTTGGCTTAGAAGACTCAAACAAAACAGGTATGTGTAATTTTACTTTCCCTGAAGTTCAATGTCTTCATACCATGATGGAAAGTAGTGTCTAATCAAGGACCCCATCTATCTAGTATGATTCTAATCAGTAAGGTGCAGTGTTACTGAAAAGGAATAGTTCATTTACTATCTTACAGAGTATACTATATGAGAAAGATATCTCAAGCTACTTTATAAAGGCTTGGGGACAGTTCTTCACATGCATGTTTCCTTTATGTTTGAAAGCAATTTAACCCTTATGCACATGCTGTTCTTGACTTGCATGTTTCAGATCATTATGAAATGTACACTCAAATATTAGAGCTCTATTCTTCCTGGATGTACTAATGGAGGTCAAATTTCTAAGAAATACACACTATATGAAAGTATATACCATATGAAATAATAAGAAATATTAATACATTCATGCTACATTAAATAATCTGTATAATTAATACAAATTATAAAATAAATTATTTTGTGTGCATTTTTGTGTGTTAAATCCAAGCAGTACCTAAAGGTACTCTGCTGGGATTATATAAGGATTGAGGAAAGGCCTCTACTGCTGCTTAAGAAATGAGCTAAGTGCACAGCTGTAGGCAAGTATTTATAGTCATTTTTCCTTAGTATCTTGTGTTTGAACACTGTTCATACATAGTCTCCCGTGGTACACGTTAAGAATTTCTGTGTCACTGTAGATTTCTCATACTTGGAAAAAAAAGCAGTATCCTCCCTAGCATCATGCAGAACTCAGCATATATTGACATTTTAGTGATGTTTGCATGGCTGTTGCAATATTCAAATGAGTGCATTTGAAAATATTATTCTTTCCTTCTCTGTTAGCTACCCTAAGTTGATTCTCCCTATCCTAACTGATTTATTTTATTATCATGTAGAGTGCTCTGTAAAATCTACATTTTGCTCCTGGTAATTTATTACTACAGTCACCCTTATATTTCATCACAGGGTTTTATACAGTACTAGTTATGAATGGTAATGTGTGTTCTTCCAGAGAAAGGAATTCTAGATACTCAGAAGTAATTCCTATTCTCAGTTTTAGATATCTGCACTGATGGTGGTGGATCTCTTTTGTGGTTGTTTGGCATTGGCTGGGTGCAAAATGCTTACCAAGCTGTTCTATTAGTCTCTTCCCTCAACAGGATGCGGCTGGTGGGGAGAAAATAAGATGGAGGGGAAAAAAACAATGCATTAAGATAAAGGCCATTTAATAAATCTAAAGCAAAATCCACACAAGTAAGTAGAGGGAAACTAAAGCTCTATTATCTGCCTGCCGACATCAGGTAATGTCCATCGGTTCCTAGGAACCAGGGTGTCTCAGTTTAGGAAGACAGGTACTAAATTTTTTCAATTTAAAGGCCTTCAGGCAAAGGATTTGGGAAAAGGAACAACAATTCTTTATTAAGAACACTAAGGAAAAACCCAACAGTACACCCCAAACAACCAGTCAAAATAAAAAGTGTCCTAGGGATCCCGACAGAGCAAAATAGAACCTGTCCCAGTTCGGTGGCAAGCGACAGGCAGAAGCAAAACGGCAGGAGATGGCAAGGAGAGAGCCGGGCAGTCGCAAGAGCAGCTCTGTTCGGTGCGGAGAAACTCCGGGGGAGGGGGGGGCGGGAGGCAGAAAGGTCTCGCAGAGAAGCTGGATTCCTTGGAAGCAGGAGGGCAGCGNACTGGGTGAAGCCTCTCACAATGGGAGGAGATGGGGGTCTTGATGACCCATCAGGAGATACTTAAGAAAAATATAGTTCCACCTGGTACACTCCTTTTTACTGAGTCCCAGTATGTGCCGCTGGGCACGGGCACGATCAGCTTCCCCCCCACTTCCCCCTACTGGGTGAAGCTTCTCACAATGGGAAGAGATGGGGTCTTGATGACCCATCAGGAGATACTTAAGAAAAATATAGTCCCACCTGGTTTTAACAATTGGGTCAGTATTCACTCCCCCACCCCCTGAAGTTACCAAAAACAAAACCATACAGCTTCTCAATTGCTTTTCAACAGATGAAAATAGAATACAAACTTCTTGATTCCATAACCCAAGACACAGGGCTTCAGTACACATACCAGTCGCTCTCAAAGAAAAATGTCACACTAGTTAATGTCTCCCACACACTTTCTCCACATTTACTGCTGAGCAGCTATCATGTGGTACGGAATATCACTTGTGTCAGTGTTAGTCAGCTGTCCTGTGTCGTATGTCCTCTTTAAGATCATGCTAACCCCCCACTAGGGCAGGAAGAATGTTGGACAGATATCTTTGATGCTGGGGGAGCACTGCTTAGCAGTAGCCACTAACACTGGTGTGCTTTCCACACCCGTCTAGCTACTGATACACAGGTCATCAGTATGAGGGCTTCTATAGGGAAGATTAACTCCATCTCAGACAGACTCAATGCAATGTTGAGAGGTGTCTGAAGGATGTCAGCTCTGAATTCCCATTATCAAAAGAGGAGCCTAGAGTCCTTGCTTCAAAAACTGGGGATTTTAAACATCACTTCACTTTTGGGAAAGGAGCTTTTAGGTGCTTTCAGACATTGGAGATCTCTTCAGAATTGTTCTTAGACTTCACAGGATTAAGCTAATGGAAAAGAATAGTGTTTTAAACATTTTTAAAGTGTCAGCAAACCCCTAAGCCTTGAGAACTACACAAAGCATTTCAAAACAGGAACTTCTTAGAAAAATGCAAAGAATATACATGAAAAAGAGTATGCAAAGAATATGCATGGAAATACAATTGTCTGGAATGACAATTTGCTCATCCTGTTGTCATTTCAGTTCATCAGTATTCAGTTCATCAGAATGATAATAACAAGTTTTCCACTTGCCATTTTTTATCTGTATTCCTATGAATCAAGACTGCTAAGACTTGTATTTGTTCTTTGTACATTGATGTTAAATATTTTACTGGGTTTCATTTTTATGAACCATTGATATGAAGCACTGTAACGTCAGAAACAGTGGAAACAGCCTGAGAAGTCTAAATTGGTCTGAATAAACAACTGAGGCTGTTGAGCAACCTGATCTAGTTGAAGATATCCCTTCTTGACAATGGGGTATGTCTGTAAGATAGCCTTTAAATGTCCTTTCTATCTGAAAGCATTCTACAGTTACATGAAAAGAAATCAAATATATGAGCAAAGCTATCTTGAGTAAATAGTTTAAGAATCAGTTGTGGTAACACCATTTTACTGGGAAATTATTTCAGAAATGACTTCACATTGTGTTTTATATGTTGAAGTGTTTTTGTAGCACCATTGAAACTTTGTTTATTTTTTCAATATTTACACTGGTTATACGTTACTGGATGTCACGTTTTCTCTACATCTGGAAGCATACCTTAATTACATTATGTTTTAGGTGCCACATCTCACATAAATATAGTGGAAACAGTAATTATTTGAATGGCAAAATATTACAGATTTCTATTTGCAGTATTCAATATATTAAATTCTAGGTAATTCTGATTAGACACTCAAATGCCTTATGTTGATTATTGCTTTTCAGCTCAAAATAGATTATGTTAGTTTAAATAAAATTCCACAAGTTCAACCCAGAAGCTGATTTATTTCTACATCAGTTTTTACATATCTTAAAACATGGCCCTGGTTTCTAGCAGAGGCAGCAGCAAAATAAAAACAAAGCAGATGTTTCTAAGATTCTATCTAGGGATATGTCAATGATATCCTTCGAAATAGAGAAATTTTGGTTTGGCAAACTACTGGTGGCATTTTTCTCCTCATTAAAACATCAGTTTGATAAAGTCCATGTGTTTTTCTGTTCCAAAATGTTCACGCTTGTTTAAACATTAGCATTCTTACAATTTCTTTGGCACTGCAGACTTCCAGGAAGCTCACTTTTTACAGACCTCTCCCTTAACATCTTTCCTTCTATCAGCTTGACAAGTGAGAAAAAGGTCACCCTTAAGATTGCCAGTTGTGACTGCCTCTGAAGGCAAGGGATTACAGCAAATATTTAAAATTCAGCATAGTCAATTAAGTGACATTTTTCTATGTATCCCTTTGTAGAAGACCTCAGTTGTGTTCTAAATCCAGAGTTTGTTCACAACTGCCATGCTAATACATTTCTATAAAAGCACACTGATATATCATGTGACATAAAACTACTATTTTCACACTTAGGACATCAATCTTTAAATTTGAACTAGTAAATCTTGAATGTGAAGACAAAATTATTTTTTCATGAACACATTACTATGTGTATTAAGTCTAATGTAGCAAATGTTCCCCAGGAGAATAAACAATGTGATCCATGGCTAAAATGTTGTCTTTTAATGACATGGTTCATAAATAATAATGTTATTAGGAAATTAGTTTCAAACCATTTAGAAAAGCAAAATGAGTGTTTGAAATGTAAATTAGAACTGGGATATTTTTTTCTGCCTCTTTGGCATCAGTCTAAACAGTTCTTACAAAGTAGTGTTTACCTCTGTCAAAGCAGGATACACAAGTGCACACGAAAAGCTGTTGGTGAAGCATTCTAGCAGGGCTGTCCTTGTTGGCTGACCTTCTCTTCTCTCTGTCTTCAGTTTGTGGTGCCTTGCCATTAATTGCATTTTCTGTCTGAGTAGTATTTTTACAATTGGTAATGCAGGATTTGTTCATTTTCACACTGTAAAGATCAGCTTGGCTGCAGGCATTTTCCTACCGAGACTGAAGAGTGTCCATATTTGGTATCTTCTGCCAGACGTTGTGAGTGGTAGAAGAGACGTTTTACAGCTATTGTCTGATTAAATGAAGCTTACCCATATTTGTGTCTGAATTATAGAATCATTAAGGATCAGAAGGAACCTTGAAAGATCATGCAGTCCAATTCCTCCACCACAGCAGGATTGCCTAGAAGAAGTCGCACAGGAACATATTCAGGTGGGTCTTGAATGTCTCCACAGAAGGAGACACCACACCCCCCTGGGCAGCTTGTTCCAATTCTCTGTTATAAAGAAGTTCCTTTATTTATGTGGAACATCCTCTGTTCCAGCTTACACCCATTGCCCCTCGTCCTAACACCAGATGACGTAGAGAAGAGCCTTGCTCCATCCTCCTGACATCCACCCCTCATATATTTATAGACATTAATGAGGTCACCCCTCAGCCTCCTCTTCTTCAAGCTAAAGAGACCCAGATCCCTCATCACTTACCAGTTCAAAGGTAGAGACATGGTTCATGTTTCTTCATTCAGACCTTGGATAGGTCTGCATTACTACAGATAATAGCACAACTTCTATTCCAGCCAAAACCTGAAAGATTAGAATTGCTTGTTGTTGCCATCCTAATTTCTAGATGAAAATAAAATTACCATGTCTTTCAGATTAATTCATTAGAAAAAGCTTCTCTGTGAAAGCTGTGACAGGAGCAGATCATCTGTAAGGGACAGCTAAAAAAACAGGCACAAGTTTATACTGCGACCATCTGGGATAAAAATTAAGCTAAGTCTTCAGGTTTTCTTTTCTTCTCCTCCCTTTCCTCTGACTTTTTCAGATTTGCTAAAAAATTAAGCTCACTTCCTGTGCAGTGACTTGGGTCACTAGCTCATTGCTACAGAGATGAGTACAGGACCCATTTATATTTTTCAAAAGTTACAGTTGGAAGAGTAAGTGTTGAGTCCTCATTGGAGCATCTTCCAGCTATTCTATGACAAATGTGCCTCTAACTTCCTAAGATGCTGTTGTCTGTGTTAAGACATCTGGATGATGGCAAGAAATCAAGTGCAACTAGCTTATCCTATATAACTACAAGATCAAAATTGTGATGTGAGATGATGCTTTGACTACCTGTCTGTGACACTGTTTCCAGCAGTATACAGACCTCTGTGTCACTCAGTGAAGCCCTGGCATCCTGTCTGAAATTGGATAACAAGGCAGGTTCGGTATCTACAGATGCCTTATTCAACATTTATCTTGCCTAGAAACTTCATATCCCCTTGTTGTGTCTCTAAAGCACACTCTGAATTTTGTTGCCATCTTGAACAAATCTCAACTGCTTCATTTGAAACTGCCCGGCAGAGGCTGTTAGCAGATGTTCCAGTTCAGGAACAAATTTGGAGGGCAGAGAGAACCAGTTAGGAATTTCTCTCCCCTGACTCTATGTGATAAAAAAGGCTTGACACCCGGAATGCAAGCAAAAAAATAACTTTATAAAGAACTTTATTTAATAGCAATGTTAACAAAACAAAGGTAATACTCCAATTCCCCTCCCCAAAGCCTGTGTCCTATACCAAAAAAACACTGCCCTCCAAAACCTGAAAGGATCAACGTTGGATGCTGGGAGAAGCAGGAGGAGGTAGAGAGCTGAAGGCTGGATGAAATGCATGGGGAAAAGTCGCTGCAGCAAAGCGGTAGCGAAAAAGCCGCGAAGCTGCTTCCACAGGGAGGAGCTCCTGCGGCAGGGTTTGGGAGAGGGAAACTCCAGTAGGGTAAGCAGCGTTAAGCTCACAGATCCAAGGGAGGGAAAGGCAGAAGCGAGGGGTACAGAGCGGTCCAGAAGTAGCGACACGCAGCAGGAAAGAGCAATACCCAAAGAAGGCGGCTAAACCAGTCCCCGAAAAATCCACTGAAGTAGTAGCGGTAAACCAATCCCAGAACTGAGCAGATTTCCCACACAAAATAATAACCAATCATGGAGCCGATAACTCCCGCTCAAAAATAATACCCAATCATGAGGTTAGAAAATCTCCCACTCAAAAATAAAGTAAAAAATAAACCTAAAAAGATTTCCTGCTTCCCCGGGAGACCTCCCTCCTCCAACTTCCTGCTCCCTCCCCCTCGGCTGTGTTCAGCCAAACAACACAGAAAGGAAAAGAAAAGGAGAGGGTGATACAAACTGGCTTTTTCTCTCTATCGCACCACAGCCAACCATCAGTCCCAGAACTCCTATCCAGCAGGATCATCTTCAAGGACATGAGTTGTCTGAGTAAGCTGAATGAGGTATAAAGCTGTCCTTTCCTAAACCTGTGCTTTTGTTACCTACTAATGTGGATTTTCTGTATTTATTTTGCAGTAATGTCAGCAAAACAAGCAAATTTACTAGAAAGTATGTTCTAAAAGGGTACTTCCAGGCATTAAAAGCTACAGAAACTATGCCTTGAAAAAAATAAATAAAAATTTTAAAAATTGAAAAGAATAGTACGCTTCTGGCATGAGTTATTCCAGTTGCTGTCAATACTATTATGTGGTGTCAGTAATATTGTAAGACTGAGCCCATATCCAGAATTCTAGATAAATTGTAGAAAATCGTTAAACTACTTCCTTGGTTATAAAGATGTAATCCACTAATATGTTGCTAATTAGCAGCATTTGTTTTCTTGTAAGGCATCACATTTCAGAATGTTAGAATCTTTTTTGAAAAGAGCTCTGATCTTTTGAAGGAAATGTACTACAGAATTGTCTTGAGAAGGGAAGAAGAGATCTTTTAGGTACTCCTGTGGTTTTCCAAGAATGCAGCTTTCTTCTCAGGAAACAGAGAAATTATTGTGTGTGATTGTAGTCAGTAATATATCATGAACTGATTTCTGTTTATTAGGAATATTGTCACAGAATCACAGACTGTTACAAGCTGGAAGGGACCTCAAAAGATCATCTAAGTCCAACCCCTCCTGCCAGAGCAGATTTTGAAGGGCAGCAGACCCAGCTTGTTGGAAGATGCCAGTCCTAGAACCAAGAAAGGAGTATAGTCAGTCTAAGAGAGTACGTTGATGAGGAGCGTGAGAAAAACCTTCTACACTGTCGCAGCCATCTCTGTCCCAAACCCAGATATCCATAAAAGCTTGGAAGTGGGAGTGGCAGCTTCATTTCTCTCTTATAAATATTGACCATTGAAAAGAATTTGGTTTTTAAGAATCTGACTTCAAAACAGCCCCAGAATTTTATGTTCCAACATAGAAAATGCTGCAAGAAACCTTGACAGAAATTGTAAAAAAAAAAAAATCTACACAGAAAATGCATATGCAAATACGATAATTTGCTGGTTTGAGCTGGAACAGAGCTAATTCTGTTCAGCGATTTTTCTGTTCAGCTTGATCTCTTCAAACTAACTGCACTTTTTTAAGTTAATGGTGTATTGTGCAGACAGTGTCTGTACGAACCAGTGATAATGCTTAATGTTTGCCATTAGTATCAGGGGCTGGTATTCAGAAAGGCTACTGCTTAGACTATCTACTCTGTAGACCAAGGTCACTGCTAAATCTTGTGTGCCACCTTGGGATGCAGTAAGGCAGAGGGTGCACTTTCAGGGAGGAGCACATGGGATAGGTTACCCTACACTGACCAACAAGGTATTCCATTCAATAGAAATCAACTTCTCTTGCCCTCTTTGACTGTCTTCTTCATAGAAACATAGAATCATTAGGGATCAGAACGGATCTCAAAAGATCATCTAGTCCAATCCCCCTACCACAGCAGGATCACCTAAACCAAGTTGCACAGGAACATTTCCAGGCAGGTGTTGAATATTCGTCTCCAGATAAGGAGACTCCACAACCTCCCTGGGCAGCCTGTTCCAGTCATCCATTACCCTCACTGTGAAAAAGTTCCTTCTGATATTTATATGGAACCTCCTATGTTCCAGCTTGCACCCATTATCCCTTGTCCTGTCAGCAGGTAACATTGAGAAGAGCCTGAATCCA